>CM053784.1:90660826-90985826 GCA_028749045.1 Cupressus sempervirens | reverse complement strand
ATTTTCTAGGAAGTAAAGGAAACATAGCATTGAGAAGAATGAGGGTAGCCAATAGAAAAAATAAGTAAATTAGAATTTGAAATTTCATTTCAGCAAAAAAAAAAAGTAAATTACATGCCAAGAAAGTACTGACCACAACTAGGCAAATAGCAGGATAAAAAACAAATAAATAATATTGATAAGGCCATCATATAAGATTGGCCAAATTTTCTTAATACTAAGCTAACACAATCAAATTCAATTTGCACTCAAAGTTTTCTTTCCCAGTCCCTACAGTTCAAACTAACCAAACCAGAATACAAAAATGTTTATGGAAGCACGAAGAGCTATAGTACAAAATCTAAAAAAAATGTCCTAAAATAAATAGAGTATGAAGTGCGAGAGCATTGATTTAGCCAAAATACTGGAGGAATATGATATGGGCAAATTGAACTATTGCTACAAATAATTTTTAAAAAAATATTAATATAATTATTTAATCAAAACATTTTTAATGGGTTTACAAACACATGGTACATAGATTTAAACAAGGGGGGCAATGTAGCATGTTTGTAGCATTTGAACATTCATTCGTAAGGCATGTGCACATGCAGGTGGTTGATGCTCGGATGGTAGCTAGGTAAATGGAGTGCCAGTAAATTTATAGCATATTTTAAATTTGTTGATTTTATTTAGTCATTCTTGTTAACAATTAATTTATTTTATATTTAACATGTATCTAAAAAAATCAGATATGCCATTGGCTTAATTTTATTTTAAAATATAAATTTTAAGAGATAATACATTATTCCTATTTTATAATGTGATTTTAAATTATTTTATTTTTGCATTATTTGAAATGTGATTTATTTTATAAACCAATTTAAGAAGGTAATAGAAATCTTTTTGCAAACTTATTTGAATGTTTTATTATTATCATATGATATTGTTTCATTAAAAATTTGAGATTTAATTTTATAAAATAGTCATAAAATAAAAATAATATAAACATTTTAATGTTGAAATATTATTATCTTTAAAAAAATACAAAATAGAGTTTTTCGCAATATAATCTAATTTTACTTTATAAAATAAATGAGAATAATAGAAAAATGATAAAAGAAATCTTTTCATGTGATAATACGATTCAAATTTCTCAACGGAACTTAAAATATGGGAATATCAAGATTAATAGATTGTAGTGTTGAAGAATAAATTTAGCAACATGAAAGATAAATAAATATTTTACAATTTACAAAGTAAAAATCTTAAATCTCAATTAGAATTTTACCAATGTGGAGCATGTTACAAGAGACAATAGAGATTCATACTAAAAAATATTGATATTGAATTCCTTTTATAGTTTACAAAGATGTTGTAACTTTCTTTTAAACTCTTTAGTAGTATCCCACATGTAATAGCATTTCTTCACTACATCTTAATCACATTTTACTTTCTCCATACTTTATTGCAAAATCATTATAATATAGGCAGGAACTTTGACACTTGCATCCCTTTCTCCTGTTGAGGATGAAAATATGTAGTTGATTTCCTTCTTATTTTTTGTCCTAAATTTCTACTGCAACATGAGAAGTGAAAAGAGCTTCACAAATTTGTAGCACATTTATGGAGACACTCAGTTCTTGCGAATCTAGTCATCACTCCATTCTGCTACTAAAACAATGAGAGGCTTATAGCTACTAAAATTAGACCTTAGATGTATCTAATAACAAACTCTTGTTTTGAATGAGGTTGCAGCCATGTGTTTGACCCAAGAAAATTTTGTCCATCACAAAGCCACATATAATTTTACAATCATAAAAACCATATCGAATACGCATCCTATACTTTTTGCAAATCAGTATGCATGGTAGTTTATTGGGAGGATCAACTTGGCATGATTTTGGAGATAGTTGGCATGGGAGACTGAAGGTAATCATTTTTCCAAATTTGATCCAAAGTTAGCCTTATCCCTTATGGTATGAGACATTTGTACTGGTAAACTTTCTATGAACCAAGAATTCAACAAAGAAGAATCTATACTAGGATTTGACCTTATGTCTTACTTGTATACAGACTTTGTTATTAATGAACTCTTTGTAGCCAATAGTTAATTTTACCAACCAAAAAGATAATTTTGACAATTGGAAATCAAAATAGTGGTGAACCATTTATGTTGATGAGCTATTTCCCAAAGTATTCCAGAAAAATAGTGCAGTAAAATTGATAAACTAGTTTTCTACGCCTACAACGAATATGAAATTTTGAATAGCAAATAATTTATGACATCAAACCCATCATTAGATTAATAATTAGCATCCAACCATTTTCAACAAATAATGGTGAGGATTCATTCCAAACAAGTGGAAACCAATATGAATAATTTGTTTTCCTCGAGAGCCTAAGAAATTGTCAGCAAAGAACAATACCAAAGTGTTAGAATAGTGTGAGATGAAACATAGGAAAATTATTCACAATCCTCCACTTAGGCACAAATCCATCAAAATCCTCAGGCACTATGATTACATCCCAATCAATAGAAATAACCTCTCCAAGTGTGCCCATTATTTTCAAGTGGTATTTTAGGATATGAAGGTCAATTTAGAAGCATATTGTATATGTTTAAGAAAGGAAAGATAGAAAAGGAGCAAAATTAAAATTAAAAAATGATGATAAAGATCATTGATTGAGAAGAAAAGGAAGAGGAGAAAATTGGGGGGAGAAGGAAAAGTAAGAGAATAAGGAAATGAGGAGATGAGGAGGAGAAGAAGCAAATGAAGTAGAAGGAAAAGGAGAAGGAGAAGGAGGAAAGATAAAAAGAGGAGAATAAAAGAAGAGGAGGAAGAGGAAGAGGGTGAGATAAAAAATATGAAGACTAAGAGGGAAATGAGAAGAAGGGGAAGAAGAAAGGAAAGACAAAAAAGCAGATGTAGGACCAAAAGGAGAAGAATAAAATGTAAGAGAAGTAGATGAAGAAGGTGCCAAAGTAGGGGAGGGTGGGGGGTGGCGGAGAGAAGATTGGAAATATATTTCGAATTATTTTTTAAATAAAGAAAGGGGGAGATAGAAAACACATGGAGGGAGAGAGAGAGAGAGAGAGAGAGAGAGAGAGAGAGAGAGAGAGAGAGAGAGAGAGAGAGAGCACTTATTGTATGCATACATGTGGTTCATAGAGATGAAGCATTAGATATCCCTCCCTACAAGCTAATGTTCAATACATACAAGGAAGAGGAGAACATAATATTGTTTATCAACATAACTCTTCAACAAATCAATTTGCAATGTATCCCAATCACCATTTTGTGTCATAAGATGACATTTCTGTGAGAAATTTTGTCAAACCATTGTCATGCATCACCTATGTCTCCATATGTAGTACTAATATCCACCAGAGTATTTTAGTTGTGGTGTCTACCGTCGACATGATTTTATAATACTCAGTCTAATATAAAGCTCCTATGTCTCTAGCTCTTTGAAGGCACTACAAATGATGATGGTGTTTTGATAGATATGAATATATGTCTGAAACTTTATGTTTTGTACACATGAGTATCTCTCACCGACAACAGTTGGGCAATGAGATTAGCATCGAGGCCACTTGAAGAGTTACCACCATTAAAGGTAAGGGGAAAATGGCTACCAAGAGCAACTATTTATATGGTATATGCAAATTTGATTAAGAATGTTGCAAGATGCATATGTGTTATGCAAAGTTTATATGTAAATGACTTGCAATGTGCTAAAATTATTGATTATGTAAATTATAGCATGTGATCCATATAATGGACTAACAATACCTCTTGAACTTGACATGAACAAGTGCTAGTAAAATAGTGGAAGGAGACTTAACTATTAAGTTATCATTTGGAGACTTGTTTCTATAGCATATTGAAAGTTATGAATAATGGAAAAAGTTTTTAAAAAATAAGTACAGGTTTTTTTTTTATGGGATTTGTTGAGATTAAGTATCATTATTTGTTAAGTTCAAGTCGACTCAAGTCAAGACCTCACATATAAGAGGCCCACAACTTATCATTGTGTTGTAGGCTCTTGTTTACCAAAGGTGATTTATTTTTCCATTTAATAAATCATTTATTTATTGGTTAAATTCATAGGCCAATAAAGAGATTGTGTAGGTAAATGATATATGAATGAATTAAAATAAAATTGCAGCAAACTAAAAATTTCATTCTAATCATTTTTTTTATGTGATGCATGCATAAGTTGATTATGTTTTAGTCTATTATGACATTGGAAATATGATATAGGTTGTATCACTTCACTTATTTAAACTAAGTCAACTTCATGTCATGTCACTTTGACTGCATGAAGATGGTTGAAACATGTAAAGACAATGAAACATTAATACAATATTTTAACAAAAATTCCCATTATCATGAGACTCCTCATCATCTAATCTAGATGCTAATATCTATTTTCCCAAGAGGAGTTCACCTATTTGAATGATATTAACTAATGTTTCCACTTGCTCTATATCTATTAATTCTTATAAAGGAAAAAAATGATTTCTAAAGTTTAATAAATTTTATTTTTTAAGATCTATTTTCAATCTTAAATTCTAATTTCTGATTGGATACTAGTAATTCTCCTAGAAATATTTTTTTTATTTTTTTATTTTTTATGGAGGTTCAACATTTTTCACCTAGCCTCTTTGGTTAAGAACCAAGGACTAATGGAAATATAAAGCCTGAGCAAGACAACAAAAGGATTTGCACCTTCACCTACATCAACCACAGAAAGGGGTGTTGGCTCTTCTCCAACCTCTCTACCAATTTATCTAACTATATTAAATGATCTTTTTATGTTTTCATTGAAAACATACAATGATTTAATTTGTTTTGAACTAATTGTTTTAGGATGCCTCTATCTTCCCAACAAAAATTACTTTTTTTAAAATTACAAAAACACAACGATTTTTTACGAAAATTTTAGTGTGAATTCATGTTGATTTCAATGGTAGATAACACAAAATAACAAAAACTCTATGAGAACAATCACTGCATTTTTGCATATATGAAGATTTTTTTTTAAAAAATTGACTTTTTGGTACATTTTGTTGGGATGATAGCCCCTGCCAACCCTTGTTACTACTTAGTGTTAGATTATCGAAATCTCCTCTATATCAAGACCAAAATAATATCTCATTAAATTTTCTATGATCTTAAAATACTCAGTTTTTTTTTCCATTTATTGTAATCTGCTCTATATCAACAAAGAAAATATGTTCTAAATAAATTTCCTCAAATCTTATATATGTTATGAGATATTTTGATATTCAAGTACACCATTACATTGTAGCAACCTGTTCATTTTTTAATGAAATGACCAACTATATTTAACAATCAAGAATGTGAACACACTATCAATTCAAGATCTATGGTTAATGGCTCTGAAAATGAATTTATAATTAAGGAGAACCATTCTAGGGTAATATGGAAGAGTACTAAACACCAATGAGTTAATAAAGTGGCCTAAATCATCGAAATTGATCAATTTAGAACACAAATCGATATAAGTTCAGAACACAAACCAACATGCACACAAGCTAATGAAATCCATGATTGGGAAGGAAATAGTATCACATTTAACCATTGCATAGCTCTTCAGGAACAAGCTCCTAGGAGGAAGTGACTAAGAAGATAAAATAAATTATCTACAAGCAACATACACGGTAATATGTAAAACTATTCATAATACCCCCAAATAGTTTCAATTATATGATTGTTGATGTACTCCAATTGTTAAATTCTCATAGCTTTGATACCATGTTAATTTCTTATAACCCAGTTTTATATTAATTGCACAATAAATTCACAGAAATAAACTCTATATGATTTATAAGAATTAATACCCTGGATTAATTAACTAAAACTAAATAGTGGAAGAAAAATAATAGAAGCCAAACACAATTAGACAATAACACATATATACAACCCCAGATTGGAGAAAAACCTACATATGTTGCATCTTTTATTTAACCCAATAACAAACTTTCTCTTCTAGAATACAATAGAATCCAATTCAATACAAGTTTTCTACCGCAATCTTACATATATAGAGCCCACCTACTTTACTTAGCTTGCAATAAAAGAATGTTTTCTTGCTTTCTTAGGCTTTAAATCATATATAAAATCACTTCTTATTTTTCTCAAACTCACAAACTTATAAATATTATTTTAAAGAATAAAAACAAAGTTGTTATTAAATATCCAACTCAAGTTGCTTTAAAGCAACTTCACTCCACTTTTCGAGCTAAACAAGAAAAAAACTAACACTCCCTCTTAACGAGGAAGGTGTTCTGCACAATACCCAACTTATGCCTAAAGAATATAAAACTTTTTCTTCACCAAAGCATGTGTTAGTATATCTACTATCTATTTGTCAATAGGAAAGTAGTGGAGCTTTTCCATCCAATTCTTCACTCAGTCTCTGATGAAGAAAACTTGCAATTGAACCTTCTATCCAACTTCAAGAGCAATAACAAACTACAAGATTGTCATAGTAGTTATACAAAAATAACTTCTACCTCAAAATCATCTCTCTATTAAGAAAATAACTCTCATTGAATGTGCACACAAAAAATTGTGCTAAAAACTGTGTTGGGAAGAATCTAAAAAAATTCACAGTTGAAAGTATAACAATTTCTATCCACAAGAATAATTGCCTCTACTTCCCTCACTGAAATTTTCTTTCTCCCTTCTTCACCAATTTTTCTTAGAAATCTCTTCTACACATTTTATCCAAGAAATCTATTCCTTTCTCTTTATATCTCTAGGAAATCTCGTCCTTTCGATATCCAAGGAACTCTCTTCCTCTCAACCTATCAAGGAAATCTCTTCCTCTCAAAATATTGAGGAAACCTCTTCCTCCAAAAAATATCTTCCTCAATGTGTCCATGCAACTCATCTTTGCTCCTTGGATTTGCAACATGCAAACTCTATGGTAGAGAATGATTGTTGTAGCCACCCTGCAACCTATCTTTACTCGATCACTAGTTGTCATAGCCATAAATGAAATTGGAGATAGATCTTTTTTCGTCTTCTGTAATCTGTGTCATAGATCTTAGTTTTGTATTAATAGTTCATAGCTCTTAGACCATGTTAATTTCTTATAACCTAGCTTCAGATTAATTGCATAATAAAATCATAGAAAAGAAACTTTATTTGATTTATAACAATTAATACTCTGGGTTAATTAACTAAAACTAAAAAGAGGAAGAAAAATAACAAAAGCCAAACACAATTAGACAATAACATAGATATACCCAAGAAACCCCAACTTGGGGAAAAACCTACAACTGTTGGATTTTCTATCCAGCCCAACATCAAATTTTCTCTTCCAGAATACAATAGAATCCAATTCAATACAAGTTTGCTACTACAATCTTACATATATAGAGCCCAACTACTTTACTTAGCTTGCAAGAAAATAATATTTTCTTGCTTTCTTAGGCTTTAAGTCATATATAAAATCACTTTTTGTTTTTCTCAAACTCACGAACTTAGAAATATTCTTTTGAAGAATAAAAACAAAGTTGTTGCTAAATATCCAACTCAAGTTTCTTTAAAGCAACTTCACTCCACATTCCAAACTAAACAACAAAAAAACTAACACCAATCTCAAAGAAGAGAACTTTATATGGTGGACCCAACTAAAACTCTAGTTCCTTTACTATCAAATCAACCAATGAGTTGGATTTTTGTCCTCCCAAAAAAAATGAAGGGTTCTGGTTAAGTATCCTTTACTAGTTACAAGGGAGAAAATCTTTTGAATATGAATCTACAAGTAGAGAACTTTGTATGGTGGCTGCAACCAAAACTCTAGTTCTTTTACTATGAAATCAACTTGGGAGTTGGGTTTTCATCCTCCCAAAACAAAATGAAGGGTTCTTGTTAGGTATCCTTTACTAGTTACGGGGGAGAAAGCCTTTGGAATATGAATCTACAAGTAGAGAACTCAAGTTGTTTCACTTTTAAAACATCTCTTATAAATGGGTAAGTTCTGGGAAATGCTTTTTTGATGGATAGTCTATTTTCTTGATGCATTTATTGGCTTATAAAAGATAAGCATATTATATTTTTAGCCATATTACTCAAGTCTCAAATGGTGTGTCTTTTACTAATGAAACATTGGATTTATGGAATACTAGTTTTTTCTTGATGGGCAAACCAATCTGGTCAAACTTAAAGGTCTATAAGGGAGAGGACCCACTACTTGAACACCTAGCTTCATTCTTATCAAAATCCTAAGTGGAAATTTCAAATCACTCCCAATTTTTTATAACAACTTACTTGGTGAGTCATCTACTTATAACTAAGGTTTCAAGTCCACAACATCACTTATGATGCCACATCAACATGCTTTTCTCCAAGAAGTCTAAAACAACCCAAATAAAAAGTGAGACCAATGGTCATGCATAAAAGGTACCCATAGTTGCATAGTTGATGTGGCATCACATCATTGGTTACTTTTTACAACTAAGAGTACATTTCATTCAATTTTGGGTAGTCATCACTGTACTAACAACTTTAAAGTCATAAGTATTGGTATAATCTTGTAAAAAAAATTGGGCATTAAGTCAATAAGTGTAGGCATCAAGTCACAAACTCCTATCACAACTATAAGAGGGAAAGTGCACAAAGTTGTGGTGCCAAAAGGGGTATAAGTAGCCACTTTTTTTTTTTCTTCTCAAATCAGCAATTTCTAAACTTCAATAAGAATTTGAAGATAGTTATGCTCAGAATTTTAAGATATGACAAAAACAAAAGTAACAATCCTTTGAATCTAATTTCTAAACTACTATTTTTATTCCAAAATGGTTTAGTTTTAGGCCCCCCAAAAAGGGGCCAGCAGAAAGTGGTACTATTTATTTCAGAAAAAAACATAACATAGTGCAAAGTGTGCCCCCCCTAAAAATTTAACTTCTTTTTGAAATTCTTTAATCGCTCTGGTCCAAAGTTACCTAACACCATGTAGTTTATCCCAATTTTTTTAGGTAATTTTATAATATGTATTTTTTAAAATAAATTTTGTAAGTGGACACATCTCAAAAATGTGAAATATTTGTGTGCTCCCCCTAGAAATTATTGAAAACTAATCCAAAATAAAAACTTCTTTTTTTCAAAGTGTGTAGAATGGAGTCTAGTTTCCAAAAAACTAACTTGTTGCAAAACTTGATGAACGAGCTAAAATCTACACCCCAATTAGTAGATGTTGGTTTTTGAGAGAAATGGACATACATTCAAAAGAAATTATAGCTGAAAGATTTGAAATAGTATGAATTCGAAATAAATTATATGGTTATATAGCTAGCACATATATCTACAATATCATGTAATCTGATTTTATTGATGCTCAACCACAAGGAAACTTGAAAGAGAGCATAGAAGACAAATCAAGCATTTTTTGCATGCTTGTTACAAAACAAGTCTCAGACCAATTTAGAGCCTACAAACCTTTCAGTTGGATCCCCAAGGAAAATCCAAGACTTAGGCTTGGTGGTATTCAATGCTTTATATAGTGCATGCGAGCTATTTAAAGGATTTTTAAATTTAAGACTTAAATAGTGTACACACGCTATAGTATGCATGCACTTTATAAGCCTTGTATTTCAATATAGAGGATGGATAGAGAGAGAGGAAAGGAGAGAGGTAGAGAGGGAGAGAAGGTAGAGAGTGAGAGAGAGTAAATGATGGGGAGAGAGTGGGCGATATGATGTAGAGTCAGAGAGAGGATGGAGAGAGAATGCTAGAGGGAGATAACAGAATGGGGAAAGAGCATGGGATATGATGTAGAGAGAGAGGGATTGAAGTAGAGAGAGAGAGTATGAGAGATTAGGGAATGGAGAGGGAGAAAGATAGAGAGAGAGAGAGAGAGAGAATGGCGGTTCAAAGAGTACATGGGATAGGATGCATAGAAAGAGAGGGAGGGACATAGAGTAAAGGATAAGAGAGGGTGGGATAGGGGGAGAGAGAGAGAGAGAGAGAGAGAGAGAGAGAGAGAGAGAGAGTAGGGGATGGGGGATCAAAGAGTACATGGGATAGGATGCATAGAAAGAGAGAGAGGGACATAGGGTAGGGGATGGGAGAGGATGGGAGAGGGTGAGAGAGAGAGGGAGGGAGGGAGAGAGGGAGGAGGGAGAGGGGGAGAGAGCGAGTAGTGGATAGGAAAGAGAGAGAGAGAGAGAGAGAGAGAGAGAGAGAGAGAGAGAGAGAGAGAGAGAGAGAGAGAGAGAGAGAGAGAGAGGGAGAAATTGATAGGGAGTAGAGGATGGGGGTTCAAAGAGTACATGGGATAGGATGCAAAGAAAGAGAGAGAGGATGGAATAGGGAGAGAGAGAGAGAGAGAGAGAGAGAGAGAGAGAGAGAGAGAGAGAGAGAGAGAGAGAGAGAGAGAGAGAGAGAGAGTACGGGTTGTTGTTTTATGTGGTTTCCAATAGCATACACAGTATAGCCTGAGCTCCACAAGCCTAAGTCTAGGCCATAGTGCATGCACGCTATTGGAAATTTTGAAAAAAAAAAAAAAAAGGTGTCATCTTTTTGGCACCACAACTTGGTGCATTCACCCAAGAACACATTCAAGTACCAAGTCCTCTCCCCTAGTGTGTTCCTAATGAAAGTTTTTGATGTCTATAAAGCCAAAGCCTCTAAAAGAATCAGATAGGTAGAAGTGCCACATATGTGGAGATAATGTGGAAGAGCTATTGGGGAGGTCTTTATAGCTTGTAATGATTATACATTTCTAGTTTGCAAACCTTGCTATAATATGAGTGTAAAGAAGGATAAGGTCTTGCCATCAATGCAAGACCAAATACATGAGCACAAAGGTCAGTGAATATTTTATAATATTTTTTAATCAAGAGTTCTATATTGCAAAGAGGTAGATACATTTAACTTTTGATGAAAATAAATAAATAATGGAATTTGGACATTAAGTTCTGGTGCTTTTCTATCATGATTTTTTTTAAATTTTGATGTTGATAAGCAGTCCAAGGGTGGAAGGTGTTGAGAAAGATGATGATGTTGATGATTTAGAGCATGAGTTCAACTACTTACAACTGAGTAGTGATATAGTGACACATGCATGGCCAAACATAAGAGAAAGTTTATTTAATTACGTCTTCTACAAGATGTCTCATTCTCAAGTCCCTCTGCTCACTATTAAGCAATCAATATGACTTCTAACTTTGAAGAAATGTATAATAGCCACCTTCATTTTCAGGGCCTGATATTGTCATTAGAGCATGTAGTCAGTGTAGATTTTTTTTAGTGTAATAAAATTAATATATGCAACTATATAGCACATACAACTTATTTTGTAATAGATGGCCTTGTTAGACATGATCTGATGGTTGAATATGTTTGGAGTTAGTAACAAGTGTCTAGTAAGACTGAATTTACTATAATTTTATTGACATCTTGTATCGCCTTCCATTATTCATCATCTACATAATTTAATTTGCTCTTGATTATGGATCACTGACTATGGTTGGAATATTTATAAATTTAGATGTATCAAGTTTTTACCAGAAGCTCCTAGATGCAAAACATAGTTAATTCTAACTAAAAAATTATAAAACCCACATACATATCATGGAGCAACTATGCATTATTTATCATCATGTTCCTTGTTGTTGCCTAAATGTGAGCTCTACAATGGGCATGAACATCCATTAAAACTTACATGACTAAGATATTTTGTCAAATGTTGTAGTTAATACAACCCTATGTGTGGCCTCATACAATGAAATCATTGCAAAATATGCAAAATGGATCTATTGAAAAGCATTTAGAGTGTTTTAAGCAAATGCAACCGGTGGGTGTAAAACTAGACTATACAACCTTATCCAACATTATGTCCACTTGTACCAACATTGGAGCTATGGAAATCTATGAATAGAGTGGAAATCTATGAATAGAATGAAATCTATGAAAGCAGAATGATAGAATATTAACCTAAGTTAATGCCCAAACAACATAAGACTGTATAGAAGTTTTCAAATGCAAAACAAAGTTTTTCCTAAGGATCTATTGAGAAGTATTTAGAAAGCATTAGGTAAATGACAACCATTTTCTCACCATATTTGTAAAATTATGGAACAAGTGTAGAGTTAGTGTTCACAACATTTGCACAACCTTGACATTAGAAATATATTTCCAAGAAGCATGGTTGGTTCTGCTCATTTGGTTGAATGCATGTGCATTTATTTAAGTTTTGTATTATTTTGATTCTACTTGAAATTAAGTGTTTTGACTCTTTAATGGAAGTCCACAGTTGTTCCATAGCTCCCATTTTGGCACAAGCGAGAAGCTAGGGCAAGATTTCTAGTGTTTAGCATTACACCTGCCAATTGCATTTCTCTATAAGAGTTGTGTGTATATCTTGCAATCATGGAATTCCATGACCATTTGATTGAAATTCAATAATCTTCCATCTTTTCGCCCTTTGCAAAACATTCTCGTAATTTTTCACCTTATTCTTTTTGCAATAAGTAGGGACTCCTACTCGAATAGAGCTCTTGATTTACTTATTGTGTCATATACAACATCTTAAAATTCCACAACAAATTTAAAACTAATGAATACTTTTATATTTTATTTATTTTTATCTTACTTTGTAAAGAATTTACTTTATTCTTAATAAGACCTTAAAATAATTGTCTTGTCCCTAGAATCAGAACAATAGCATTTGTCTCTGTAAGTTTTTAAAATATATTGCCAAAAGTAAAACTAAAAATACAATATATTATGTATGGAAAAAAAAATGTATTGTATTTTCAACATTGACTTATAAAAATCAGTAAATAAAGCTATTGTATCTTATGTGTATTCTAATATATTAGCTTCAATAATTTTTCCTATCAACATAATTTTTGTGTGTTTTCAACATTGCCTTATAAAAATCGGTAAATAAAGCTATTGTAACTACTAGTTATGTGAGATCCCTACTATGAGACCCCATCTACTATACAAGAATGTTTCTATATCAGTGAGGAAATAAAAAATATGCAGGCGGGAAATTTAGGAAATATCATTGAGGCAAAGTGAAATGTATGTCAAAAGGCCTACTATATCAAAGAATTTAACCCAACGAAAGATCATGAGGAAAAAACATGCATGTAAGCAAATATCAAATGGAGAGCAAAAATGATCATAGTTCAACTTAGGAAGTTAGCTCTCACCATTTGAGGTGTGTAAAGGTAGATGGGTGATACCTAAGGAATAATGTAGAAAACCATTAATGCCTATTATACAATAGGGTTGTGGTGGAGTTAGAGCGACATTTTATCATAGAGTGTCATGTATACAACAACACTTGTTCTAGTTATGGGGATATTTTAGAAATGGACAATTTAAGTACTCTATTTGTAACAAACACAAGTAGATAAAACAACAATTCTTATGCTAAAAATACATTGTCGAAGAAAAGATCAAAATAATTTGGAAAGTATCATACGGTCAAAGCAAATAGGCGTAAAAAACTTACTATATTAAAAAAATTTAACCTCACGATTACGAGATAAAAACATATATAGGAGTAAATATCAAATAGAGTGAAAACAATCATAACTAAACTTAGAACTCACTATCACCATTTGAGGTGTGGAATAGGTAGATAGATGATGCCCAAAGAAGAATGAGAAAAAAATGCATGTCTATTGGAAAGAAGAGTGTGGTAGAAATAGAACAACACTTAATCATAGTACCCAATATACAATAACTTATATTCTAGCTATAAATATATTCTAAACTAAACTTAGAACTCACTCTCACTGTTTGAGGTGTGGAATAGGTAAATAGATGATGCCCAAAGAAGAATGAGAAAAAAATGCATGTCTATTGGAAAGAAGAGTGTGGTAGAAATAGAACAACACTTAATCATAGTACCCAATATACAATAACTTATATTCTAGCTATAAATATATTTTAAAACAAGAGCTCTTGGTGAGCTGGAGTCCCTACCGTCAGAGAAATGGAAGCATCAACGATATTGGAAAACATTTGTAGTTGGATCAGAAGTTGTTAATGAATATATATATATATATATATAAACTATTGATGACTTATTATTGATTTAATTATAATTTTTAGTGTGTGAATATTTTTATAGATTAAATACGATTCAAATAAACTCTACCATTTTAAAATACTCATTCTTATATTTATTATAGATTAATAATACACATTTTATGACGTAGTATTATAATTTTATATTACACAATTTCATTTCTTATACTCCTTTAATAATTTTACTCTATTAATTTTTAATAAATTAATTTTAGATAATACAAAATATAAACTTAAAATGTATAATTTATTTTTAATTTTAAAATGTTTAAAAAATAAACTTCTTTATTTTATTTTTTAAACGTCTCTTACAAAATTCTATATATTTTTTTAAAATATCATAAGCAATTAAATTGTGAGAAAACATAAATAATTTTGATTAGGAGTAAAGATAAAATAGTTAAATATGAGTGTTCGACCAAACATTTAGAATTTTTTATTATTAGTTTGTCCTTTATTTGTATTTGATTGGGTAACAATTTTTTAATTATAAATGAATTAAAAACCCCCACAAAAATGTATCAATGGTGCAAATGCCTATAAAATATATGAAAGTTCATTATTAAGTTTTCGAGAGAATGAACTTGCTACATTTGCTCAATAGTTGTCACCATTTGAAAGTGACATGTAGTGAAGGTTAAATTATCACATTTGTTTCTAGTCGTAATTTGCAAATGTCAGAACAATTATTCATGCAAATGAAAATATAAAGAAGTACTACTATTAGGAATTTTGGCCATTTTCTTCACACCATTATTTGGTAATGGTAATGAATTTGCAGTCAAAGTTTTGTCTCTCACAAACTATTATACAATGGATCCAAATGAGCCATTACTACTAGAAGCATTTTTAGGCAACTGCACCTATTGAGTCAATGCAACAAGAGTTGGGAAGAATTCATCAATTTTAAAATTATTCGCAGAAGTAATTTTGAAGCTTGGTTATGTATGCAAGTTGTTCTATAGTATCAAACATTGAATGTTTTATATGTAAATAGAGAGATATATTTTCTTTTGCTATATTTGTGGGCAAAAATATATTGTAAATGTTTTTTAATAGCAATTTTTCCAATCCAATAGTTGCATTCATAGATGATTAAGTGGTGTTTTTTTGGCCAAAAAGGAGTTGTTGGTTTCCATATGAATGTAAACCTAGCTCTGTTGTTTGAAATGAATTAGTACATTGTTGTGATATTTATATTTATTTGTTCAAGATTTTTTTAATTTTTTTAAAAAACATCTACACCAATTCTTGGTCTGATAAAGGAAGATTGGCCATAGGGTTAATGCATTCGGTAAGTTACCTAAGTAAGCAAAATATGTAAAAATATTATAAATTATTGTTTCTTCTTCTTGGCAGGTAGCTCCATATTAAAGAGTTCAACAACGAAACCCTTACCATCCCAGATACCATAATTTGAATCGCAATGAGCAAGGAATCCAAAAGCTATTCGAAAGAGAGGCAAGCGGCTTGTGTTATATAAAATTTCTTTAATGAAAAGAATCAAGTAGTTATCCTTATATATTGTGCAAAGATTTGTAGCATTGGGGTCTTTGACTGATAAGCTAGTTTGTTTTAACTTTAGACCTACACACCTCATAGTATATTTCATTCTTCAGAGAGAATGTGCTCAGAATTATTTTTTATGGTACAAGCCGAATTTTGTATATCCCTAATATCCATCTATATAGAGAAATGTAAAAGCGCTTACCCTACAACTTAGCTTTAGACAAAAAAATCCCTACGCACAATGCAACATGAGTATTTTCCTCTTTGAAGTTCAATAAAAGTCATATTGGACCACGAAAAGATTTATGAGAGCCTCGTAATTTAGTAATTTCGTATATTTTTTTTGAAAAATATGGGACAAACTATTAGAAATTTGTTTCACAAATCGTTTAAAATCTTAAGTTTCTTAGGCAATGAAAAAACATAGGAATTTTATTTCAAAAAAAAAGATTACAGACAACCTAACCGATTGCCATGGTGGAAAGGAAAAAATAGAATGTAGAAGCATATACTAGTAAACCCTACACACTCTTACTTGTTTGTTTGTTATCCTTGCCTTACAATAGCAGCTTTACGAAAAATATGTCTTTGAAGCCCTGGCTGGACAACATCCCAATCATTTTTTACCGATGTTGTTATGTCTGCAATGTCTTTATGTGGTATCAGAGCATTTCGGTGGTCTTTATGTATTACATATACATATATGAACAGGTATCCATGGTAAATGAGGATGCTCTGGAAACTTTGGTGCAAAAAATATTTATTATTATTTTAGGAGCACCACCTTTCAATTTCTTGATTTTTCTACTTACGAAAATACACATGAACCCCCATAAAATTACTCACCGACCAATCAAAAAGTCAAAATTAGTGTTTCATTATTGTTTTTAAAAATTGAACCTTACAGACTTTGTAATATGACATTCGTTTTTGGGGACAAAAATTAACACGAATGTAGTGAGGGGTCCCCGCACTATCGGGAACATTAGTTCCTTGCCTTATATAAGGCAGGGACTAATAAGACAATTTAAGTACTCTAGAAAAAACACAACTAGATAGAACAACAAACTTTATGATTAAAATATATTTTCAAAAAAATATCTAATTTTTTTTTAACAAAATGCTCATCTCCATACCCTAAACATTATTAGTTCCTACCTTTGGCAGGAAACTAATGGAATCACCAAGCTCCATATTAATTCTATAATCTAAAAATTTCATTGATATTCTAATGTTTGCAAAAAATTTATTAATTTGGATATTTTTTGAAATTGAAAAATACAATTTTAAAATTTTTTTATTGGTTCATGATGAAAAAGGCAATGAAAAAATTCAATTTTCTTTAACAAAAATATAACTATTTTTTCCAATACCTCTATTAATGCAAGCATTAATTGCAACTTTATCTTCTCTTGTGACAAGTGGATAAACTTTTTAAAAAAAAGACAATCACTTTTAATTGATGTACAACTATTTTTTCCAACACCTCTATTAATGCAAGCATTAATTGCAACTTTATCTTCTCTTGTGACAAGTGGATAAACTTTTTAAAAAAATACAATCACTTTTAATTGATGTTTATCTTTGTAATTTTTAAAATATTATTCAAATATAGATATTTTAATCAAATATAGACATTTTAACTCTTCTAAATTGTCAATTTTCAAAAATTATTTTTTATATAATTTAATTTCATATTTATTTTAATTTTAATTTGTATATAAGTTTAAATTAGAATTTAATTATTTCTATTTTTACTTATCTAAACCAATGCTTTTAATAGATTTTCTTTTATTTTTTATTTTTATATATAATTTTATTAGATTGTACATTTATTTAACATATATAATTTTTACTATATTGATATTTTTAATTTATACTTTAAAAAACATAATATTAATTTTGTATCAATTTTAATAAAGTTCAAATTGTTTCTTAGCTTGGTATATTATCAATTATATTTATTATAATTGTGTTTGATGTTTTTAAGCATAAATGTTATTTTAAAATTAATTTATGTTTATGCATTGGATTTAAACTTAAGAATATTGTCCAGCTTCTGCAATTGGATGAATTTATTGCTTGAACAAGATATATCAAACAATTTAATAATAGAAATTAATCAATTTAACTCTTTTAAAAAAAAATTATACAATTTTATCTATATCACATGTATAATTAGTTGATAAATATCTTTGGTATGATAAATGTCCTTTAGAATGTCATCTAATTTTAATTTAGCGTGATACTATAATGTTTATTTATATATTCTTTAACTATTTTAATTAATATACATCATTGCAGTTATATAATTTAATAATATACTAACTATACTCATAATTTAATTTAATTTAGTATTATAATGTTATATTTTTCACTATATTTAGTTGTTATTTTATTAAATTAAATACATTATATTTTAACCAAAATCTACTTCAATCAACCATAAAATCATAAACGCAAGAACTTTGGCTCATGCGCCCCTTGTTAAGAGCTTCCATTCAGGTTGACTAGGGAGCAGTTGGAAGACAATGCCATGTCATGGAGTCGACAATTGGGATAACATAACATAATCAGCAAATCTCATATGCGACTTCTGATTGGCAGACAAAGTGAGGTCATTGAAATGGGCAAACACCTACAAACCCTAGCCCCGATGTTTCATTCGCCACAGATCTCTTCTGCCCTCAACAAAACCAAATCCAGAGAAGAAGATCCGAGCGGAGTGAAAACGGGAGGAGGATCGAAGGTTTGAATCGCCTCAAAGCTCTACAGTCCTATACAAATTCTTGTCCACCAGATCTGAGCGGAGAGAAGAAGCGAAATACCAAAATAAAATTTTCCAGATCTAATCGAAGGGAAGAAGTGGAATACCAGAAGATCATCTGTGCTGAGCAAAAATGGAAGGCGGATCGAAGGGCAGAGGCGGAAGAAAAGGGGCACGGAAGAAGTCCGTGAGCAAATCTTTGAAGGCAGGCCTCCAATTTCCCGTCGGTCGGATCGGCCGATATCTGAAGGACGGCCGATATGCGAAGCGGGTCGGCGCAGGCGCTGCGGTGTATGTGGCTGCCGTGATGGAGTATTTGGCCGCGGAGGTGCTCGAATTGGCCGGCAATGCCGCCCGCGACAACAAGAAGCTGCGGATCATTCCTCGCCATGTTCAGCTGGCCGTCAGGAATGATGATGAGCTGGGAAAGCTTCTGGCTAGGGTTACTATTGCCGGCGGAGGGGTTTTGCCCAATATACATCCGGTTCTTCTGCCAAAGCGGGTTGTTGAGAAGCTTGAAAAGGCCGCCGCTGCTCCTGCTGCCAAGGCTCCCAAGGCTCCCAAGACTCCCAAGTCTCCCAAAACGAAATAGTGGAGCCCGATTTCGACTGATCTGAACTTGAGTATCGATTGATTTTTTTGTTTTGCACAGCAGGTAGATTTAGGGTTTGTACATATTTGTACATTTTGACTGCATTTCACATTTTGACTGCATTTCCGTTTGATTAACGTTGTATCTTGTATAATTAAAATAAGATTGATCTGATCTTGAAACGGGTCAATGTATTGGTAACCAGGGTCTGGGTGTTGTTGATTGACAGTGTTTTTTAACCGGAAGTAGGTTTCCGGTTGTACAAATTTGTAGATTTTGATTGTTCTCTTCCTGCTGAGGTTGAATTCTGTATGGTTCAAAGTAAATAAGAATGATCTAATGTGGAAATGAACTTGCTATACTTTCGTTTTGATGTGGACTACCTGTCAAATGATTGAGGGCTTCGAATGAGGTTGGACTCGTTGGGCACACTAATATGAGTTCATTCTCAATTATTAGTTCCTGCCTTGTTATACATTTAATGTTAAAATAATTATTTGACCAAGTCAACCGACCAATAGGAGTAAACTATTAAATTTCTCTTTAATAGAAGATAATAGTTAAGTATTATTTTTTATTTTTTATTGATTTTCTTATTTCTCATTGGTATGAGCAACGAGGAAAAAAAAATTTAGGAAAAAATAAATAAAAGTTTATTACATAGTAATAATAAAGTAATTTAAGAGCTGCTTCTTGAAGCTTCTCCTGTAAGTTTGAGATTTGTTGCAGGATGATGGGATCACATGACAATGGAATTTCTTGCCCCATCCAAATAACTTCATCTTTGCAGAGGCACACGCCAAGAGCAGGTTGATAAAACACAATTGATATGGTTTGATGCCGGCCTCTACCTCTTCCACATATTCACTCTGTACAAACGCCCAAGTCAAATCTATAAAATATTTGCTTCGTACAAATACCCTAACCAAATCTATAAATGAAACAAAATTCTTTTCTGTTATTTTGGCATAGACATTTTGTGCATACGCTCTAATTAACGTTGTAAATGATACAACACCTCAGAATCCTCTCCACCAGTTTTGTCCTTCTGCTACAAGAGTGGTTCCTTTTTCAAAATCCTGATTAGCCTTTGTTCCACACCAACCCATTTTAAACCCTTTGCCAGTAGGGGCTTTTGTCATGTATTGTAGGGGTCGTTGCACAAATTAACAGGGCGGTGACATTGACATTGGAGCAGTGCTTGCATTTGTCACTATAGCCAAGGCTGCAGCTTGACAAAGAGTTGTAGAATGCGCATCAAGGTACCTCCTACCTTGCGTATTACATCATCTTCAGAATCAGAATCGAACTTTTAATATTCTTCAAATCCATACTCTCTTGCCTGGGCTTTCTTTGTATCTTTTCTGGCTTCCTCCTCCTCCTCATTGAACATAAAACCACTGCCACCATAACCAGTGCCATGAGCTCTTCCTGTTCTCCCAACCCTGTGGACATAGTCTTCGTACTGTTTTGGTGCATCGAAGGCTACTACAAGCTCAAGCTCTTTAATATCTTAACCTCTGGCTGCAACACTAGTCTCTATCATCAAATTACATGGTCTGTCTCTTCCTTAGCTCCATGAAGTGAAAAACATGGACACCCATGTCTAAGAAATTCCTTGAACAGACGACAACACTTCTCAAAATGTACAAACACTAAAATTTTATCCTTTCCATACCACTCACCAAGGAGCTCCAAAAATCTCTCACCTTCAGGACGCATCTCAGTGACTGTGCAATATCCTTGTTAACAACACTACATCCACCAACCTGAATTTCCACTGGCTTATTCAACACTTTCCGAGTAAGAAACTCCACCTGTCTTGGAAATGTCGCAGAGAAGAGCATATTTTGTCTGTTCGGTCTTATATTTTGAACTATCTTGGTAATATGAGACTTGAATCCCATATCAAACAACTGATATGCTTGATCCATGACAAGGCACGTGACTCTACTTAGGTTTTTTGTTATCTTACCTGCACTTGTGTATAGGATATCAATAATTCTACCAGACGTGTAAACAACAATTTCAGTACCTCGCTTCAAATCACTGATTTATTGTGTCACTCCAGAAGCTCCAATATACACATGCACACAAGTTAAGCCAAGAACCATGGAAAACTTCTTGATATCAGCATAAATTTGTTGAACAAGCTCTCTTATTGCAGCCATAATGAGTCCAATGGGTTCATCGACTCTGCGACAATTAAAACCTGCGCTTCCCACTTTTTACACGCACAAAACACTAGGCATCAGAAGCAATGACAAGGGTAGTCAATCAAGTCCAAAATAATCATTGCCTCTTTATTAAGGGAATGGAGAATATGTGATTTAGAATAATGTCCATCATGAACATTTTGACGATGTTCATGTTGGAAACACTAGGAGATGGGAGTGACCCATATAATAACAACCATATATGGTGTATCTCAACACTTTTATGTGTGTTAAAGAATAAATTTATTTGTTCACTATAAGGATATAAGAGAAAATCATAGTTTTAATGTGAAAATGATAAGTATTGATATTTAGAAAGTGGTGTAAGATCACAAACAAATCATAGTTTTAATGTGAAAAAATGATTACATTGTTAATTCTACCTTTTAAAAGTAACAATCTAATGATAGAATAATCAACTTGGTTTGATTGTCTTGATTCAAAATAATTAACTTCATAAAATTTCTAATCCATAAATGATTTTTGTTGCTAGTGATATGGATCAAATCTTATGATTCATTGTGAGGGAAAAATGTTGCCAAATAATTATGCAAATATGAACGTAGACCAATTTAAGACCCTTCCAAATTATAAGCATTTGGGACAACTAATATCAAGCTTTAACATTTAAATTAGAGCTTACAAGAAAACTAGATTTGGTTAGATATTCATAAAGTATTATTCTATATCCTTATTAGTTAATAGCCTAACAAAGAACAAATACAAATCTTAACCCTTAGTAAATTTTAATGCTCTACAATAAAAACAAACCAAAATAGCAATAAATAATAAGAAATTATCAAGTGCATATGCTCATGACAAGCATCAACTACAACCTATATTGCATTTGATTTGTGAGCACTTGAAGCTTCAATACATATGGCCTTTGAGTGAGAGCATCCTCAAACTAAAGGGGTCACATCTTTTGACCTTTGAAATTAAAGGGCAATTTTGTACTTAAGTTTTTAATAGATTCATAAGTTTTTATCAGAAAAACCACTCTTAAATAAAAATTTATAGTGATCCTTGCTAAATAGATGCATTCGCTTTTATGCCTTGCAAAATAATGTTTGATGTTAGGACAACCTTATATTGTAACCTTCTCATAAAATATAAGTTAATTTCATTTTAAACTTTTAATGTCATGTGTGCATGTAAATTCATGCCTTCAAATTTTAAGCAAATGGGTCGAAAAACCTAGTTGGAATAACTCATTACACTTAGGGATAAATAGAATAATGGGAAGGATAAAAGCTTTGGAGTTGAGGATTCCATTAGTGACATACCATTAGTTAGGGTGTCAGAGGTCAAGTAATAAGCATGCTAGGTTGTTCAAGGTTGAAAGTGTAATAGAAAGAAAATAGTAGAAGATGGATGGAAATCATGCTAGATGGAAATATAGGTATGAAATGTTGATGGAAAACAAAGAAGACAAATAATGGGGTGGGAGTGCATATCAAGAATGAAAACCAAAAAACTTTGATAGAAGCATTTTCCTAAGAAGTTCAAACAATGGTGGCTTGTGATGGCTTTGTGTCCTAAAATGTCCACTAGTGTGACAATGATGGCATCCATTGCCCTTATGAGAAACACTCCATAATATATGAACAATAAAAAAATATGCAATAGTGCATCATAAACAAAAAATCTCATGTATGAAGAGATTACAAGGGATAGATGTTGGGGGTGTTGAAAAAACTCTCTCCCAAGTATAGGCCCTTCACATGTACTATTTTTATTTTTGAATATATTCCCTCAATATTTTTCCTACTCCCTTATTCACCACTTTTCACCCTTCATATGTAGCTAGTGGTTTGTGTCGTTGATAAATTAATTACTTAGTCAAAAGAGATGATACTTTGGGTAGTTTCATGACAATATAGATGAACCAATTTTCCCCATCTTGATATAGAATAAGTGAGAACCTTAAAAGAAAATCTAACAAAAGTCTATGTTCTCCATTTTGTGGGTACGTGGTGTGTTTGAAATCCTTCTCAAATCTTTTCCTAATAATTTTCTCTCCTATATATGTACATACATTGTAGGATTTATATTATCCTACCATGTGCTTCGCACACACATTTTAAATCTTTTAATTTTATCAAGTAGGTAATGGATTTTTTTAATTCCTACACAATAAGTCCATCTACTAGCTCATATTCTCTTCATAATTCACATTTCTATCTAAGGTGTTGGAAATAGTCTCATTCTTGTTATAAACCATCATGATAGAATTCTTCTAATTATGAAATGTGACATCAATACACAACAATTTTTTTTAATGCATTATATTTCAAGATAATGAGCTTGGACTTCCATTCCCATTCCACTTTTAGTAATTTGCACTTCCCTGTCCTCAATTTTTCTTGTGAAGTAGTCAACTTCTACTACATTATTATTACATTATCGTAGGTTAGACAAATTTGGACCAAAAACATATCTGAATTCACTTGTAAAAGTAGGTTACTAGCAATCAATAAAAATAAAAATAATGGAACTTTTTTTTTTCTATTTTCCAATTTAAATAAATCTTTATGTTGACCAAAATTCATGTGATTCCCCTAAGAAGTTGTCATTTTTATTCCTAGTTGACTACATTATCCTTAAGTGGCTTTATTTGTCAACATTTCATTCCTTGACTAGCTATCTTAATCAAACCCCACTTTTTGCTTGTAACTACTAATATTCTTAGGTATTGTTGCAAATCAAAATAATATCAAAGCATATTGTGCTCTTTAGTTAGCTACTTAAAATCCTTGCACCTTGCCCCATTCTCTAGATTCCTAAAATTTGTTTAACCAACAAGCCATTATTCTACTCTTGGAATGACATTTGGGTCATTTAAAGCAAGTAAACTTAGTTGATTCAATCTCAAAGGTGATTTCATTAATCTATTCTTCTTTCTCGAGATGCATTGAAAATATTATGACCATATCTTTATCTTTAATGAATTTAAAAAATTATAATTTCATCATTATCCAAGTATTCTTCCCCGCTTGTAGATTTGCAAGAGTAACTGCTTATGTTTATTCCTTAAAACTTTTAATATATCTAACTTTTGTGCCTTCTTAATGAGGAGCTTCAATGAGCATTTGGTATCTGATTTAATTAGGACTTTCAACTCTTTCTTTCATTACCTACTCATAAGATCTTAGAAATACTATCATAAATAGGGGAAATATCACTTGTAGATGTCAAATGACCAATTGAAATTCATTCTTCTATATGAAAATGGTTTGCACAATTGAACTAATGTGATTTTGATGATGATGATATCTCATATGCTTCAATTGAGTTACACATCTTAGAACAGTTCCGGATAATCAAATATTGATTTTTTTGAATGGGAACTATACCATTGATTCCCAAGGATCAAGTTTTTTTATTTCTATCAACTAACTGCTTGGCATGTTAGAATTTATTATTTGATAATGATCTAAGGAGTACAACTTTTAATACAAGTATATGTTGATTTGAAGACATTTGAGTTATAAATAACTACTATATTGCTTAACTTATAATGAGTTAGCATGTAAGTCCCTCATCATTGTCCTTCTTGTTCTCCATATAATATTTCCTTAAAACCTCAAACTTAAGCTCCTTAGTATGTTGAATCAGTAGAGATTCATAAATGGAATACCAAATCGCCTTCCTTTCTAGCGACATGAAATTCTTTTTATTAGAAGCCACAAAATTGAACTCGTTGAAATTTGCAGCCTACTTGTGCCTCACTGTACCTTTATTTGGATTACTTTATATGTGACACCTAGGTCCCACATAATGCTTGGGAAAATTCGTAGCTAAGAGAAATGATTTGCTTTCCATTTTGTACCTTTCATCTTTTCGTGACTTTCAAATGATTTCACATACTTGCTTCACCATTAATTATAATCTCATAATAATCTTTATTTTTATAATTTCCTTTCCTTTTGCAATAGATATCCCTAATACAAAAGCTTTATATTTGAACTATTTTTATTATTATTAGAAGCAACAAAAGAAAGAAAAAGAAAAGTGAGATAACATTAAACTGAACTTTGAACTATAATTTGTTCATATAGACTAGAATATATATTTATTTTATAAAATAAATATCCATTTAAATTATTACAATTACAAGTTGAATGCTAAGGTTGGATCCTCTTGGTGTAATTAAATAATACTAATTGTACTTTACTTAAGTTTACTTAATGCATTTGCATATTAGTTGTCATATAGACACAGAGGATTTTGCATTTCATTTTAGCACATAGTGTTGAAGAAATCCACCTGACGTGGAGTTTGTTTTCATCATATACCTCTTTGTGTGTGGGATTCACCTATTTCTCCTATCACATTATCATCCTCTCATTGTTGAACATTATCCACCTTTGTTGGACATGTGATTATGCCCTATCTAGTTGATAGCTTATTACTTGCATCAATTAGAGTTATCATGCATTTCCTATATATTCAAGTACATCTCATTACATCACACATTTAAATATTAATCAGGCATCTTATTCATTGTATTGTTGATCATTATTGACTTAATTAAAATCAATCATTTTATTTTTTTCTATCTCTCATGTACTATTAATTGAGCTTCTAGATCTTGGTATTTTCATTCTTTGCCTTGGGGAAAATTCTTACTTTGTATCGAAGCTTGAGGTAGTTTCTTACATGGTAGCATAGTCATAGGAGTGTCACTATATAGCCTATTTGGAGAGAATTTTTTTGGAGGTCATGATTAGAGCTGCTTGGTGCAAATTAGAGGTTAGCATCACATTGAGAAGGTCCAAAAATCTCTAAATAGACTTTTGTTTCATCCATATTGGACATTTGAGGCCAAATCTAGAGTCATTTGAATTTTAGAGGCGCGACAACAATGATTAAGAAAAAAATAATTACTAAGGTGATTTTCAAACAACGATATCTTAGTCATCTAGACTCATTTTTTTGGAGTAGAATTTTGCTATATACATTGGTGCAGATTAACTGTGATCTTTGCTCTTTTCTCTTTTTCTAAAAAATCACAAGTCTTGAATTTTGTAACTTTAAAGGCTTCATTTGATCTCATATGGACACACTTTGATGCAAGAGCATACTAAGTGTAAGGACAATCTTGCATCACCCAAAAAAAAATTATTTTGTGTTTTTCAATAAGGACTATCTCAGTGCAAAGTTGTTATTTTTGGAATCTTACTATTTTTAGTAAGTTGATCATTTGAGCTCATAATATTCTGATTTCTTCCTTGGAGATTCACCTTTGATAGATCAACATGTTAGTAAAGTTTCATTGCAAGATCTAGCCTTATATTTTTGAAGTTTTTTTTCTAGTATTGACAACAGGGTATAAAAAAATTTAAACTCACTTTTTAAGGCTTTAGAGGCTCCAAATAGGGGTTAAACCTTGATTGAATAGAGCTTGCACAAGCTAGGTTATATAGAGAAGTTTGTGGCATTTCTGAAATGGGTTCATAATAGCTAATGAATGAAATTGGCAATGAGTTATGGTTTTTCAAAGTTGCACCACCTAAAATGGGCACCCTTCAAAATTCATTTTGAGTTTTGAATGTTGTTAAGGTCTACTCAAATGTAATAAAATATGAATAATAATATGTTAAGGTTATTCGACCTCAAAGTTTAGGGTTAAATTTTTTGGAACCTTTCTTGGAAACTACAAGTGCCTATATAAGGGTCATAAGATTGCATAAGACAGTTCTAGATACATATATGGTGGCTCTTGTCTAAATAATATTTTAAGGAAAATGCTCATCTGGTTATGCGTGACATATTTATGAGTGTTGTAATTCCATGCTTTTGAAGATAATAAGAAGTCAATTTCTTGTTATTTATCTATTCTATTATGTGTGTTGATGTTAATAAGGGGAGTACCCTTCATCAAAAATTTAGGCACTAGTTTTTAAAAAAGTGCATGAATTTTTGTCTACTTTCTAGATCTGGTAATAGTTTGGAGAAATTTTGATTGAACATAGTACTTCAAACATTTGGTCTATTTTTGCCTATTTTGGCTCTTGAAATTGATTAGATCATTGAGACATCTTGTGTCTTATTTTGTTGAGTTTGTTATAGATTCATATTTGCTTTTGTAATCTTCTAATTTTATAGATTCATATTTGCTTTTGTAATCATCAAAATTAGAAGTCCTCCTTTGTCTATTTTGGCAAGTGGCAATTGTACACAAACTAAATATAAAGTGCCAAAATCATCTATTTTTGGGGGTTTCCATGAATCATTACATTTTGGGGGTGCCTTGATTTTTTGATCTCATTTTATTTCATGTGCGAAGTGCATCATGGATGGTTTAATTACTTTGACAAAGTGAACTATAAGAAATGGAGTGAATCCATTATTTCTCATCTTAGTAAGCATAATCTATTGCCCTATTTGTATTTTCACAAACCTTCTAATCCTCCTTATTATGGAAACTATTACAGAAAATTTCTTAATGGTATCTATTGGCATTTGAATGGATATATTCTCCTTTTAATTGACGAAGACAAGGTAAATACTATTCCTGATCTTTAGACCTTTCTTTGGGAAAACTATGGAGATCCAAATGTTCTTCCACTCCCTAAAGGTTTAGAACCTCTAATTCCAACTCTTAATTCTCTAGTTGATATCACATATATTATTTTTCCTCATGATGCTTTCATTCACACAACCATGGATTTAGGTGATTTAGCACAACATGATACTCCTTGTCTTCTAGTTACAATTCCATGGGATGACTTCTCGACAAACATTGCAGGCTTGTTTCTGCAGCCCCAAATTTGGGAGACAACATATCTAAAATTCATCTTCTATTTGTTGAGGAGAATCCTTCTTCATTTGTTGTGGGGGAGCACTTTGACCCTCATTATCCCTCACTTGATCATTCTTTTGAGTCTGACATGATTGTTGATCCTTTGATACGTTAGTTGGTGGAGGTCGCTTTCACTTCAAAGAAGATATTTGAGTCTTTCAAGATTGGCATTAATGAGTCTCAAAATTCACTTGTGATGACACATTACATGGTTCAAGTTGATCTTACTCGTGTGTTGGAGATTCCTCTTTAGTTTTCTAAGACATCATACATCTCGAGGATTCTTCCTAGTGATTGGGGAGGACTCATTGATACACCTATGCCATTATTTCTTCCTAAAGGGAAGAATATTATTCAGTTTTATTATTGTAGTTTCTACGTTGATTCAAGAGCAACTATTATGGATATACATCCTATAATAAGGGGGCCTTTGTTTTCTTCTCTTCCTATTTCACACCTCGAGGAGCATCCTTGTCTTTTATTTTTATCCACAATCTTGCATGGATCAGGTACCATTGGTTACTTGTTTGTCACCTTCTTTTATTGGGCTTTATCCTGATTGGTTTGTGTCATCTTCATCCACAAAGGACATGATGACACATGAGCATATTTAGAGACATCATAACTTATATGGATTCCCCTTCCTTCTTCCTATCCAAAATGGGAAGCCTTCTTGCATTTTGACGATCTATCTTCTTCCTAAGGGGAGAAATGTTGTTTGTAGGCATTGGACTACCTTTTGTCTTCAAGCACATGCCATCCTTGTAGGAGATCATTCATTATGGGGGGGATATCATGTCTCCTTGTTTCCTTACTATGTAGGGATACATAATTTTATATACATAATGTATGTTATAAGGTTGGTCGGGTGTGTGTGTTCTTGATGACTCCACTGATACATGCATCTTGCCTATTTTTTCCATCTCTCTTTTTGGGGTAGATTGCATTCATTTTTCTTTTTTATTTGTACATGGTTACCAAACATGACCTAGTAGCAGGACTTGGCATGCATTGCCATCTAACTTTGTAAGCTTAAATGCATTCCCCTAAGTTGTACTTAGAGGGGGCATTGGTGAAATAAAATAAATTTAATTACACTTTACTTAAGTTTACGTAGGATAATACATTTGCATATTAGTTTTCATGTAGACACATAGGAGTTTGCATCTCGTTTTAGAACATGTTGTTCGATAAATCCACTTGATGTGGAGTTTATTTATTTATTTCACACCTCTTTGCATGTGAGATCCACCTATTTCTCCTATTGCATTATCATCCTCTCATTGCTACACATGTTGCACATACTTTATTGTATAAAAGAGGATGATCCACCTTTGGCGAACATGTGATTACACCTTGTCTAGTTGGTAGCTTATCACTTTTGTCACTCCTAGTTATCATGCATTGTCTATATATTTAGGCACATATAGATTGTACACATCTATATATTGATTAGGCATATTACTAATTGTATTGTTAATCATTATTGACTTAACCAATTGATCATATCATTTTTGTCTAGCTCTTTTGTGCTATCACTTGTGCTTCTAGATCTTGGCATTTTTATTCTTTTCCATAGGAAAATTCTTACATTATATCAAAGCTTGAGGTAGATTCTTATAGTTCCCATAAGGCTAACTAGGAATAGGTGTAAGGTGTATCAATTGTTGCCAATTAGTATTGAAGAATAATTAAGTATGTTGAAATATAAGAATTTAAAGAAGTATACTATGATAAAATCCATTATTGAATAATCAATTTATGAGTATGGTTATTCCCACAATAGTGTGTCCCACTTTTTGGCCTACTTTAAAACTAAAATGAGCATTCTAAAATATTGCACACCTATTATTGCAAAATCATTAGGAATTTGAAGATGATGCAAACTAGTGATTTTTTGCATTTTGTGTTTAGATTCTATGTACATAGTTTTTATTTTTATTTTAAATGGAATTGATTTGTATCCATTTTTTCATCTTCTTTGCAAAATAGTTTGTATAAAAAAAGTAACATTTTTATAGAGTGACAATCATTTAGGTGAACATAACTTATTTTCTAAAAAGAATAAAAATGTAATTCTTTCAAATTTAGATTTGTTGTGATTGATAAAATGATTGTAAAATCTCAATCTCAAAATCACATACTTTGCAAAAGCTTTTATTGATTTTTCAAATTAAAAGCAACCAAAAACAAGGGGGTCGACCCTTACATCCAAAATGCTGGTAACTAGCACATCATCAACCAGAACCAACAGAGGACATTATTGAAATGAAAGCAAACTAAGAAGTAATTTAACCACAATATTTCTACCCAAACTTCTAACCAACATACTACTATGAACAGAAACAACTAAACTATAGTAGAAGTCCATAAAGTTAGCTATACTACTAAAGTTCACAAAAAAAATGTTGGCACAGTTAGGCCAATCGAAGTCTGAGTAACAACTAAAAACCAACAAACCAAGTAGCAACATAATAACATAAAATAACTAGGATCCAATGATCCTTTAAAACTATAGAATTATTTCTCAATTTTATCCTTTCCCTTCCTTGCCAAAAGAACCTAGGCCCAATCATCAACAAGAAACTTAAAGAGAAGCTGATGATCTTCCATGTCCATCCCTGTGTCTCCCTTCTCCTGTGCCAGCAATTGGAGGGTGGTGGCAGCAGCATGAGTGACCTTTAGGGTGAATTTAGAGAAGGTAGAGAATCTTTCCTCTAAAACATTAACCCTTTGATTTAGCTAGGCAATCACCTCTGTTTGCTTCTTGACCTTCTCTTTGTTTTCAGTTCCTGCCTTTCTAGCTTCCTCTTTGGCTTTTTTCGCCTGGTTATCATCCTGCAATACCTTTGGGTTAGTATAAACCTTGGCTTTTTCCTTGACCAGTGAGGAAATGCTAATGGGGGAGGTATTAGCTTTGTTACTATCTTCACAAAAGGTAATGGGTTGTAGGGTGAAGCTAGCATAAACATGGGTAGTCTCTGTAGTGATGGCATTACCAGCCGATACCTAAGTGTTTCCTACAGACATTTGGGCATCATCAATAGAGTTGTCAGTAGAATTCTCACTCTTTTCTACCTCCTTTTTCCCTTTTTCTCTCTTGGAGTCAGAGTTATTCTCCTCCTCCCTCTCCCTTTCATTATTCTCAGAGCTCTCCTCCTCCACCTCTTCAACCCTAAATCAATTAGATTTTTGTTTATGCCTTGCCTGGGATTTGGCAAGTCTACCAGACCTTCTCCTACCCTTTTCACATCCCTCCTCCTTTGAGCCCTCCTCTTCCACCTCCACCGATTTTTCAACTTTAATCTTTTTACTATCCTTATGCTAAACAACCACTCCAGCTTTCTTATTTTTCTTATTTTCATGGCTAGGGGAAAGCCATGGGGTATGAATTTTGGTACCAGTACTTGTACTCAAGGGGGAGCTCTGGTGATAGCACTAGTTGTCAACCACTACCACCCTAGGGGTGCAAAGGGCAAGGTGGAATTGTTATAGGTGAAAAATCAAGCCTTGATGAATAATGGTGAAGTTATGCCCCTTGTTCCTCTTCTCCCTAACATCACTAAGCATATCCTCTAGAGAATGTAGCAGAAAAAATGGGATAGAGATAAAATCCCTATTTCTAAAATGATTTAATATGGGAAAGTGGTAATAGTAGTAAACACCAAACCTACCCTCCAGCATGATGTATTTCATAAGCACCAAGTAGACACCATCCCACGAAGCTAGTAGCTTATCCCTCTTAAATCCTCCTCTATAGTGCACTAGCTCCTCACCCTCCGTGAAGAAACTATTCATACTAGCTTCATCTGCCATTTCAGTGACCTTTCTCCATTTTCTTCCTTTCATAGATAGCCTAGTGGCCATGGCTATTACTTCCTCATTTACCTGGAAAGTAATGCCATTTATGGTTACCTTTTGGTTGTGCCACCTATTAACAAATTGGAGGGCACAATTCTCATCATACCCCACCATCGCCTGCATGTAAGGTAGAAATCCCCCTTCCTTTAATAGGAACTAGGTCGCCATCCTATCTTTGAAATTCTCAATTTTTGTGGGCTCCAGCCTATTCAAATCTCCACCCATTTCTTCCCTGCTTTCTTCCAAATCCCTCACCTTAGTGATGCGCATTTGAACCTCCTTTTTTCCAATATCTCTGCTAATTTTTTTAGCTCTGTACCTCTCTGCGAAGAGTGAAATGGTTATACAAGCCCGTTTTTGAGACACTTCAAAATTCAATGCGAATTCATTATGAGAATTGTGCATGTTTAACATCATAATTTTACACCCCTTAAATCTTTGATACTCTATTTAATGATATTATTCATACTTTCAAAGAAGAAGTAATTTGAATTTCATAGTAAGTTACCATAATGGCAAAATGACACTCTCCTTAATTCGTATCCATTCAATTTACCATTTGTACAACCACGTCTTCTCCTCATTTCCCTAGGACAACTATTAAATTTAGCAAATTTCAACTTTCTAAGGGAGAAATTTCCAAATTTGGCCCTGGCCTTAAATTTTGTATTCATAATTAATTAATACTCCCCCCTCGTTCCTTGCAAATCAAGGACATAATGTCCTCATTTAGATTTTCCATATTTCTTCAGCATGTGACTGTTGTTAATTCAAAACCCATAGTCATTGCCACATCTGCCACCTTATTTCCTTCTCTATAGATGTGTTGCAGGTGGACCTTTTCAATTCCTTCCAAAATGTACCTAATGTCCATGATGATAGTTTGAATATTCCATCCTAGTTGGGACACTCTGTTTACCAAATCAATAATTAATCTGGAGTCCCCTTCAATAGTTATTTCCTTAACATGCATTTCACTAATCAACTGAAGACCCCAAAGTAGAGCGATAGCTTTGGCCAAATTATTACTTCCACCCCCAACCTTCCCAGAGTAGATTAACAACGCATCACCATTCCCATTTCTCAGCACTCCAGCCACTGCTCCTATACCCCCTCTAGCAGCCCCATCAAAGTTTAGTGTGAACTGGGTTAGGGTTGGTGGTTTCCATCTTGTTTGATGTCTCTTTAATACTTTTGAGTTATCAAAAAGATAAAAGTCCTCTTGAACCCCCCATTTTTAAGCAATCTAACCTTCTAGCCTACTTGGTTCTTCCTTCGGTAACTTACATTTGGCTACCCTTAAATTTTCCTTCAACAATTTTTTCATGATTCTCATCATCACCTCCCCAGGTTTTTCGACCTCCCTAAATATTATGTTATTTCCCTCTTTCCATATATGCTAGCAAATATATGGTGGAACAATTTTCCATAGAAAAACCAATTTTGGGTGGTAGAAGGGATAGCTCCAATTCTCCACAAATTAACCAAGGTTGTCCTTCAGAACCCAATTCAGACCAAATTTCTCCCACACTATAGCCCAAATCTTCAAGGTATACTGACATTCAAGGAACGGGTGAGATACTCTCCTCATTTTCTTTGCAGAGGTAGCATCGGTTTGTGATAAAAAATCCCCTTCTTTTCAAATTGTCAAGAGTTAAGATTTTACCATGCTGAACAGTCCGCCAGAAAAAATTAATCTTAGGGAGAAGATTACTAATCCAAACTTTACCCCATAATGATGGGTAGAAATCCTTACTAAAGAGTTGTTTATAAGCCGATTTGACTATAAATTGACCACTAGAAGTTAAGTCCCAAACTTTAGTATCCTCCTGGATCCTAATTGGGTGTCTTTGTGCTCCTAATATCATTTCCAATTCCTTAATAAGCTGAATATCCTCTTGAGTGTAAGTGTCTTTACATAGTTTCTTCCACTTCCTCCCTTGATCCATATAGTCTTCCACCTTCCTTCCCATGTCTACTTTTAGTAACTCCATTAATCTTTTAAATTTGTTGTAAACCAGTGGTCCCCCCCCTTCCCATCCAATTATCCTCCTAGAATCTGATACTACACCCATTCCCCACAATCCACCTTGTCCCTTCCCTTGGCAAGCTTCTACTCCTGACAATATTCATCTAGATTTTGGAGCCTCGAAGAAGGTCATTGTTGAAGAGATTCCAAGTGAAAGGAGAGTTTGACAAATATTTAGCTTTCGTTATATTACCCCAATCCATCTTGTCTTCCCCCAGTCTCCAGCCTATCTTGGTTAGGAGTGCTTTATTCAAATCCCGAAGTCTTCTAACTCCTAACCCCCCCTTCTCCTTTGGCTTACAAACCTCATCCTAGTTGACCAAGCTCAATTTTTTCTTCTCCTCTATCCCTAACTAGAGGAAATTCCTCTGTATTCTCTCACTTCTATCTGCCATATTTTGGTTAATTTTAAAAAGGGACAGGAAGTAAATTGGAATGCCCTGTAGAGCCGCTGAGAGCAATTGTAGTTTGCCAACATTGCATTCAATTGGGAAATTTGAATTAAACCTTAGAGTATGTATAAGTGGAATTTTCTTTATCTATCTTCCATTTCTTCTCCCTAGTGATATAAGGAGGTGCAAAGAAAAAGGGTACCTGCTTGTTCATTCCTCTCATGTTAATAAAATTATCCATCCCTATTTTAACTATGATACATGAGTTGAATATTTTGGTAGACTTGTTGATACCCATTATGGAATATGGGACCAAGCTATTATAGACCAATTCTCTGGAATTGTTACCAAAGCATCTAAAGACTCCAAAGGTGGCGATGCCCTCATTTTTGTTCATCCTAATTTCACCATCAACCTAGAAGACAAATATGTCCAATCTACCTTTTTCCTTTTATTACAAGTTAAAGGTATTTTTTATCTTCAACCTAATTGTATCTATGCTACCATTAGAGGTTGATGCATCCATATATTATTGAATACAATCTTTCTTCCTTAATTTTCTAGCCACGCTAAGTTACCTAGAAGGTAACTCAACTATTTTAGATTATGGGAGACACATCAATCATGAAGGGTTTGGTATAGGATTCCCAGTTATTAAAACATTCATTACACATTCACAACCTATATTCCAAGAATTACCTACACCATCCCATAGTTTGTGGTCAACTCAACTGCACGTGCAAATTAGATGAGTTTATAGTATAAAACTTTGAACACTACCATATGAAACTCTCTTTGAACAACAATCAAAGTCTACTAGTAGAAGACCTAGTCTATTTACAAGGTCACATTCTTTATCCAGAATCTTATCAAGCACCTTTAATAAGCCATATATGGATTATAATCTTGAAGAAGAGTTAGGGTCATCGAATTGGTTTCCTGTATATAAGAAACCCTCAATTAATCCTTATCCTTCAAAACCTTCCCTAGCCACATTGTTTGATCTAAATAGTAATCCTAAGTTAATGAATAGGTTAACTCAACATGTTAGTCAAAAGTTAACTTTGACTCCTAAGGATGGAGAGGAAAAACAAGAAGGCAAAGGAAAAGGAACAAAGATGACTAAGATAAGAGTAAAATATGGTATGATAAAATAAAAACTCCCTAAGACCAACAATGAAAACACAAGCATCTCTAAACTTGAAATAAGGGGTAAAGAATAAGAAGCAGTTGGTGATGAACCAATTTGGTGGCTTAGACCTAAAACATTTACAATTGTAAATCTAGAAAAAAAATGGGGTAAATATGAGGCTAGATTTCATGTGGATTTTGGTGAAAAATCAAAATCAAAATCAAAATCCCAAAGAAATTGGATGACACAGTGGATGATCTCTGCTCAAGATAATTTAGATGATATCATTCTAGACATAAGAAATGTTGGAAGCACATGTTTAAACAACTAGGCTAGACTAAATACTATCTCTCACATGAAGGGTAATATAAGTTTTATAGTCTCAAAAATAGAAAATTAGATTGTTCTTCTTATGAATGACATAGCTAGTGTAAGCTATTAGGTTAGACAAGAGCACCAAGATGTTAAAAATATAGTTCGTATGCTCTTACATCAAGATGATTATTTGCAACATATCTATGAGAACCAACAAAAGTTTGAGTCTTCTAGAAGAAAAAAAAGTAGACAAACACAAGAATCTCCTAGATAGAGTAGCCAACACGTTATACAAAATTCAACTAGGTATTAAAAAACTTAGAAAATATCAAACTGACTGAGACAGTTCATAAGAAGAAGAAGAGAAAAAGAAAATGCAGGTTCCTGAATCAAAACCCAAAAAGATAATGAAGACAATTGAAAGATAAGTTGTTGAACCTTCTTATTATAAAGCCAAAACTTTTGCAAAAATGATTCTACCAAATTCAAAGAACATAATTTGGCTATAAAAAATATGAACTTAGGGATTGGTTTTGAGAGAAAAATATTGAGAAAGATAAACCTGAACCCATATATATGGATGATCCTGGGTATGTAAATAAAGAATTATAAGAGGGCGAGACATCATATGTAAATAGTTTTGAAATATCTAATTTTGTTGATTTAGGTTTAGAGTCTTCTGTGCAAAATTTAATAGAAGTCTTAGAAGAATTAGATTTTGATTCTCAGGATATAATCATCTATAAACTACTAAACCATGGGATTCTCTCATGAACATTGACATAGATATAGAAATGAAACTTGTTTTAGCAGAAGACTTTATACCAAAGAAAATGAGGCCTTACTCTGTTAGTGGGTATATCTTAAAAAAATGTTGATAAAAATGTTGAGCCCTATGATACTATATGCACATGGGAAGATACAGTTGAGAATATGTTTGACAATACCAGTGGTACCTAGAGTGCACCTAATGAAATCCATTATGTCGTTATATTATTTTTAGGAAAATTGAGAAATTGGTACAACAATTTGCAAGATTATGGACTAATTACTTACTAATATGAGCATTATACATATGTAAGTAAACAAGACATGAAGAAGAAATATATATTTGTTGAAATCTTTGAAATTTTTAAGATTTTGTTAACTGATCTTTTCCGTGGAGAAATTAACAATCATGAATTAGAAGAGAATAAATTGTTGTAGTCTATCGAGCTTAAGAATCTAGTAAAGTTTCATGAATATAATGTGGTGTTTGGAAAATACAGGATTGTAGAAAATAAAATGAATGATTTGACAAAAAAGAAATATTATTTTAACTATCTTCCTTGTGTACTTGGAAAAAAGGCACAAGACTATATCTCCTAGAAATAATATTTAACAATGACTCAATGTATATTTGTAGAGTTAGAAAGGTTTATTGGTTTTAAATTAGAAAAATAATGCTTGTTAGGAGCTCTACAAGCCAATAAAGATGAGTAAAATTATACTTGTAATCTGAGGGAGTTTTGGAAAAATCCACCAATCAATCAATCAATTGATTTCATCAAGCTTAAGAAATTTAAGAAAGAATGTTGTAGAGGAGGATGGAAGTGATGGAGAATACAAATTCAAAAAGAGAAAACATGGTAGGTATGGATCAAGTAAGAAACACAAGGTTATCCAATATAAAAAAGTAAGTTTTAAAAATATACCCACTATACTTACTAAAAAGGGGAAATAAAAAAGGGTCTAAAGATAATTTAGTACTTTATCTATAAAGGACCTCATTATATAACTAATTGCTCTAAGAAATTGAATCCTTAAATTAAAATTTATGCAATGTTTGAAAGAGGAAACCAGGATTAGGATATTGTACATAATAATTACTATTCTAATGATTTAGAAAGTTTGAATGAACTAATAGAACTTTTTCCTGAGAAAGGATGTATGTTAAGGTTTAAGGATCAAATGAGGAGATATGAACAAATAAATTCATTATTTGAAGAAAGAGAATTATCACTTGAGTCTTCTTCTTCTAAAGAAAGTGACTTCTTGGTTTCTTTATTAATGAATACTTTGAAGGATATAGAGATTAAGATTAAGATAGATAAATCTAAGGATCCTTATAGAATCATAAGAACTAAAAAAGGTAGAAAGGTAGTAGTAAAACAACATTTTGCTACATTAAACAAGCTCGAGGATCAAAAAGATGAAATTATTAAAAAACTTAAAAGACAAAAAAAGTATAAAAAAAAAAACAAACCATGGTTATAGGATCCCTCCATGGGAAAAGAGAAAAGCTCCTACATATACTTCAAAATTTCACAAACAAAAGACATTGATGTTATTTCTATTTTCCAAAAATAGATTTTTTATTGGACAATGTTACTAATCTTACTAGAATGATCAAAACAAAATAAAAATAAGTAAGAAATCTTTATGTTATAGTTGGATAAATGAAAGACATTTTATACAAAGTAGACCAACAACCTAAGTCATGCCAAGTGGAAAGAAACAACAAAAGCAACAATGACAACTTAGTCAAGAAAATAAGGGATAAAGCATACTCCTTATTACTTGCAAGTCATGATAATTATATTAGAGTAAACTTATTCTTTTGAAGATTTAAAATAATTCCATTAGATGCATTTGCAGGCATAGGTTCAACAAAAGTACTAGCCAAAAAACAAAGTTACACCACCAAAATTTTGGAAGACAACGCATGATATGTCAAATAATTATGTTATTAATGGAAAAAAGATTAATAAGAGTAGACATGCACAAGATTTTCATGTTGAAATTATGGATATAATGACTTAGATGATGATGTGCTACTAGGATATCTTTTTCTCTTCAGTATTAATTGCTTCAGTTTTGGAAACATAAGATATCTCTTAGGCATGATGATGACCAAATTAATATTTCAGCCCTCAATATTGTTCATCACAAATTTCATCAACAAAATAAGAAGGAAAAAAAAAAGAATATGTAAAAAGAAATATCTAAAGCACCATTTGAATTATTTGATCAAAATAGGAACATATTTGAAAATGAATGTTGTAGTTTGAACCCATTACAATTTTGGTCCCAGGATCATGATGAATCATGAAGAATGTGAAATATAAATTACCGTAGAATGTTCGTCTGTACGAAAAATAAAATGACATGCTCCATAGGATATTTCTAAGTTGAACATTGTTTTGGTATTTTCACATCCTTTACAACTATAATTAATGAAAAAAGAGTGTATCTACAAGGAAAATAAAATAAAGGCTAAATCAAAATTGAAATGCATATCACCTTGAGATTGATTATGGTGGTGGTGCAATGATCTTTGGGTAGATACATCAATTGTTGATGCCATAACATGAAAATCATAACAAAATCAATTTTGAAACCATTCTTAAATATAAGTTTTTGCATCTTGTTTCTCCTTATGCTCAAGTCTAAAGATATTTTCTCAATAATGATTGATGTGAGAACTTGTGAGATTTATTTCTAAGCTTCATGAATGATTAATGACTCTTTATATAGGCTTCACAAAGTATTTCCTATTTTAGTTTGATTTCTAATAGCCAAGTGAAAATGTTGTGATTGGATCTCAAATGACGAGAGAAAAATAGTTGCATGTGTTTCAAGGTGGGCCCCCTTTTGGAGGAACCATGTTGAAATGCATCCTACTCTACTAGAGTGTGGTGATAGGTATCCTAACTTACTCTAAAAGGGACCAAACCAAGTTGGTAGTACTAGAGTATCTATATCTAGGCATTTGATTTAATCAAATATTGTCATATGACCACAATTAGATAGTATATGGCCAAAACCAGGATTAGAATGAGCTATGATAAAATACACTAAATGAAGATCCCAATATAGAGAACAAAATTATAAATAGATATATTTTACAACACTGCAATATTATTGTATATAAACGAAGTGATGGGTTAAATTAAGCTCACTCGTATATAAATTATTATGGTCATGAGTAAAATATGTATTAGGGTCAATGCTAATTAGACTGTATAAATGTTATATATTAAGAGAAAGCTATGTAATGGTGTGTTTCTAACAAAACATCATAAATTATGTTCTACTCTACATAATGTAAATATAAAGTCAATGCAATAAGACCCAATGCTAAGAATTATTTAAAAGAAAAAAATATTTTTTAAATTTATTTGATGCAAACAATTACTTAGATGCTACTTTTAATGTAGTCAATCAATGAATGATTCATATCCCATAGTCATATGTGTCCCGAGAAAATGGATTAGGTTGTGTAAGATAATTAACTATTAAGAAATTGTATTATATTCTGCGACATGTAAATTATTAATAGCCACAATTACATTTCTATTGTCACCTATAATTAACAAATTACATTTCTTTTGTCACCTATAATTAACTATCAAGAAAATGTATTATAATGTGCAACATTTTCTTTTTCTTTTTCTCAATACAAGATAATTTTATTATTATAAAATGTAAAGAGGTACAAAATATGCTTTTAAAACTTTTTTGACAATTTTTGAAATCTCCCACAAAATTTCATCACCTTAAAACAACCTACTTATGAGACACTATTGACTTCAACTACACAGTTCAAAGGGGCATATACATAAAAACTTGCAATGATGATCTTGCTCTCTAGATATAGATAACATTCTACCCAATAACATAACATACTAAAAATTCCAGACATTATGTATTTGTCTGAATATCTAAGAAACCAAAAAATTCGTAACAAGATGATGAACCATCTTGCTAACAACATCAAACCAAAATTTAGTGAATAGGAATTGATGTGTGTAAACATGTATACAAACCACCATATGATTTATTAATTATAACTAGACTTTTTTTCATTGTTTACAACTACCCTTATGAAAAATCATAGTGCTATGATAACAAAAACACCTAACACACATAGAAATGGAGAAACATAGCAAGGCGAAGAACCACCTTTCCTCGAAACACCAACATCATTATCCTCTTCTTCCTGATTGAGAATGTTTTCTTCCATGGCCTCTTCCACAAGAACCACCTCCTTGATTTCATTCACAAGAGGTGTCATCTCTTCTTCGATCATGTGCATGCACATTCTTTCTTACTCCCTTTTTTATTCTTCCATATCCTCCTAAGCACTAGTTAACTTCATTCTAAAAAATTATGGGTTCATTTGATTTTGTGGAATTCTAGCCACCAATTATAATTTCCACTCATGCACAAAGTCCACCAGCAATTCCCAAGCTCTATAGGGTTCCTACTTCCCTTGGAGACTATCACCTAAGATATGGTTTAATAGCAAAGGGTGCACCAAGGATGGAACTCCTACCAACCTTATCGAAACACCTCTCACCACTACAAAACCTTGACTAGGGACTACATATTGCAAAATTTCTTCTTGTCCCACTCTCCATTTCTATTTCACACAATACTCTACAATGTTATTCACCTCTTACCTATAAGAAAATGTAGGCCACAAGAACAAAAAGAGCATCATAATATCAATATTTGTATGTCATTTGAAATTGGATATTGCATACTCCACTCCTAAAAGGGTCCAAATAATGTTAATAAAAAATGGGTGTACAAAGGTAAAGTTATGTCCTAATCTTTCCTCTTCATTTGTCCCCTTAAAAACCATATCTTGCTTCACAACCTCAAAGATAAGGTTGCCTCCATGACTTTTATCCTTACTTTCTTGTACCAAATGCCCATGACTTAGTCACTTGTAGACAAGAATGATAATGAACACCTATATCTAAGTAGGAGACAATGTATATTTGGATGTCATTCATCACATTAAATTCATCATGTGCAATGATAACCAAAATGAATTCACACTCTACCACCTTCCCTAGTTGAATGCATTGTTGTTCTTTCTTTAACTTTGAGATCTTTACCAACTCATACATGTCATATCAACCTTCACTACTTTATTTTCATGTTTTCATCACATCTGCTCATGTTGTGGATGCCATGTCACTTTCCAATTTGGGTCTTTCTATCATTAATTCCATGTCACCTCTACCTAGTTCATGGTTGCCATGTCGAATTTGCCAAATTGGATAATAAATTTACCAATGAGTTCCTTTTGAGTCAATGTGATTGATTGTGTAATTTTAAAGTATTTCCAGCTTCTTTGTGATAACCACAATATCTTTTTATAGTCACCGTGTGTATGAGGTGCTACATGCAATATTATTTACGATGCTACGAGAATCACCTTCCAAGCACAAGTTTTTCACATGTAATTTTATTCCAATTCTACCCCTAGGAGTGTCTTCTATACTTTCACTTCATTGTTGGTCTCATCAACTAACTTTTTGTGTTCCATCTTCCATCACAATAATATTACCCTTTGAGTTTTTATCCATGCACCCTACTCCAAATGGTTTTAGGTAATATTATGCGAGACCATGTGGAGTAGGGTTGATGTATAAAAACTCACAGTGTAGTATATTGGTTTGAGTAACTAACCATTTAGATATAAGAGAAATCTGACTTATTTTTAGGATTTTTTTACGGGCTTGTAGAATTTTCTTCATTTTGGGAAAGAAAATTTAAAAATTAATTTAGTCAACATTAAGTGCCAACATGGTGCTTTCATCTCACAATTCATCATGAGGCGATTAATAGATTCTACTTCCTTTTTTCATAAGGGACATAGGAAAAGTCCACTAAATATGTACTTTTATCCATCATTCACCTATAAATTTACACACTTTTCTTATGAGCTAAGAAAAAGAGCAAACTTGCAGTAGGCAATACTTGTTCCAAAATAGACGGGGAAATTCTTCCAATTTTTTATCAGCAACACCTGCTAATTGATATCTAACATTAAAATTGTTGATAGCCATAATTACATTTCTATTATCACCTATAACCATAAATAAAATAATGGGATGTCCATTTTTAATATAAACAATAGCAATATGTACTTTTAGAAGAGAAAGTGAAACTATAACCATTGTTCAATATTAACCATGTAATTGAAGTCCTAGATATGACTTTTATGGTCAAATGATGATAAGTCTATTCTTATTTTTATTAGAACACAAAGACATAGGTGAAGAATTTTAAATGCAATGAGATTGTATATTTTAAGGATTACATGTGGAATTGAATGTAGTAAAATTGTATATTAGATTATCCATATTAGGTCAATGAGTTTCCTTTTATATATAAATGATTCTAAATTTAATAACTTGAGTATATTGTGTAGAAGTGATTGTATATAGTGTTTTGACCATGTTTAGGTCCATGCTTAGTTTCTCTTGAAATGTATCTATGATATAATAATATGGTCATTGCCAACACAAAAACCAACACTAGTATCTTTGCAGTCATCAAATGATTGAGCATTTATTTCTTCACTAAGAATGTTTATGATCACTAGTCTTGAGATCTTAAAGTAAATTATTATTTACAATGTAAACATATGCATGTGTGTGTAGATATATGCATAAATAAATTCTTTAAAATATTTTTCTATAAGGGAAAAACACATAAACCTTCCCTCTTATGATATTGTAGTAAATAATCAAATCATATTAAGTAAATTGACCATGTTTTGGATTGTAGAACTTAGTTTTACTTGAAAATATTTTATGAGTTAGATTGTTATGATTTTATTGTAAAGTATCTATATGAGTACTAAGTCTAATTATTACCTAGTTAACTAAATCTTACAATATGTTAGTAACATTTTATAACATAAATGAATCTAGCCAAGCAAGTGGCAATAAGTTTAATCATGTAGTCTTCAATGTTGTTATTTATCTTGAATAACAAGCGAAGAAGTTACATTTTGTTGACAAAATTGAAATAGAGGTGCAAGAGATGAAACACATACCCATACTAGAGTGTGAATTTTTATTATGAAAATTTTGGCAAAATAATCCAATTTCTTACTTGCATTTTCTGTTCATAGTATTCGATAGGTTGCATGTTGGTTGGAATTGTCAAACCTAGGTAGAGGGTATTCAGAGTTGTTGGATATTGTATTTGATAGTGTTAATACATCACACTAGTTATCAAATGACATATATGATTGAAAGTCTCTTTATGTGCTACTCTTACTCTTGTGAAGAGTATGATCAATTCTAGTTGGAAGGTGTATGGGGGTGCTAGTATGCATCGTTGGATGAGATGTATATTTGGACGATGTTGTCCCTCTTGTAGTTAAAAGAAGACCAATGTTAATCACATAGACATACATAATACTTCATATGTTATACTTTGAAAATTTGTAAAATAATATGTTTGAATTTACATTCCAGATTATTGGATTTATTTTGTACACATGGTTTTTTCTTTTGTATTATATTACAAAATAAGGCACAGAGAGTGATACATTTATTTGAAGTTAAAGATTCCTAAATATATTTATGATATTTTGTGTAATCGTCAAGTGATATTAGATTTAATTTACTAAGCTTATATGATTTGTACATGGTATTGGTTGGTTATCTACACACTTATTATGTTGTTGATTGCAAGTATAGTCCTAGATAAATAAATACTTAAGACTAATGGAAGAATTTGTACAAACAACATGCAGAGATAAAGGTAAGTATTGAAAGATAATAATCTAAATAAATGTGAATGCAATCTTATGTCTATAGTAATAGTAGAAAACTATAAGGTGAAGAAGATTAAAAATCCAAATAAATATAGGATATTACAGTTGAACTTTAACACATGGTTTTAGTTGCCTTACAATGCTTGATTAAATTGAACATAGGATCTTATTATGATGAGTTTTCAAGTGATGTTATACTAATAGATGCACACAATACATGCCACAAATTATTGGGAGGCCATGGAAATTTTAGAAAAGTACTATATATAATGGAGGGCAAAATACACATATATTGCTTATAGAGGCAAGGAATGTATTCTTAATCCATTAAAAAAGAGGAGAGATCTTATGAATACTATTTAAGAGTGTTCGGTGGATGATAAATAAATTTTTAAAGGTTTTAGTTTGTAATATATGGTGTAGCATGGAACAATAGTAGATTTTCACACCCTACAACTTCCTTATTACACATTGTGTCCATTTCAACCCTTTGTCCATGTCTCTACATCTTGTATTGTTTTGACCTCACCTTTTTTCAACCATGTCACTCCTAGATACCAATGTTCTACTCTTGTGTTAATCTGATGGCTTTGATCATCATTCCCATACCCATACCATTTCCTAAGACCACATTTAAATTACCATTGATTTAACCTCATTTGCCTCTTTGTCAAACCTTGAAATATTACGTCTATCCACATACTATGTATAAAAATGACATTTCATCATATTGTAATATGTCTTAAAAGGAATAAAAGTAAAGAAAATAAGTGTGACGAATAGCCCCTTTGAGGTTGAGGTCTCCTAGGAAGTTTAACCATAATTTTATTTGTAGACAATGCTTCTAGTTTGCCACTTAACAATGTGACCTTGAATTTTAATCCTTCTAATACCATAATTTTAAAACATAATTTGATTTATTTTTATTACTTCCCACCAAGTTATTATATTCAAGACCATCAAATAAGTTCTTCAAAACTAGCCACTTTTACCTAAACCTTACATAGTAAAAGATAATTTTTGAGTCAATCTTAAGAGTTTTCTATTTCTATTAATGTTTGACACCATAACATGTCACTTCAATTTTTTTAGGATTGAGGTAGCTTTACCTCCAAAGTCTCAAATATATTTTATTTGGTAAATAGATACTAGTTCATTATGTTTTTTGAGATTAGGTGGTTGATTTTTTAAGGATTCCAATTAGGTATACAAGTTCCACTTATGTTTTTTATTTTAAAAAAGTTATTTTCTAATTTTTTTTGCAAAGATCTTTTCTTACCTACCCTTCGAAGCTCATATCATCTATTTATATAACTAGTTTGGTCTGATTTCCATATATCCATTATATTACTTCATGTATTTGCCACAGTGTTAGAGACATTTTTATTTAATTTTTCCTATATCTTCTATCAATTACTTGTCTATTTATAATTGTAGATATTCAAATCCTGCCCTCTCATTGTGCTTTCGCTATCATGGATTTATTTCCTTATTAGTTCCTGCCAAAGGCATGATACTAATGGAATCATTGAGTTCATTTATCTAATTAAATTGACCAATCACATTACAAAATTAAACAAATTTCTAATGTGTGTATTTTTTTTTTTTTACAAGTTTTAATAAATCTCAATTTTCTAGTACCTTATTGGACAATACTAATTTAGGTAGGGAAGAATTTTTTTTTTGTCAATAGAAAATATAGATTTTCCAAAGCCTTATCTATTTGTACTCTTTTGTAGGTCTATCAGAAATTGTCAACACTTAAAAATATTAAAAAACTAAAGTTTAGAGGCAGGGCAATGTGGTTGAATGCCACTCCATAAATGCCCTACCACGTATCCTTGACACATATGACCACTAAATAGATAGCCCTGTTGAAAACAATTGGTATTATTTCTACTACCCTATTGAAAGAGTATTAAACACTTAATGATATTAATCACTCATATATGTTATTGAGAAAAAATAATTTATTTTTTCAATTTTAATATCTTTTTATATGTTAAATTTGCTAATACACACACTTTAACTTTTATGGTCTAATGTGATAAGAAATATATTTTTGTTTTATTTTAAAGGTATATTATTTTTAATTTTTAATAATAAATAGATTATTAGAATTTAATTTATTATTATTATTATACATATATAATTTAACAATATTAATAAATATATTATATAAAAAATTAACAATAGTATTATTTAACCTTTTTAGAATATAGATATGTAGAGAACAAAATAGCATTCATGATCTATTTTAGAAATAAATATATATAGTTTGCATTAACATATAAATTTATAGATATTTTTCATATGATACATTTATTAAAATCTTTCACATTGCTATAACCAGCCATCTACAAGATGAAATTATATTTGAGTTCCTAAGGTTGGACAATGAGATTTGTTACCATAATGAGATTGCATAGATATCAAATAAGACTAATTAATAGCGCTTGTGTAGCACTCTTAGGACAAGCAAGAAATAAGTCACATTCTAGTGATTAAATACCTACAATATATCACTGTTAATTAATAACATTAGAGCTTTGAAACAAAACTAATAGTTAACTTTTATTTATACCTTATATGTTGAATATTTTATTATATTTTAAAATTTAAAAGTTAAATATAATCACAATATTATTTTAAAAAATTTTGAAATGTTATTAGACTAAAGCTAAGAATTATATTTTCCCTCTTGGTAGTAGTAGTTAACAATAGTAAAATACATTTTTGTAAAAACAAACATTGGTCAAACCCCATTTAGCTAATGAAACACAAATAATAGACCCTCAACAAAACAATGAAACTAGAACCAATTGATCATAATAATAAATTTTAAAAAAATCTATATTAATAGAATTAAAAAATATTCATTAAAATGAGCTTTTGACAAATAATAGACCCTCAACAAAACAATGAAACTAGAACCAATTGATCATAATAATAAAATTTTAAAAATTCTATATTAATAGAATTAAAAAATATTCATTAAATTAGCTTTTGATGACAATTATTTGAAATCACTGAAATCTAAAAAGAACTTAATTATATCTAAAAAGTAACTTAATAATATATTTACTTCTTCATGCCTCAAGATTTCTCTCTACATTTATACTCAACTTTGGTTCTAATTTCCATCCATCCTTTCTTTAACAATTTGGTAGGAACTTTGACGCATTGCGTCTCTTGTTTAGATATTCTTCCTATTAAGCCTCTATGAGTGCATGCCTCTTTATTCCATCGTTTTGGAGTTGTAAGCCATTCCCAGTTTGAATTTGCATTGAAATGCTTCAATTTCAAGTTTTTTCATACCCATATTAGTTCTCTTCAAAGCACCAAAACCTTTTAGGATAGAAATAAAACCTTGTTTTTAAAACCTTTCTCCTACCCTACTTGTACCATGTCACATTTCCTTAAACCCTTTACAACATTCTTGTAGGTTTCAATGATTATGTCATGATCCATACTTACTTTATTGAATGGGTAGTATGATAATTTGTTGTTTTGTCAAATTTTCAAGAATCTGATTTTGAAATCTTGCAAGGGGATTAAATTATGAAATGTTTCACTTCAACATTTTTTTAAAGCTCTCCATTCATAATTTGTTTTTATTGTAAGTCAAGTTTAAAGAGGTCGAAAGAGGTTGTAGAAGTACAATAGGCCTTAAACATGTTGATTGTGTCTCCTAAATTTTTCACAATGCTCCTTTTGACATAGACAACATTACCACAAATAGTCAATGCCACTCTATTGGCTACTCAAGACAAACAATGTTGCCTTATATGCCACTACTTGTTGATTTTAAGGTCCATTTGAGCTAATTTTAGTCTACTTTGATACTAAAAGTTAAACTTCACTAAAACGATAATAAAAACAAACATTACACTCTCTGAAACTAGTAAAAATAGGAAAAAAGAAAGCTAACTCCAATAAAATTTGGAAACAATATTTTTCTTATCAGACATTATGAAATAAAGGTGAAAAATCCTCTTTACAAATTTTAAATAAATTGGTAGCAATTATTTTTTCATACCTTGTATATACTATATTTTGTATTCATGCTTATCAAAGACATGCCAATTATTTATCATAGGCAATGCCAATTACACCTTACTACAAAATTTCTCCATCTTTGTATTTTGAACCTTATTTTGGGTCATAAATAGATTTAAAAAAGACTTCAATGCATCAAAATATTATAATACATATAAAATAATTTATTTTTTACCAAATGTTTTTGATTAAGTAAAACCAGTTTTTTACAGGGTTACTTGAAACTCACTAGGTAACAACAAAATAATACTTAAAGTCTAGTGCTAGTAGTAAAACAACATAAAACAACATGCCTGAAACATTTTTTAGCAAATGTTATTTGATTGATTAAACTGTTAAAACTCAATTATTAAAAACAATCAATAGAAAAAGTCTATTAATGAAGTAAAATGGTTATTGAATTAATTTAAAAAGAAACATAAAAGAAAACGAGAGCTGCGCAAGTAGCTAGATTCCTTGCCTATAGTGAGGTAGGGGGGAGGGAAGTGTGGGGCAAGGAAAAAGAATGTCCAAGATGGATGGACATTGAAGTATATAGACAACTTCAATCCTTGAAAGCTTTTATGTAGTCTTATATATAGATGGATGAGCATTGATTTAGTGTTATAATTTCCATCAGGAAGGAAAAGAAACATGGAAGTTATATTGGTAATTGTTTGAAATTTCTAGACATGAATGACTTTAAATTCTATGCCTAGGAAAGGTTATTTACTTATCATGAGAGTAATTTTACCTCTTCTTTCAATTTTTTTTTTTCTATTTTGTAATATCCCCTACAACTGTGAGAGTATCATCTATTGATGTGTGAGAAGCATTCTTTTTTTAAGAAATTTCATCAAAAGCATAGATAAAATGTTCTTATCAAATACATAACTATCTAGTTTGAAAACTCAAAATATATGGAGATCAGACGATGCCTATTTTACTGCACTATGTGAAAATTCAAAGATTGATAACTATTGATTATCCCTTGAATAGAGCCTTAAAAAAACCCAAAATAAAATAAAAACGATAAACATGACCAAAATAGAGGGAGTTGATCTTTAAATCGCTTGGATTCCATGTAGGAGCCATGATACTAAATGAAAGTTCTATGATGTCAAAAACAATCTTGTGAGTAGCAGACAACGATAGTATTATTTTGTCATAAGAAGATATATGATTGAGAAGTGAAATGATAGTTCAGAGTGTTTTTATTGGTATTTTTGAGAAACCTAAGCTATCACAATCGATTTGGGACTTAGACATTCCTATATATATATATATATATATATATATATATATATATATATATATATATATATATACATTGGTAGGTTTCTGATTTTTGTAGTCCAAATTGTAGGTCTCCCACCTCTAGTCCCTTACAACCTATTGAATGATTCAACACATAACATGACAACATTAAAGGTATAAATTTTGGCATTGAGGAAGCAGGGTTTTTGACACATGGATTTTGAAAGCTAGGTCCAAGTTCAGTTTTTAAGGGCATTTTTGGTTCATAGTTTTATGACTATAATTAATCAATCATTACGTAGCCCTAGCTACTGTGATGGGAAATTATTTATAGAAATATTCATTGCATTTTTAAGATTATAACTATATCGTATCTCTTACTATGAATAAAAGTATGATAAAAGCCTACTTAATCAAACAACAATGTTCTATAAATATTTTTATGATTAAATATTGTAATGGAGAAAACCCGTGCAAGCAAAAACTATTGGAAAACCATGTCTACATGGTAAAAAACACATAAATCTTTTATTGTAGTGCTAAGATGATAAATCGAACTTACCCTAAATTTACATTATCCTTCAAATAACAATACAATTATAACAAAGCTTAAAATAAGCGTTAATATGTGCTATCTCAATGAGAATCCATAATAATTTGGTGATAGAAGACAATATCGATCTCCTCTGGGAAATAATAGGCCATCAAGTTCTATTGTTTTCTATTATAAGACCAATTTAAAAATTTGTTGGATATCTTCCATTTTCTATGTTCTGGGTACTCTTGTTTATGTTGATTGAACTTGATTTATCTTGCAAAAAGTGTAGCATACAATTTCTAAATATCAATAGTTCTTGATAATGAATAGAAATGCCTAATAAGTAAGTGAAAAATATAATATACTATAACTGAGTATACAAATCTAGATAATATGCAACATGTGGCTGGCCATGCGATTTGTCTATTTTATACATTCTCATGAGTGGACATAAAGATTAGCCAAGATTTAATGAGGAAATAATTCTACACGCCGATTCAACATTTGACATGAAATCCGTAGTAGTCACAGATATTGTGAATTTGCACATCACTTCCTATCACTGGAGAGCCTTGTTTCTCTCAATATGCAGTTGATGTGAATCTTATATTTGTTGGCAGATGACCTACTTTACCTTTGAACAGGTCATGGTTCAACATTTGATATTGCTTCGATTTTCAATCTCTCTCCAGGTCATTATGTAAGGTTTTCACACCCATCTATGGTTACATACAAATCACTTTGCTTTCACAATTCTTCGAGGCAAATTAAATTTTCATTACTTAGGATGAAACTATATTTCTTTGGGCAAGACTCAACTTCAAATCTGTACTGTCAATCAAATTTTGGATCTGTATCATTGACCCAAGACTTTGATTTTCTTAAATTGATCGAGCTGGGTTAGAAAAGAAAACAATAAGAAAGGTAGAGATACAAAGTGGGAAAAGCTAGGAAATGGAAGAATGGAAAGGGATACTTCCCTACCATTAAAATTTGGTCAAAATTGTATTGATTTCTACCTGCTCACTAGTAAAAAGGGGAAACAAACCTCGCAGATTTGGCCTAATGCAAGTATTTCAAACCATGAAAATAGAAACATGAGACACCTAAAGATAACAAAGCAACATAGAGTAAGAAAAAATTTCACAACCCTGAAAAATGATATTCACCAAATACTTATCTCATAAACAAAATAGTTCAATAGTAAAATACCATCTCTGTAAGGATGCTGAAGCTAGCATACCCCTTTAACCGTTCTTACCAAATACCTTATTGGCCAACAAGCCAAAATTATACAGTTTTATAAACATGCAAATTAATAAATTTCTTTTTATTTCTAAACTTTAACAGTCAACGACAAAAATCAGTGAAAGAAGCTATTCAAAACAATGGCAACATAACTCTGAGATAAGAAAACAACACAAAGCACAAGTAAATGGAGTGATATTTTTATTATTCAAGATTCTATGTTTTTAACATTCCCAAAATTTCCCCTCACCATAATCAATATACCAAACTTTCATATAAACTACACCTCGCTCCATGCAAAGAATGCCTTCTCTACAAGTGTTGGTCCTCTAAAGACATTACTTGTTTTTAGAATTAAAATAGCAAATGCGTACCCTTTCTTAATAAAAATGACAGTTGGCGTGCTCAAATATTTGAAGTAATATTTGTGCACGAAAAAGAAAAGACTGTCCAAAAAATAGCAAGAGCCAATAGAATAAAACTTGTTTACATATATGATATCATATAAATTTAATTTACCTTGCTAACAATAGAGTACAATGGTATTATATAAGAAAACACTCTTTTCAATGAACAAACTAATTCATTACAAGCAATTGAAAACTTTGATCTGTGCACAGACTAATAAATACATTTATATTATACACTAACATAAAACAACTTTTTGATAAGACACACTCTCCCGGCTATCTTCTTGATTCAGATTGAAAAAAACAGGACAGCTATAGCAAAGTGTGTGATCTCCAAAAGATCATTAAAACTTTCTCATTTCATTTTAGTTCTATAAACGTGCCTCGGAGGAACTAAACTAAACATTTATTGAAATTCAATAAACGCTTTTTAATAATAATAGAAAAATACATAGATTCTCTACCATTTCTCCCGACAGGAAAAACCTCGACCAGCCTCTTTGGTTGACCAAAAACAGAATTTCTCCTTATATGATAAACGTCAGTTGCCATTTTATCGTTGTTAAGTAGCATTGAATTCTTCCGGAGCAAAAGTTTCTCAATATGGTGAACAATTTCTTGAGGATTTTAAACCAAGCGTGGCAGAATCAAGCCTGCATTAATATGCCATCACCTTTTTCAGCTATGGGAACCAGATTTTCATCAAATGCCACCGTTCCTCCGCTGGAGGTTCGTAATTTCAGTTCATTACTAAATCAGAGGTTTTCTTCCTGATTTAAACGAATTCGGCGAGTAAAAAACTGATGTACAATAACAATACGAGTAAACCATTACTTTTTGCAAAGCCGGAATGGCAGCATTTACTGTAATTAACAGTTTCATTTGGCGAGATTTTTGTGATTTTGTTATTTTCTCAGATTCACGTGCCTAGGTAAATATTCTGGAAATAACTGTGCACATATCGTCTTTCTTTACCCGCGCATAGCTAATTGTTTAGTCTATTTCGAGGGATAACTGATTGTATGTTGAATAGGGTTTTAAATATAATGCATAGCAAGTTATTCTATTGTCTATCTATTTGTGAAAGGTCATCACCTTAATATGATTTGTGGATTTGAATTTGAATCACTGCCCTTGTGAATGTACCGTTTTATTGGGATAGAGTTAGTTGTATATTAGTTTGACGGTAAGGTTATTTTATTATATTTTTGTAACTGCAATTTTAATTTTCTGCAGAGGGTTGGATTTATTGGGCTCGGAAATATGGGATTTCACATGGCCAATAACCTTCTTAAAGCTGGATACAATCTTGTTGTGTATGACAGGTGAGTGATTTCGTTTGTGGTTATTCGAACCTTTGGTTTACTGAAATACCCAATAACTCGGGTCCTTTTTAAATTATAAATTTAAAATCATTAGCCCTATATATCTCGTTTAACCGGTACATGGTTCGTTAAATCAGAACTTAAAGCTGTAACAACGATTCCATGCTCATGTGCAATATCCAGCTTGAATATAGTCAATTATCTATAATACAAATAGCAAACTGCATAATGTCCAGGGGTGTATGTTAATTATCTAAACTGCAAAATATGAAGGAAAAAGGAAATGCATTGCGACTGGCTTTTAAATTTTGGTTTATTATCCGGGGTCATGACAGTAAAAAAGTTTAAGCTCTGTGCCTGTATAGGAAATGTTTAGGAGAGTTATATGTTTGCCGACTGTTTTAGTTAAATTTTATTATTGTACTCTTTCTTCGGAGTTGTTTCTGTTTGAATGCATAAACTTGACGCCTTACACTGCATAAAAATTTACGCTGGATTTACCATGAAATGGATCATGCAAATGTCTTCTCTCGGAAGGATTCTGGAGACGGTGGTCACTTTGACTTGCCACCTTTTTGGGAGTTCCATTTCAGCAGCAAGTCTTCATAAATATGGTGATTATCAACCATAGCATATGTACTGTTCCAGCTTTTCCTTAAGAATCCCAATAAAAATCTCCAATTCTTTTAGCATATATTCTGCTTATAGATATTATCCTCTTCACTTCATCGTGCAATTTGTTACAAAGTTTAACGAAACAGTGCATCTAGAAGTTTCAAATGCTGGTATTTTAACCAAATAGGTCCTTTAGGTAAAACAAAACCATGCAACAAATTGCAACAAGATAAGGTTTAGTTGATAATGGCGCCTTGAATCACTAAAAAAATTATGTGATGAGGCGATTCTTGGTGTATTTACCTCTTTTTTTGAAGGAATTTTTTGTCATCCATAGAGTTGTTTTAGCTACATGATATAGGAGCACAAACCTTAGGTTGAACCTCTTCAGCTAAGATCCGAGGACTGGGGGGTATGCATTCTGCCAAATTTGCCTAGGGCACAATCCTAGTTGCATCCCTTATGATGTTGGAGTCTTGTCCCTATTGGGAGGTTGGTGCCTCTGTCCCTCTAGGTGAAGGTACCGTTCAGCATAGATCGATGGATTTGTGACATGTGCTTAACCGCCTCCCATGGATCCTTGTCTTTGGCTATTGTGACATTAATTGACCGCTTGAGCTTTTAGTGTAACGACAACTGTGATTCCAACAAGTGTTATCAATGTGCTAGGTTACAAGTTCAAATCCCTTGGGTCATGCTGAGAGGGGAATTGTTGGGAGGTTGGTGCCATTGCCCCTTTAAGTGAAGTTACCGTTCAACATAGACCGATGGATTTGTGACATGTGCTTAACAGCCTCCCATGGATCGTTGTCTTTGGCTGTTGTGACGTTCATTAACAACTTGAGCTTTTGTTATAATGACAATGGTGATTCCAAAAGCCCCTAGCAAGACTTGACCCTTGGTGGGTTCTTTAAGAACTTTCCAACTTCACTAGAAGACCAAGGGAACATTGACTTGTATCTTATTTTAAACTACAAGTACTATTATATTGTTATAGTTGTTAAAGTTCTTTTTTTGGTTGAAAATCAAGTGTAATGTTTGTCATTTAATTTATTTTAAGTTGAGATGTACTCATGTATATGTATTCATGTCAAAGTATATGATATAATGATGTATATTGATGTAATTCAGTTTCAAAGCAATGTAAAAGGGGAAGGGTATCTCTAACAGAAAGGAAAAGGGAAAAGTGGACATATTGTATTATTTTAGAGCATTTAAAAGATTTCATTTCAATAATGGATAAAGGGAAAATGAACCTAGGTGTAGTCATGCTATGATATATCTAATTGAATGATAGAAAGGAAATAAAATATCATATTCTGACTTAATGTTCAAAGGAAGTATTATGAATGATAACTTGTAGAAGTTAGACTTTTATCAATAGGTAGTTATGATATGATGAATGGAGACACTAACTTGATAGTATTGATTAGGGAATGGTTTATGTTTATTTAATGCAATTAAAATTGAATGTAGATTAATAAGACAATGCATACCTTAATGAACATTTATCTTTACCTCAATGTCTAAATAGAACCAATATTAAGCATAGACTAGTAGAAGTTATGAATCCGATGATTCGTTTTTGAAGCAATAGATTGAGTTAATAATTCAAATAATGATAGTTGATTACTTATCATAGGCTAATAAATATCACACTTTCATGTGTATCTTTACAGATGTAAATATGTTTGATAATGTTTCTTTAGTAGCGACGTTAGGGAATCTGTGAGGACTTAGGTTGGTTAGTAATATCACATTTGGGTTTTGTAAACAACTGTATGTTTTAGAAGTGATAAATATTCCATGAATTTAGAAAGAAAATTACTGCACTTTAAGAGTTAGATGGCTTGTTCTCTCGGGTTCCCTGGTGGGGTGTTACATTGGGCTCCCTAGAACATGCATTTTTAGGTCATTTTGTGGCAATACATCGGTGTTGGGTTGGTCTTGGGTTGATTTGTGTCCTTTGTGGAAGATATGGTGAATATTGAAGGTTGCATCACGGTAACATCTTACTGTAACGAATCCATATCATGATCGGAACGGTATAGTAGACCATTATGTATGAATATCAGTCCACTTCCAATGAGTTGGAGGTGTAGTTTCAGAATCAAATGATACTATTGTGGTTCAAATTGGAAGGTGGGTTATTGTTCTTGTTGCTATTGGCAACGGATTCTGAATTATGTTCTTGTGTTTATTTCAAAATTTTATGTTATTATTTTAATGCTACATGCCAGTTGACAATAATTCCAAATAATGAATGCATATTGAACATTGAGTTTGACTATTGAAATGTTGTATGTTAAGGTTTTTATGATGTTTAAATGGCATGGTTTATCTTTGTTTTTATACGAATGTAATGTATATATGCAAGTTTTCCTATATTTTTTATATTTTGAATTTTCTCTATATTTCTAAAGCCATTCCCTTACCGTCCCCAAATTTGACAAAAACATTTGCCATCTCATAAACTCGCCCCCCCATCCCTTGCCGTCCTTGTCGCAGAAACTTGGGGTAACACTGAGAAATAATAGATGCTTGAAGACAAAATGTGATCCAATGCCTAATAACAACATTCATCTCATTGGAAGGTACACAACAAAGTATAGCTGCAAGATTTCTACCCATACTGGATAGGAATTGATAGAAATCTGTGTTACTGTGCTAGAGTATGCTAAAACAAAATCAGGTGCTAAGACCAAGATCAATTGGTAACAGATGTTGAACACGATACAAATACAATGAAGATTGTTTAACAATAGTATCCAGGGATCATCATTGAAGGATCACCGTTGTGCTCAAAATAAAAGTTTAATTGTGGGAGTTGCAGATATGAACATGTTTAACATATTTTGATGATGCTAGTTAGATATTGTATTGGATGTAATTTTAGAGGATTTGGCTGGCCATATCACTTCTAAACCTTCATGCTTGGCCATCCCAACATATTGCAGGCATAATGGTGATTTAGTGTAATCTTATTTGCAGATTGGTCACACTTCTAATGTTATTTTAGGTGTATGATTGAGAAATTGAAACAAGAAAGAGTAGGACATACCTCTAAAGATTCAAAGAACAAGCTGCACACCTCTAAATTGGGTGCAGGAATCATGCAATGTGGTACTTGGGTTTGTGTTTTAAAATGCGCCTGTTTTGGGGTGCTTAACCTTTGTGGACAGCTTCTGTCAAGCCATTAAAAAGTGAGCAAACTGATATTCAGGAAGTATTGACGAGTCTGTGTAATGTCCCATTTTTGAAATAGAACTGGAATACAGATTATTTAATAAAAGAAAAAGTTAAATATAATCTAATTCGGATTATATAGTGGTAAGTGGTCCTAGTTACATAGGAGTTAACAATAAGTACCAAACGTTTTCTTGGACTATCTTATGTCATGTTTAATTTTGTATGAAGCTTTTACTTCTTTAACTAGATTCTTAGTTAAAGTTGCATAACCATTCAGGAATCTCTATTTGCCTCAAAATTGATAATTGACTTTTTGGTTGTCTTAGAAACTATGCAGCAATGGAAAAGTTTTCTGAAAGAGGTGTATCTACTGCCGGAACACCTTTTGAAGTAGCAGAAGCCAGTGATGCGGTGATAACCATGCTACCTTCATCACCACAAGTATGTCCTCACTTATTTGTTTGTGAGTTTTACTTAAAGCTTAATAGAAAGTTAATGTGATATTGAATTAACAAATATGAACATTAAGCTAAGCCTCTCTACATTATCTCGCTATTTTTTTTTTTAAACAAGCGATGGAATAACAACAAATGACATCCTTTAACAAGGGGACAAGTTTTCTTTTTTTTTAAATTTTTTTTTCCAGACCACCATTGTTTCTCTATAACTTTTTTCTGCATGTTCAAGATTTACAATCTGATACAATATGCTAGAACATAGAATTGTATGATTCCTTGTTGGCACTCAAAAATTCTACTAACAGAACCTCCATTTTGATTCATGTAACAAATTAGAGATGCTTGAAAATGATGATGGAAGAGAAAATCTTACCATCATAATAGTTTTATATTTCTCGCCTTCTAAGTTTTAGTTATGGCTTTTTGTTTTTAGCTGAATTCCTTGGGTTATCTTTTTATTTCTGTTCATACTTATTTTGCTACTCAACCAATGATTATTAGGAAAAAACTGAAAACGGATATATGAATACTGACAACCATATTTTCAAAGCTTTGGTAATTTTGCCCGCTTTGTACATTAAGAAGAGTCCATTTGAACCCGTTTCAAGGCAGGAAACATTGCTGGCATAGTCTAAACTGTAAAATCTAAACCAAAATAGCTGTAGACATCTTTGTTATCTTTAAAATACTTTACACTTCAGTCCCACCTAAATTTTTGAAGTTCTTTTTACATTGAGTGTTTAATCCATTATATGAAACTAAGTGGCATCAATGTGCTTTGGTGGGAATGTTGTTTGACCACACTTATATAAACAGTGGAATCTAAGTAGCAAAGTTAATTGATGCAATGAATTAAGCATATGCTGTGAACCCATAACTCTTCTGTCTGTGGAAATTTGACCTGCTCAGACTTATAGAATATATATATCTTGTCATTAGCTAATTTCCTTGATGAGGTCAAGGTGGTACTAATATGTCTTTTGCATGTTGTAGTTTTGATGGAGTTGTAGAGTCATCTTTGGGTACTTTCCAAGATGTTACTTATGGATGTGATGTGATCTTCCTTTCTCCTCCGATGGATATAATTAGGCTTTAATGTTCATTGATACATAGTAGCTTTGGTCAGATGTAAGGATGATAACTTGTATTGATTATACATGTGCATGTATGTATGTATATCAGTTCACCTATACATACACACATACACAAATTCTTGTGCTCAGTAATCATTTCAATTCAAATGCTTTGTAGAAAACCATCATCCTTGTATTTGATCGAAACACTATACAGATCCAAGTATATTAATCTGTTTCATACATACACACGCACACAAATTCTTGTGCTTGTTTACCGTATAGATTAATTAAGAAACGCACACAGATAATGAACACGAACACGAACGGCAGTACTCTTCCCATTATTATTTGCATATGCCAGAACATTACATTATGCTTGAATGATAAGATCTCCTGAATACAATGCTTCCCGAAGGGGTTATAAATACTTTCCGAAGAACTTTCCCGAAGGAGTCCGTCGACCACATACAACATGTCGCTACATAACAAAAACCTTTCCGAAGGGGCCCGTCGGCTACATAACAAGAACCTTTCCGAAGGGACCTGTCGGCCGATACACAATTTCCTTTCCGAAGGGACCCGTCGGCTGATACACAATTTCTACCGACGACATCATCCCCCCCAAAAAGAAAAGTCGTCTCCTGAAGATACAGAACAAAACTCAAACAACTAATACAACAATATTGATTTGCCATATCACTTTCACATTCATCCCGTTGCATCTATAGCCTTTGCTAACACAATACTGACTCCTCAAGTTGACCTTGATAGCCACTTGTGCTGCTTCCTCTGCTTCCAACTCCTCGGTACCTTGAGCCAAGTGTCGCTGCACTGCCTCCAACTGGATGATTAGCTCCTCCCGAGCTCTCTACGCATCCACCAAGATAGCCTCACGACCAACACCTACTCTCAGTGCCTCTGGTAGACAGACACTCCATGCCTGTAGTAGCTCCAAGTCTTCTCCATTGGTCAGACTCCCACAACTGATATCCGCAGCGACTGGGGTTCCAGGAGGCAACGCCCCCGGCGGGGTCTTGGGGCAGCGCCCCAATTGCGCTCCTTGTCGCAGTACAGCGCTGCCCCTTGCCGCCAAGACCAAATGAGCACTCTAGAACCCACACAAAACTGCATGGAACACACCATTTCTGTTATTTTCTGCCGATTCTACACTCTTTTTGGCAATCGCTAATGCTTCCCCTTCCCTATGGCATCATCTGATACTCATTCTGAGCATTCTTGATTTGTCAACGTTTTTTTTTTTTTTTTAATTTTAGAAAACCTCCTGCCACCCTCTGCCATGTTACACCAATTCCTTATGCAATAACCTGGAATGCCATTCAAAATCTAAATGCAATAACAGATAGAAGCCGTACGCCATATTTATCATTTATGTAAAACCCGTACACCATATTATACTGGAAATCCATACATTGGCTGCTTAAAAAATCCAATCTGAGACTCGAATTCCGTACAGCAAATAACATATATATGGGAAAATCCGTACGGCAAGCTTTTTAACAAAGCCGTACGATAACTCAACCTCCAAAATCCGTACGGTGACTGGCTCTCGGAATTTGTACAATGACTGGCTCCCAAATCCGTGCGCAGCCTTGTAAAGAAATTCCAAATCCGTACGGTGCTTATCTGACCGCATTTGGGAAATCCGTACAGCTACATTGCATTTGAAAAGTCCGTATGGTGATAGGGACTCAAAAGCCGTACGGTGACTGCATAAAACCCGTACATAGCCTGCCTGCTAAACACCGTACGGTAGCCTTTTAAAATCCGTACATTGCATCTTGATTAGAAAATTCGAACGGTGAGCAATTACAAGCCGTACAATGACTTTAGAAAAGCCGTACGGTTACCTGAGACATTAGTACGGTGACTTCTCACACTTTTTTTTTTAAGAAAAAGTTTTTTCAATAGCAAAGTTAATTTTCCCTTCGCCCGTTGCATCGTCGGTCTACAACGATGAAGGGGTCACCCGAAGGCCATTCTTTGATGCAGAAGTCTTCCGGCCATGGTATACCTTTAGCTTCGAGCCATTCACCGCCTGAGGCACTTCCTGTCCATCCAAAGTCCATAATTCTATTGCTCCATTGTCCCCTACTTCCCGGATCTGATACGGCTCGACCCACTTAACTTTGAACTTGCCTGGTTTGATCTCATTCCACTGTCCGAGTTGAAACCTACTACGCCTGTTCTGTGTCATCTCCATATCGCCCAGTTTGTTCCCGAAGTTCACTACCATGGACTCCATCAGTTGCCCCTTTTGTCCGTCTATAACACATTCACTCTGTACTGCTACAACTTTTATTGAACCCTTCCTCTTTGTTGCCTGTGCAGACCGTATTATGTGCCTTCCTTGCTGCCGGTACCTTTCTGCTATATCTGTGGTTCGACGTAATACTTTCTTCCTGCGCAGTCGTACAGTAGAATCTTTCCTTCTTTTGGGTTCGTACTGTATGTTCTGTCCTTTAGCTTCAGTCATACCCGCGTTTCTTTCTTCGGCTTCTCTATATTGCTTCAAACATTCATTTCCTCCTTCGGCTTCTCCATGTTCCTTCAGACATTCATTTCCTCCATCGGCTTCTCTGTGTTCCTTCGGACATTCATTTCCTCCTTCTGCTTCTCCATGTTCCTTCGGACATTCATTTCCTCCATCGGCTTCTCTGTGTTCCTTCCGACATTCATTTCCTCCTTCGGCTTCTCTGTGTTCTTTGGGACATTCATTTTCTCCTTCGGCTTCTCTGTGTTCCTTTGGACATTCATTTCCTTCTTCTTTCTTACCTTCGTCGATCCTTAGCATATTACAACTTGGAAATAGCTCGTAATCCTCTATTTGCCAGTGGTAAAGACCATTTACTAAATCCAGATCGTCATCTCCTTCCAATCGTAGGACTTCCTCTTGATCGGGTTCCATACTCTGCCTCCTCTCATCGTCTTCTCCTTCAGAATCCAACGATAGAGCTTCTTCTCCAACCATCTGAGTGTGTAGATCATGACATACTTGCGGCCTTTGCTTTCAAGTGATAAAGTATTTTTCTTCCAATCGTGTTTTGCCTTGGCTTGTATCAACCACCCCTGGCCCAAAATGGCATCATATCCTCTCCGCTTCAGTGGGATCACGACAAAGTCCAACAGGAACGGTTGTGTTCCAATCGTCACTGGTTGCGCTGTGAGTATTCCCAATGGCTTGATTCCATGTTGATCGGCTGTTAACAAGTGGAAGGTAGGTGGCCACAATGTTGGCTGTCCCAACTTTTTCTAGGTATCCTCTGGTAGCACATTGACACCAGACCCTCCGTCCACGATTGTGTCCGTTAGCATAGTCCCGAGAATGCCCATTTCAACAATCGCCGGATAGCGTCCGGATGAAAGAGCTAACAGCATCGGATCTTCTGCACTTGCGCCACTTTTCTTCTCCTTTTTGTCCACTGTACTTGCTCCACTTTCCTGCTTCCTTCCATGTTCTCTTGGTAGTTGAGCAGCGGGAACGATGTTTGTGAGTGCCGATCGGAGCTGAGGCATAGTGAGCAACAGATCACTTATCCTGACGGGTATCTCGGCTTGCAATATTTGTCGTACAATGTTTTGTTCTGCGCAGTTTCATACAGAGGTACTCGGCGTGTCCTTCAGGTGTGCCGTTCCTACCTGCGTTGCTCTCTGGATCTTTGCTCGTGCTTCCTCCAGTCTCTTCTTTTCTTTCGCCGGGTCGGGGTACACTTTCGCTTGCTGCTGCGTGATGGTCAGAACCTCTTCTTCGTCCGTCCCGACAGTGATCAAGTTTACTCCTGACTTCGGACACCTAGCATCTTCATGATCACCAGGTCCACACCATCTGCATAACAACTTCGGTGTGTTCGCTGTTGTACACTCTCGGGCGAAGTGAGCCCACAAATTGCATGCGCGACATTGAACAATTGGCCGACCATTGGCATCATACTGAATTCGACTCCTTTCGCCATTATTGTTGTTGCTGCTATTGTTGTTGTTTTGACCGTGCCGTTTGTTTCTGTATCCGCCCAATGTGGCACCTTCCGTACTGGTGTTCCCGTTCCCTCCTGATGGAGATGCCTCTTGCGTGAGGAACACTTGCTGTGGTGTTCTTGATTTCAGGTTGAAAGGACATTCCTTTACCGAGTGTCCTAGAATCTGGCAAATCTCACAAAATTGATCTTTTGGGCAAGATCCCTTCGTATGGCCTTCTTTCTTGCACTCTGTACACGATAGGTCATTGCCCTTAGTCTCCTTGTTCATGTTTTTGAACTCTTTCATCATCCGAAGCATGTCCTTCTGAAGAGAACGATCTTTCTTGCTGCTGCCTTCATCGTCGCTGCTATCTTCTCCTGAAAGCTCGTCGTCATCTGAATCGGATGAGCTGGTCTTCTTCTTCTTCTTTGTCTTTTGTTCACTTTCGAGGTTCAATGCCCGATTATATGTTTCAATAAATGTCGATGGTGGCACGATCTTCATCTTTTTCCGTAGCTTCAGGTGAAGGCCTTCAATGAACCATCTTTTCTGGAGCCCATCTGCCGGCTTATTCTCCATTTTACTAATTAAGTCCTTCAACTCCCTGGCGAAGACCCGTACTGTTTCATTCTTCTTTTGCTTGGTATTGAATATCTTTGCTACAATTTCATTATCGTCACGTAGAAGTTGAAATTCTGCGATGAACTCCTCCTTAATGTTATCTCAACTGTTTAACTTCTGCAGATCTGTGTCAGTAAACCAATCAATCGCAACACCTCGTAGGGTGGCTGGAAACTGTCGGACCCATTCGTTTGTATCTGTTATGCCATTTGCTCTCCAGATCGTTTCACATCTTTTATAATGTCGAATCAGATCGGCGGTTCCTTCACCATCAAATTTAGGCAACTTTTCTTTTGGACCTGCCATTATTACTGTATGTTGAGGGTTTTGTTGTGTACCTGCGTTGTTTTGCACTCCTGCGCTATTTTGAGCACCCGCGCTGTTCTGAGCTCCCGCGCTGTTTTGAACACCCGTGCTGTTTTGCACACCCGCGCTGTTCTGCACACCCACGCTATTTCCAACACCCGTGCTGTTCTGGACACCCGCGCTGTTTTCAACACCAACGCTGTTTGCAACACCTGCGCTGTTTTCAACACCCGCGCTGTTTTCGACTTCCGCGCTATTTGGCGAAGAAGAGGGTTCGTCAACCGAAGCTGTTCGTTCCAGAAGTATATCTCAGACGAAGAGGTCACTCCACGCTCATGCTCCCTCGACACTCCGAGCCGCGTGAGTCGATCTTCTTTCGTCAGGATTCTCTTCCCGTGGCGTATGTAGGTTTAGAAACTTCTCCCTCACTTCTTCCACCAAATCAAGTTGTTGTCGAATCTCCTTCAACAATTCTTCCGCACTCCTGTTTCCGTTGGCAATCTTCTGGAATCTCCTTCGGTGCTCTGTCTGTTGAGCCAGAATTAAATTTTCCTGCGCAACGCGTATGTCATCTTTTTCCTTCAGCTTATTTTTATCTTTGTTCAATTGATTCGGCATTTAATTCATATCCGCCTGCCTGCGTACCAGGTCCATCGGGCAACGGTGCCAAATGTTTACCGCATAGATTAATTAAGAAACGCACACAGATAATGAACACGAACACGAACAACAGTACTCTTATTATTATTCGCATATGCCAGAACATTACATTATGCTTGAATGATAAGATCTCCTGAATACAATGCTTCCTGAAGGGGTTATAAATACTCTTCGAAGAACTTTCCTGAAGGAGTCCGTCGGCCACATACAACATGTTGCTACATAACAAAAACCTTTCCGAAGGGACCCGTCGGCTACATAACAAGAACCTTTCTGAAGGGACCCGTCAGCCGATACACAATTTCCTTTCCGAAGGGACCCGTTGGCTACATAACAAGAACCTTTCCGAAGGGACCCGTCGGCCGATACACAATTTCCTTTCCAAAGGGACCTGTCGGCTGATACACAATTTCTACCGACGACAGTGCTTAATAAAGTAATCATTTCAAATGCTTTGTAGAAAACCATCATCCTTGTATTTGATTGAAACCCTATACAGATCCAAGTATATTAATCTGTTTCAGCAGATACTAATTCATCTTCTCTTGCCATAGATAGAGCAATGATCATAGGTGACAATATTGATTCTTATAATACATCAAGCAACATTGTATGTATCATACTAAATGCATTGAGGATCAATTAACGATCAAAGGAAATATAATGCAGATCGGTGGCTTCCCTAAATGTTGTTTGGTTAATAGTTAACTAAACCTGATTAGGATTGGGACTCTTGGAGAGCAATATTTAGGAAGCATTGTGTCTATTGTGGAATGCCATGTCATGAGCAGACATGTCTTCACGTCGAGGAGACACGTCCTCGCATGTCATGCCCTATGAGATGCATGCTTATACCTGTCGATAGCACCAAGAGAAGCATCAAAATTGTTAATGCTCTCTCATCTGGTGTTCGGTAATTACAGGCCTGAAGATCAATCAAACATTCAGATCTAAATTTATATTCTGTTGTTATTAAAATACAGATTTCTTAAAGAACAAATTCTGATCATAACCTGTAAGGAATTAGTGCATTACAATCTGCAAATTGTCAAACGTCTACCTGTCCGATAAGAAGTTTAATTTACATTCGCAATGTTCAAGCATGATATTTTCAATCTTCTTGTATTTGTGGTCTCAATGGGCCTATGGGATGAAGGTCATTATTGTTTTCTAGTTTACACTGCAAGCTACTTGAGTGTTTCTATCCCTTGTTATGGGAATTTGTACCTTTGACTTCTTGCATTTGAAGATTGTATATGACTATTTGTTGGGCATATCAGAGTCTTCGGTGATTCCTATACCCAAATTGGGATTTAGTATACATGAATTCATAACAAGATGGATCATGAGCTACATGTCTGAGGGAGCTTAGTATAGAGGTACTTAGGCTGAATGGATCTTGATAGTAGGAGATATTTTACACATTAAGTCAAATTGTGATATTGCTATCAGGATTTAACTGTGTAGTTTTGGAGTTAATGGATCTTTTCTTGATGGCTTACATCTATTCACCACTTATGGGAAGTAACTTCTCCATATTGGTTGATTGTTATTATTCTTAGTATGAATCCTTGTTTCCTAGTTAAAATTGCACTTATTTTCATCATAGTCATGAGGCCAGTATGGTTGATTTTGTGATTACTATTATGTTGCCAAACTTGCATATCTGACATTTCTAGATCTCCATCTTTTAGCCATAGTTGATCATATCTTTCTAGCTTTTCTTATCTATTAGACGACCCTAATCTCTCATTTATTACTAGACTCTTGACAACATCTTTACAACTTATACTATTATAGACTTCAAGAAGACTTCTGATTGGTTTTGAGATACCTTGCTATGCAACATTAACATTCTAGGCTCTTTCATCACCACGACTTGAACATTCATTGGGTAGTTCCACATTTCTCATGGTCTTCACTTTTGAGGCCCTTTCCAACTTGAAGACTCTTGAGCTTGACTACATCTTTACAACCTGTTCTATCATAGACTTCAAGAAGATTTTTGACTTGGTTTTGAGATACCTTGCTATGCAACATTGACATTCTAGGCTCTTTCATCACCACAACTTGGACATTTATGGGGTAGTTCCACATTTCTCATTGTCTTTGCTTCTAAGGCCCTTTCCATCTTGAAGAGCACCATTGGTGTCAAGCAAGAACACTCCCTTTCACTAACTGTCTGCAGCATTTACATTTACAAGTTTGAGAAGTCTTGTTGGTCATATATGTATACAATGATTGATGTCTTTTACATGGGATAGTTATGTCCATGCTAGTTTCGGAGGATGATGTTCTCCTCCCTTAGTTTCTCGAGAGCCTTTGTTGATTAATTAGTTTCTCTTGCTTATTTCTATGAGCTTAGTTGACGTGTGGCCAACCTTAGTTAAACACAGACTATGGTTTTTGACATCTCAAAATATCTCCTCTCTAGATTTTAAATTTATACAAAGGAGAACATTTAGAGACCTTGTTGACATATGCCTACTTCAGGTTGCTATTTTTTGGCCCATACTTTATAATGAAGCTTCCATCTCAATTGCACCTTTGTAAGGGATATGCCTCTCTTTTTGTTGTAGTGTTAGCGTTTTTGGATTTCCTTCTAAGGTATCACATAAGTGATATGCCTTTTGGTTCAATTGCTATCCATACAGTTTTGTTGTCTTTAGGTTTTGGAGATCTAGTTTAGGGTCTAACTCTTGAGTTCATTTTGAGAGAGTCTAGACTTTTATGTTGTATTCCATGATCTGTTGCAAATTGATTGTTTATTAGTGCATTGTCCAACCCCAATTTGTTACCTAGCCTCTATGCTTTGAAATATCTCTAGTCTTACTTTCTAAATCCATTGACTCAATCCATGGGAGATTCAACTCCAATTTGTAAGAGTTATCCATAATAAGCTTTATTTTTTCATTAAAGGAATTACATTATTGTACTCCATTCAATGCCAACATTTTTGGTATTTTGAGACTAGCCTATCTAATGACATCTTTATTGGTAAAGTACCTTGTTTCATGTGTTTGTTGGATGGTCCTCATTGTCTCCTATCCTTAATAGAGGTCATCATTAGAGTTTCCATAGAGGATTTCTATGGATAGTACATCCAAGTTACATGGTAAATGGTATCAACCATTCTCCTATCTATCTCAATTACACCATATTATGGTAAAATAATGAACGTCTTATTAAACGAAGATTATGAATGATCTATATGTACAAGATACAAGAGAATGTTTCTATAATGAACAGGAGTGAGGAAATAGTGTTGATGTTTGTTAGCTTTAGTCAGATAAACCTATGACTATATATAATTATATATGAGATATAATTACATATGAGATATAAGTTTATTATTTGAGAGAAATTAATATTATATATATATCTATATATAAAACTATGATTATATTTATTATTATATTAATTGTCAAATTAATGAATATGCATGTCCTGTGAAGAGACGTGTCTCTTCATATCCTTTTATCATTAGAACTAAGAGGTCACTGCCATTTAGAAAACACATACCAAACAGGTAGTGCTTAGTACATTTGCAACGATCTTCCTAAATACTAACCTGGTATCAGAGCCAAGCTATAAATGTACAATATGAAATGGTCAATCTACAAACAAAGAAATATTAGTTAGAGTGATAAAATTGAATTGGACCTAAATTTCTTGTAGGCACTCTCATCGATCATTGGGAGCTTTAAAGGCATGTGCATTCCAGAGCGTGAATGGAAAACATGGATGCCGTACAGAGAATATTGAACAAATGAGGTTGCTTATAAAGGCTAGATTTGTACCATACCTATCCAACTATAACTCCAAAAATAGTGATTGATTAACTTTCATAATGGGTCAAATATAGTTGCGGCTAGGGTTTGTATCATGCACCACTTGATTAATGTCTAGAAGTTGATTTTGCATGGAAGGAATAAACCAGTATTTGTAGTATATTCTAATCATTGTGCTTTATAAAATAATAAGTACTGATGGTAGTAAAATTAATTGTATAATTTGTATTGCTTGCTTGTATGCTATCCGGATATATATTGTGTACACGTGGCATTTGTTGGTGAGGTGGATTATTGATTATGTTAGTCTACCGGCATACATTTAAAAAGAATTTGGTTCAAAACAAATCCAGAAGGGCTAGCGAGAGTTGCTTATTTGTCAAACACAATAATAACTCTGGTTGTGAATAAATTGCTATAAATTAATGAGTGAGACAGTTATTAGGCATCATATAACATGTTTCTTTGGTGTGTATCCAAAGTGCTTCTACTAGCCATAAGCAATAACAATATTTAGAAGGGTTTTGAATAATTTCATTGTCATATAATTTCTTGATTGACTAGACTGTATCAATAGGGATGGAAGGCCCAGGTTAGCAGCAAGGTCAGGTAGGAAACAGTACATGTAAAGCAGAGGGACTAAATATATATTAGGTCTACAGAATGAATTATTAACTGGTACCTGCGTTGATATTTGTGTTGAGTATGAACGAGCAAGGGCTACGATTCTTGGAAGGCTTAACCGATTCCAAGAAAAGGTATCTAAGGTTGTTGTGTTGCTGGGAAAGGGATATAAAGATCGATGCTAGAAGTATAATGATTTGACTGTCAAAAGGTGTTATGGGCCCTTGGTAAGGTAACTGTGGATCAAGGAATGTACATTGGGTGTCTTCAAACAAATCGACAATGGTAAATGGATAGTCAAGATCATTGGCATGATAGGAAATATAGGTGAAAGAAAGTTAAGTTAGGCATGTGAAGAGTATGTGGAAAGAGGACTTATTTTTACGTCTTTTCCTTGCAATCCATCTTAGAGGTCACATCACATGGTGGGCCCAAGGGGGGTATAAAATATAGTTCAGAACATAATATCAAGGGGGTCAGGAATGACAGGATGGATTTGACCAATGGCAAGGGACGTGGACCAAATACATAAGTTCTTGTGGGCTAAGGTAAGTATACATATGTATGTATTATTTTGTTCTTATGATCTCATTTCAATATGTTGAATATGAAATATTTGAGTGATATAGAACAAGGTGAATATATATTAAAGTTTCTTCTATATTATTAAATCAATGAATATATATATATATATATATATATATATATATATATATATATATATATATATATATATATATATATATATATATATATATATATATATATATGATATTAAATATATAGTGATTATACATGAAGTCAAATATATTTTCTAAATAATTTATAAAGAATTTAAGTGAAATTGGTCATTATAGATTATTATATGTGGCATTAATAAGAAAATAATATGTTGAAAATATAGATCTAACTTAGATCTATATTATATTGAAATGATCTTATTATGCTGAATTATTATCCTTGGGTATTATAGTAGTCTCTTTCTTATTTATATTTTTATACGAGCTATATACCTTGATCTTTTCCCCCAAGAATGTTATTGCAGGATGAAAGAGATTGAGATTTAGATAGAGCCTGATATTTCATTAGAGACAACCTTCAAAGAGAGGGAGCAAATGGAGGATATGATTTAGTCAACCTTCAATGATCTCGGGCATATTGATTTAGAGGGAGTAAACCATGTTGAGATGGATTCTCCAGTGAGCAATAAATTGTAGCAGTCAAGAGAACTATGATTCATGAATATACCTTGTGACTATGTGATTTTAATAGGCCTATCCACTGTGTCCATCATTAGGAAGTGACAATTTCCAAATGATGTTACTTGTATTTGCAGAAGTTGTTGAAAGGTGACAATCTTACAATAACTTAATTTTCTATTATGATGGATATCTTATGATATCTATGTAGATCATGATAGATTATACTTTGCATGGTGGATATTTATATGATAAACATTATGAGAATGCGTGTGCACATACCTTATAAACATTTTATTTCATTTGAGTACACGGTGAGTGTTATGCAAAGTGATGTTCTGGGAGGCCATTACACATAGTACATGGTGAATGTCATGCAAATTGATGTTTTGGAAGGCCATTTACTCACAAAACTTGGTGAATATCTTGGATCTCAATATACTGGAAGGCCACTACTCAAAGAGTATTTGGTGAATATCATTGATATTTTGGGAGACCAATAGTCATGATATCAGATGTGATAACAAACATTTTTGAGTACTTGGTCAATATCGAATGTCAATATTCTGGGAGACCAATACTCATGATATTAGATGTGATATCGAACCTTATTGAGTATTTGGTGAATATCATATGTCGATATTTTGGGAGACCAATACTCTTGATATCAAATGTGATATCAAAATAATGGATATCTTTTGATCAAAGATATCCTTACTCTTGGTAACTTTATATTACTTTGAGGTGATATGTGTGTATATCCTGCCTAGCTAAGAGGGAGTGTTGATGTTTGGTAGCTTCAGTCGGATAAACCTATGACTATATATAACTATATATGAGATATAATTACATATGAGATATAAGTTTATTATATGAGAGAAATATATCTATATATATATATATATATATATATATATATATATTATCATATTAATTGTCAAACTAATGAATAGACATATCCTGTGAAGAGACATGTCTCTTCTTAGCCTTTTCTCATTACAAATAAGAGGTCACTGCCATTTGGAATACACATACCGAACATGCAGTGCTTAGTACATTTGCAGCAATCTTCCTATAAACTAACAAATAGAAACATTCTTGTAGTGTGAAAAAGAAAGTTTCATAATGAACAAAAGGAGTTTATGGAAACATTACAAAAAGAGTGACCATTAGAATAAGATGGAAGAGAGAATAAATAGAAACTATCTAATATTGTAATACATCAGTCCTATAGTTTGAGGTTTCCCAAGGCTAGCTAAGGGTGTGATCTCAACTTCTATGAGTTGAAACTGATCATCATATTCTCTAGGAAGATTGGATTTTCTATCTTTGTTCCCTCCAGGATGGCAGAGATTGAGAAACATTTCATTCTAAGATGCCCCATTTGTAATGAAAAGATGCCCTATTTGTAATGAAATTTCAAATATTAGGTTCAGGGTATGATGCAGGTTCAGGGCATGCCACTCTTAGGCATTGATATGATACATGTCCTGGACATCTTGGCATTGGGATTACAGCATATAGGCTCTCAGTTTTCATTTTCTTTGCTCTGGAATTGAATCTTTCTATAGTGGTTTGCATGATTTGGCATATTTTTTTTCACTATATGCAATTTTGTCATCAGACTTGCTTTCTATTGTTTCCTTTGCAGAAAGTGTTTCAGACGAAAAAAAGCCTTTGAATGATGCAAAAACCTCATTTTCTTTCATGTTTGGTCTCTCTCGTGGCATCTGCAAATAACAATTTGTGCTGTGCTTTTGACTGTATATTCCAAATGGTTATCCAGTCTTTTCTTGCTGGGTGTTCGACTAACTATCATTTTGAATATTTTATGTTTTTCATCTTCTACCCCATGCCATGAATGGCCTGAATAACCTTATCACTGATAATATTATATTGCAATCTCTATTCCTCCTCACATTGTGTCTGGCAGCCTTGAATAATTCAGATCTGCAATCCACTTGCATTTTTTTTGTTTGCTCCTTGTGTGGCATGCCTGATGTTCATTCGGCAGAATGCATTTTTCTCTTCTCAGGATTTGATTCACAAATTGTAAATGTACTTCAGCAATTCTTCATCACGCAATCCCCCAGGCTTCAAAGTCCTTATATGATACCATGTTGCAAAATATGGTGTAGGAGCAAAGCGGAACAAATGAAATGCAAGAAAGCATGAGGGAGGGATGGAGCTAAATTTGACAAAAAATTATATTTCATCTACGAACTTTATTACATTGCATTTTTCTGTACAGCTTAGTCTCATATATGAATCTTCACAGGTGGCCTAATTATGTCCATGTCACATGTTTTCACATATTAGGCATTTCAAAATCCCCTTTTGGCTATTTTCCTTATTTGTCTTTATCTAGATTGCAGACCTTTGATCATTATTCCCAGCAGCAACTTGACTTGTTTTTATACCATCTGACAATGCCAAGTATTATTTGTTGTTACTCTGCATCATACATGTTGATGTGGCAGTGATTTGTGCTACGGTAGACAAATTGAAAAGTAAACTGAAGTCATTGAAAATGAGACATAATCTATGACATTTGGGTTACCCGCAATATTTTCTTGTATCAGCGTGTGATTTTCAAGCCCTTTTATTATTTTCTATAGAAGATTGAAAATCTATTGTTATGGGTTTCAGGTTGAAACATGCACTATAAATGGGTTTAGTCTTTGTCTTTCCGTATTCATTAGTCTCTGTTATAATATCTGTAGGTTAAAGTGAGTGCTGCTGGCCATGAAATAGTTTTTACTTTTTCAGTGTAAGAGCTTTTGTAGAGACTTTAGCTTGTATGTAAACATTCTGCCCTATTTAAGACATTTCCAAATGATTTCGGAAATGATAAATGCCATTTCAGTTCATTGTCTAATATTTTGTTTAAAACCTATAAATCATAAACAAGATTAAGAAAAGTGGGTAGCAATTGACACAAATCAAGCCGTTCCAAATATGCACATGCTTGAGTTCAAATTCATGCTACATTTTATGATTTAGCCAAAATGAGGAAAGTGGAAAGTGGCTGCTGAATACTTAAAGAATATTTTACAATTGATAAGGGAAAATTTGAATGGAGTAAACTAGACATCATGAATCTTTAAATTAATAAACTTGAAACCAATAGCTTTTGAATTCCTTGAAAGTTGATTACTGCAAGGATAACATGTTGGGACTAAACAATTAACATCAATTTTTTGAAACCACCAAATGCATATGTAAGTAATATTTCACATATTCTTTGGAAGCATGTAGGTTATGGATGTGTACATGGGATCAGAGGGTTTGGTGGGCAAAGGAAACATTTCCAGACCATGGCTTTTGGTAGATGCATCAACAGTTGATCCCCAGACATCCAGAAGAATTGCAAAAACAGTTTCTGACTGTGCTCTAGCAACAAATACATGTATGTGATACATAGAAACATTCTCTTCGGCAATGAATTTGAATTGCTATTCCAATGTTTGAGAATACATTTGTGATTGTTTGAGAGGGTTCACAGTGTTGGCATGAATTTCACAAAGAAAAGTAAAATCTAAAACCAAAGATAAAATAAATAATCATTTTCACTTCCAAAAGTGCTTGTGCAGCCTCATAACTAATATATAAATAGTACGATTGGGGGTAGTCTTGCAAACACTACAGTTTGACAAAAATATTAAGCTCATGCCTGCTTGATTCTATATAAAATTGTCCAGTATTGCCTGATCATCATCATGGTATAGAAATGTTAGCTATGCATTGAATGGAAGTGATTGTGAGGAACATACAAAGGACATAAGGCAACAGATGAAGTGGTGGAGAACATAAACACAATATACCATTGTCTAGTTTAACAGTTTTTCCTGTAAGACCATCATGTACATAGTATTCCAATATCTAATTATCAGAGCGCCAGGTTTCATGACACTGGGGCAACAATGGGTCTTGTGTAAATTTTACATTCTTTGAGCTAAAATTAATTTGGTATGTGTTGGGGAAGGAATTTGAATCATGATATATCTTGAATGATGCACTGCACCTCATCACCTTGTTATCTCCATCTTTTCCAATTTTCTATAAGGAGAACATTGTATGAGATGTTAAGTTATAATCTTTAAATGTTAACATATTAAGAAGAAGGATCAAGTTTCCTTGCAGACATTAACGTAATGTAATTTACTATCTATTATTGTTGATGATCTCTATGTTATTAGATTGGTTAGAGAGCTTGGGATCAATTCAAACTCCTACATAGTGTAGAACAAATACATTGATAGATAGAGACATCGTATTAGCTTCCTCCATACCATGGAAAGGATTCATTTTGTCTTTGAATACTAGTTTGTTAAAAGATGCATACAGAAGTTTATATCTCTTTGTGAGGGAAAATGTTAACCAGGAATTCATAAAAAGTTTATGTAGATTTTGATTAAATTGCAATTGTGGTTCATGTTGAACATGATGAACAATATAATGTTAATATTACTAAGAATTTAGACAACAATTCTGAAAGACTGCATAGAATGATTGGAACCAACAAGTAAGCTTCAAAAATACATATAGAAGAGGCCTGTAGAAGCACACTTTACATTCTGGAAATTGTATGGCAAAAAAAAAAATAGTCAATCTATTACAGCCTATTAAAATAATAGCTTGATTAAAATATTAATATCTTGTTGGCAAGTAGCAACAAGTCCTCTCAAAATCCTATCAACACAAAATTACTTTTAATGTGAAGGCGATACCTTGCATGGGATTCACAATTATGTGACAAGCACTAAATCTGTCATGTGTCAGATTACCCTCCTTCCTTCTTAGCGCTTGGAAAATTCTTGATTGAAAGTTGCATTTATTATATCCTCTCTTATCATGCTGTACGTTACCAAGGACCCTTTTGTCTATATCATTATTATAGGAGGAGAAATCGATTTGCCTTTGAGAAAGGAGGGGGCAGTTAAAAGTCTAATTAGCTGCATCAAGTTGACGTGATGGGGGCACATGCATTTACTAGAGATAGATGAACTCATAACTTCCAAAAACATTAGATAAGAAGAACAAATCGCAGGCCTAGGGTATAGCATAAATTTATGTCTTGGAAATTCTAAAAAGAGAACAAAGAAAGACTTAGGAAATGATATATTATTTTTTAAACTAATACTACCCCACTAGGTGGTGCCTCAACACCTTCCAAGGCAATGGCAATGATGGTTCTGGATGGAGAGGGAGGTCTATTTAATGATTTATTCTTTTCATGCTTTCTTAAATGCATGGGTGCTTGCTGCAAATTCGAAACTCTGCCTTCATACTAGGCATTTGATGCTCCTTCCAATGCGTAAGGTGTTGGTATGAAAAAGTAGCTTTAAATTAATTTTTAAACCTGTCCTCTCCTCTCTAAGGTGGGCGCCAAATGGGGAGAATTTCTGACTAATGCCAGAATAAGGGATCGACCCCATACATCAAATCTCACGTGCCCAAGGAATGTAGAAGGGGTGGGTTAGGCTTTGTGTTAAGGTTAAGGGTTAGGTGAGGTTAGTAAGGGCACTAAAGAGTTAGTGGTTGGTTAGAAAGTAGTGAGTTGTGTTATATGTTTAGTTAGTATAGTTAGTGGTATAGTTAGTTGTTTGTTGTGGTATTAATATGGTTTTATTGGTAGATGTTAAAGTCAGTTCGCTTGTTATTATGGATTTATGGTTAGTTTTAGTTACTATTTCGTAATGGATAATTTTATAATCAGATTTGTATCATGTAAGATATGTTAGTATGTTTTGCAATTGTGATAAGATATATATATATATATATATATATATATATATATATATATATATATATATATATATATATTAGTTGTTAATTGGGATAAATTTTAACATTAAGGTTAGTTATGTTAGATGTTAAGTTTTAGATAATGTGGAAGTTAGTAAAGTCATTATACTTTAAGATTTGTATAATGTTATTAAGATATAGATAGTGCTTAGATTTAGTTGAGCTAAAAGTTAATGTTAGATTATTAATTAGTTAAAGTTAGTTGTTAATTTATTTTTATATGTTAAGCATTAGTTGTTATTTAATGTATTAGATTATGTTAGATTTAGTAAGTCAAGGAAGTTAAGTTAGAGATAGATTAGTTGATAATGTGTTATAGAATATATATATATTTATATTTATTTATTGTTTTTTTTTTATAGAATTAGTGTTTGTGTAGTATTATTTAGTTATTTTGATTTAAAATCAATGTATTTTAATGAAGATTTAAAAGGATAGCATCATAGTCAACCTATAAACTTAGAAACCCTAATCGTAGGGCGATGTCAATAAAATTAACTACATATTTAGTGCGAGGGTTCAATCAGAGTTTTAGTGACATGGTTGTGAGACCACCACCTAATTTCTTTCTAGGTCCCTACAATGTATTTAGAAGACCTAAGATTCCTCATTTTTGTCAGTGACCTTGGTACAGCCGCATTATGTCAGTAATCTAAATTTTATGAGTAATTGGCTTTATTTCCTTACTTGTTTGATTTCAGATTTCACTCTTAACGTTCTTCCTTTTTGGCAACAATGTGATGTGGTGCTGTTTAGCCAACTGTATTATTGATGATTCTATTTTGCCTCATGGTTATATCTTTATTTCTTGATTAAAATTTTACTATTGTGGCTTCTCTTTATTTCTTTTATTTCTAACTTTTGCATTGAATGTTTCATCTTTGATGTTGAATTTAAATTTTGAGGTACTTTCTTCTAAATGTTGTTGGCAAAAGTGACATATGATGGGCCCACCAGAGGGATTCATGACAATTAAGTCGGATTAAGTTACTATCTTTTGCTAATTTGGATTGAACTTCTCTTTTAACATGGTAATCAAACAAATATGTTACCTCCCTGTTTATGTATGTTAATTAGTAATCATTCTTTTAATAAGAGTAAATCTTGGAATAAGTCTAGATAAGGGCTAGCATAGAACGAACTTTTTAGTTGTGCGACTTCCCGGAGGAAGTCAAAGGCTAGTGGGGGAGGATGTAAGGTCCCTCCTTGCATGTACTTATTAAATATGAATTTCTCTGTCAAATCTATTGTAGGAGATTTGAATGGATATGGTGTAATGTTGTAGGTATTTAGATGTCCTAATGAAAATTGAGAACAACAGATACATCCATGCTTTAATACTGAAAGATTAGAGAACGACTATGTTGTCTCAACTGTTAAACTGTCATGCCCAAACTACGGGGGCAAAACACACACACACACACACTTCTTTTTTAAAGTTAATAATTCAAAATTTATTAAGTAGATAAGTTTGCGATCACAGTCAAAGTAAAGGTTCTCTACATTTCATCTTAAATAAGGTTAACATAATAAAAAGAAATTTTAATCAAGTTCAACTAGGTCAAGTTCAATTACAATTCTCTTAGACAATTATCAATTGACAATCTAATCGATATTGAAAAGTCACTTAAGAAAAACAATCAACTAGAATTAAAACATAACATAAATATATAATTTATTAACTTCGAATTATTTCGACTACTTTAACATAATCATTAACTATCAACAACCTACTAAAAATTAACTCGATAATACATTTAGACTAGTCAAAAAAACATATTAGTATAGAACTAAAGTTACACTAATTTAAAAGATGATGGAACCTAAATATTAATTAATCATGATACCTAATTCATAACAAAACTAAACTTTTTAATATAACGCTAAATATAATCATAAATCAAATACCCAAAATTTAAAGATCACTAAAATAAAAACTATATATAAAAATACTAACTAATTTACAACTAATATGCTAAAACTATTAACAAATAATACAAAGTAACTAGCAAGAAAATAGCTTATACTAAACTAAGTTTAAAATGATCTAACTATCATAAAACTAGAAATGACTTCTAACAAAATCTAAACTAACTAATTAAATCCCAATAAAACAACTCAACTAAATATAGAAACTATCATCATTAAAACCTAAACTAAACACTAGAATTAACCTACATATAACTTTAATAAAATAAAGTTAACATCTAATAACTCCTAACTATCCTAACAATTACTATCCTAAATTAACATATCAAAACATAATTTAAACTAACCACTAACCTATCCAAACTAACCTATACTAACCCTACAGCCCCCTATGCTAACATCACCCTAATCCCTTAAATCCTAATCTATTCCCCCCCTACATGACACATCGACACCCCCCCACTTCATACACATGCGCTTTCCAAGCGCTTGCTGAGTGTTCCCCGCCCCAAGGCACACTGCCCCACAACGTACCGCGCCAGTCTGGATTCCCAGACAAGTAGGTGCTCAGTGGAGGTAAAGAAGGTTTTCAACTTTGCTCAGTTTTGTTTTTAAAACTAATAAAATTTTCCATCAAGCATGAGGTGAGCGCCCACTTTGAAAAGGAGGAAGGGGATGGGATGTGGGGACAGAGTGATGTCACCCCCCCATAAATGACAATTTTTGACTTTGCAACAAAACTTCTTAAATACATGACCCAAAACTGACGCCAAGTTGGAGGTTAAATGCCAAAAAGTTTATTAGGTAAGAATAGATATTTTAGATGGGATGTGCTATGAGTTATTTATTTGAAATTTTCTTTGTTATTATAAACATATATACGTATCAGAATTTCACATAAATTGAAACATACATCAATCAGGGTTCCTCTCATCCTATTCAATTCTTAACCATTTAAAATATCTTAAACCAAACTGTTAATCCTACCTCTTACTTAATTCATCGACATACATATACATAAAACATTAAATGACAATATCAAATATCTAAAAGTGACATCACACAACATGAAATAATATAATATGTTCTAAGCATCAGATAATGTCTCGACATCTCGAGTCGTGAGTATCAAAATGATAAAGTAACATCTAAGGCTATGAAGGGTTGGGGCGAGGCCTCACATAAACATTAAATTTGCACTAACAATAATACAAGGTGTTTCACTTAATGATGATGTTATTGATTTTGTTACCTCAATGATTATTCTTGTATTTAATCTGAATTAATGAATAAGTTATATGTCATGTTGATTATGTAATCACTGATGATTAAATGTGAGTAGAAATGAATTAAATAGTTAAGTAATTGAAGCATTATGTTCTGAGTTCGCCCCGATCCATCATAGTGATACATTACTATTATTTTGATACTCACGAATCGAGATATCGAGACATCAACTGATGCTTGAACATATTGATTTTTTCATGGTGTGTGATGTTACTTTTAGATATTTGTTATTCATCATTTAAGGTTTTATGTATATATATGTTGATGAATTAAGTAAAATGTAGGATTAACACATTGATTTTTGGAATCTTGATGATTAAGGATATAAGTAGGATGAAAGAAACCCTTATTGATGTATGTTTCAATTTATGTGGATTTTTGATACGTATACATATATGTACATGTGATTTTACGGGACTACTGATGTGTGCAATGAGTGTGCAGATATTTAGCCGAGAAACCCTACGGAGGAACAAAACTTATCCCTATGTGCTAATTTTGGAAACCTTGTTGTTCGTAATTCAAGTATTGTATTGTGAGATGTATGTATGTATCTCTCTGTGTTCAGTGAATGTTAGTGTTCGTAACTATGTTCTTTTAGTGTCGCTTGACACTCGTGAATTGTTTGTGCTCTTTAGCGTGCTGGTTAGGGTTAGCTGTGTAACCCATAGACCTAAGTCGGTTTAAGTTAGTGTCAGTTTGCTAATTGGGTTCTTAATTGAGTTTAGTCATCCTTAATCCGGATTAGTGCTTAATCTGCATTTTAGAGTTGTTAGTTTTAGTTGGTCCTAATTATTTTTAGATTTTGTTTGGCTCTAAACCTTTTTCCTAAGGCTTAAAACATGATATAATTATACCCAAAGGGTATGGGTATGGGTTAGGGGTCTTTTCCAACCCCTAAGCCCCTTTTATTGACTTTTGAGGTCACTCAAAAAGTCTCTTTTTGCCTTTGTGCGAAAATTGACCATGGTTATCTTGAGTTACCTCACCTCATCTCCACTTAGGGTTTAACCATAGTGTAGGTTGAGTTAGGAGTTTCTAGAATTGCTAGTGGGTGGAAGTAGTTATTGCTTCTTTTGGGTGGTTGAGTTGGAGGCTTATTTAGAGGCCTTCATTGGACTAGTTGAGGTTGTTACCCAATCTCTACATTTAGAGAGGAGTTCTTGAAGATTGAAGCAAGGAGAAGGAAACTCTACTCAAACTTGTTCATTGCCATTACCTCTTTGTGAAGGTTGGAATTCTCATGTCCCTTGTTCAAATTTTATTTTTGTTTCATGCTTATGCTACCTTGTTGTTGGTTGAATGTTTGTATGTTTGTGGGTATGTTGGGAAGATTTGAAAACCATGTTATTTTGGATGTTTTCCTTTCATATTTATGTTTGAAATTTTGAGATTTTCTTGCATGGGTGTTTTGGTATTACTCACCTTTGGAGAGGGCAGAAGTGACCAATTTTGGGAAAGGTCTGTTTAGTCGGACTCCAACCAGTGTAGAGTCTCTTCTCAGGATGAGAAGAGGGAGAAAGGGTAGGGTGTTATGGGCCCCTAACTGTCAGCACAAACCTTGTATGATTATGGTATGTTGAAATGGAAGAACGGAAGTTCTTGGTATATAGCTCCGATTGGGCATCTGTTTGGTGTTGTGCTTGACTTCTCCTGGTTGGAAGAATCCACCTTTCCCTAGTTTTGATTCATTGTGAATCCTATTGTGTAAACCATGTATGAAGCATGTTTGATTTTCTCTTGGTTATGCTTGGTGGTCACCCGATCAGATTTTGTTCCCTCCATGGTTCTTGAATGTGTTGCAGAATTCGTTTTGAATCCCTTGATGAGGGTCATGAAGAAAATTCAATTATATTGTTGAAATTTGGGATTGATGTCCTATGAAAATTGGTATTTCAAACTTTGTTGGATTGGCAACGAAGCCGGGTTTTTTTCCTGATTCTTTCCCGGCTGAGCCTTTGAATCAGGTTTGCCAATAAAATGGTGTTTGAGTATTATGCTTGCATTGAGTCTTATAGCTTGTTTTCAGTTTTGCATATGTAATTAAAAAAAAAGAAAATCAGATGTGATGGTGTTACCTTACTACACATTTTTATGATTGGTAAATCACATTCGTTTAAATTAGATTTATCAGATAACATGTTGATATATACTTAGTTGTGCAATTTTAAGTTTAAAATATGTTAAGAAAATTTGCATTTGAGTTGTGTTTAAATTATATAGTTATACATGTGCGTGAGGAAGTTAAGTGAATTTATTTGAAAACTTGTTTATTACATTTAATCTTATTATGACTTTTAAATATTAAAACATAACTTGTTGGCATTTTTGGGCATGACACTAATTTGATTACTGTTTCTTCAAACCATTAAAGGTGAGTTTGAAGATTGTTTGAGAATCATCATGCACCAGTGAAGGATGAGCTGGGATGATTTTGAAAATTTTTGGTCCATTTGATGGGTGCTGGGGCAAGTAGACACAATTACGAGGCGGCTGAGTTGCTGACAAAAAGGTTTGCCAAAAAAGCCTTGAAAATATCTAATGCAATGGAATGGTTGCAGCAAGACAATCACTTGGAGATGGAAAAAATCCAATTACTTGTTTGGAATTTTTATTTTTGAACTTGGGTTGTCAATTATAGATCAACTTGTGGCATGACAAGGCAAATAGTAGACTTGTGATACATGACAAGTGCTTGCTAAATTTCTACTGATTAACAATTGTTAATGGTTTGACCCAGAAATATAGATAAACAACAAACAAAGAGCATAAACAATACACAAAAGACACAGACCAATTATCTTGGGAAAACCCTTCCACTTGAAGCGAAAATCCACCCACACCAGCAAAATATCTCTTTTATTGTTCAATAAATGTTCATAGCACACGGGTTTCACTTGATTGATTTATGATATACCAAGCAATAACATAAATGGAACACATAACACTCATCTTTCACATGAAGATCTCTTTGAGTCCCAAAAATAAGGCCCTTCATATTTCCACACATTAACACTTCACATTTCTGTATGCATTCCTTTCCGCATAACGTATGACGTGTTAACTTAAATATAATCAGAAATATCTCTTTTAGTTGAAGGTGTCCATAACGGTCATAAGAAACATCTTCCCATTTAATAAGAGCAGAGGTAAAGATCTCTATTGCAGCTACAAACTTCAACACTCCCTTTTAGCAAGAGAGAGATCTTTAATGAGGCATGCACACATAGCAGCAACCAAAGATGTCAAAAATATTTTCTCATATGTTATCTCAACATAATGTAATTCACCATAGTTACTTCATAAGCACATAAAATAAGAGTGATGGAGTCACACGCATGACTTTCACCATGGCTACTTGCAGAGGGTGATCCATCATACCTACTCGTAGAGGGTAGAACAAGGGATTTTATCTAAAAAATTCTCCCAGAGAAGGGTATATTTCCACCATGCCTACTCGCAGAGGGTGGTCCACTATACTTACTCGCAAAGGGTGGTTCACTATACCTACTCACAGAGGGTGGAACAAGGTTTTTCACCTCAGACTTCTCCTAGAGAAGAATGCATTTCCACCATGCCTAGTCGCAGAGGGTGGAACAAGGGCTTTCACCTCAAACTTCTCCCAGAGAAGAATGCATTAATAATTGAGATTCCCTCTCAGCAGGGACAAATTTAATCACCACAATAAGATGGCTGACTATTGCATAAACTTGCAGAGGGTTGGACATCTCCCTCTATCACGTAATCTCCCTCTAAAGCTGGATAGTCTCTTTCTATAAATATGATCTTCTAGGTTAGTATCAAGATTGCAAACACCATTGCATTATCTCTCACCATCCCTTTGCATCCTGCAATCACGAGAGATGTTAATAACTCATAACCTATTAATGCTAAAAGAACAATCACTATTTATAAACTATAATCAATATTTAGGAGATATCATAAATATTTATCTCTTTGAGATCTAATCTCAACATGCAAACAAATAAATACATAGAAGAGATTCCGTCTCGTGCCTCTACAACCAATGCAATGCTCATGGCATCAATACAAATTTTGCTATAAAAAATTTGATACTAACATCATAAAAATGTTTGAAATACTCCGTCCTAGTAGGGATGGCTTGAGCTACACAATAAAATAGTTGATGTAACCTCCCTCTAAGGATGAACATCTTCCTTAGAAACACAAGCTCCCTCTGAATCTCGTATGCAATTTAAGCAACATCTTATCTTATGATTCTTGGCGCATCCTTGCAACCAAGAGATCTTATTATTAACTTCATAAAACCAAATACTCATCTCAAATATATAAGTCAGAATACTTATCTATTTGAAGTATAATCTCCTTGATTATGTATACAAATGTGAATCAACTAGTTGTAACGCCCCGCTCGGGAACCCAAGAGAAATAAACCTAACATGTTACAATGTTTACTGAACTATTTTTTTTTTTTAAGTTTAAACAACATCAAGATAACATTAATGCAGAAGCAATAAGAACATACATATCAAATACACATTTGCAATTACAGATACGGTTTCAATTCCTCAAGGATTCCTTTACGTTGAGTCACATTTAATAATTTTAAATTAATTAGTTTAAGTTCCAAGTACAATGTCTCAAGATCATAAAGAAATAACAGATACATAATCGCATGAGCAAAGCATAAGTATAACTAATACAATGAAAGTACATCCAATAAATAACATCCACTGCACATGTCGCAGGGTATGTGAGAATAGATACAATACATCATGATACATGATAACATATATACATCATCTGAAAAGAAGTCTCTAAGATAAGAAATAAGAATTATAAAGGTACATCTTCTGCAACGAACATCCAACAGCTAGCAATGTGAGGGGAACCCAAATGGTAAGAAGGCACTACCTCCCGACCGCGTGGTTACCTAGTCAGGCTTCCACTCCCACCGTGCAGGGAAGATAATGAACGATCCACATACGGCTAATCAACATAAAACATTCCTAGGAAGGTACCCCTAATAGCCAAAACTACCTCAAAGGTAACACATGCTACTCAAGAAGATAAAATAATCCAAAAGTAAGAACACTCAATCCAATACCAACTCCACATAACCAACATCATAATGAACCAAGTATAAACCAAATACCAAGGTCATAAGATAAAGTCAACAAAAGACAATCACCTCAAGTCAAAAGCCACATGTCAAAAGTACATCATCCATGAATCACCAATCATCATCAATGAAAGTAAATAACCACCATAAACACATCCAACAATAAATACACCACGAGAGGTACACATAATCTATAGAGGAGACTCAGGCTACATACTAGGGAGTGTCATCACATGGTTGCTTGAGTTACCCTGGATTGATCTCTTAATGGACCCCGGACCCTCAAGCGTTGAGTTACCCTGGACTGGTTACTCTGCACCCCGGACCTTCAACATCACACATATGGAAACTAGAAAGCCCTCTCAAGAAGACGAAGCACTCATCTCATTCCCATCCTTAGTCTATACAAGCACTCAAGGCATGGGTAGATCAAAAATCTCTAACTTATCTTTTTAGTGTGTTTTCCCCCCAAAAGTTTTAATTACTAGATTATCACTTATTACATAACTTGCATTAGGTTACCCTGGCACTGACCACTTTGTGTCCCAGACCCCTATGCAAGCCACTCCCAAGTCACGTACCTAAACAACCTCTCCTAAGCACATAAAAACACAGTTGTGTCCCATACCACAACACTCATAAAGATCAAACTCGGTTCCTTAACGGGCAACCCAAAAATAAGATGGCAAACCCAAGTACACATAATTGCTCCACAAAGTAAACCTCATAAATATAATTTCAATATGAATCACAAAACACATTATGACATCCAGCCATATAAATAGTATAAAATAAATCTCACAAAAACCTCTGGTGTACCCTCTAGACTGGTCGACATCTAATCAACCTCAAAATCCAAAAGCACAGATAGTACATGCCAATAATATAGTTTCATGGTTTGCATTTGATTTGAAATACACAATAGAGTTACCAGTAGAGTTTCAGTTTTAATTTGTGTTTCAAAGTATAAATTTTAAGTAAATAAGTCTCAAAGATCACCCATACAAATTATCTCGTTCTTAGTTTGAATTTTACCCTTATTGATTTTTAGTCAATTTCCTAAAAACAATCAAAGAATAATTTATTTAAATTATTAAATTAATACTTGCTGATTCTTAAAGATATAACCTATTACTTTTATCAATATTAAATACATTTGTCTCTTAACTAAACATCTTATATTATTAATTAATTCTCATTAAATAAAATTTAACTAGATTAATTAACAATCTCTAACTTTGTTAATATTCATTAATTATAATTTTAAACAAATTTAATATAATTAAATAAGTATATTATTATATATAATATTAAAAATTATTATTGAAAATCATAATATTTAAAATTAATAATTAATAATTTAATTTTAATATAAATTAATTTTAACTAACTTAAATAATATAAAAAAAAAAAATAATATTAAAACTTTTTAAAAGAAACAACCTACGGCTTAATAATCGCCGACACTTATAAAGGGTGGCTGTCGTGGTGGCTTCGCTGCTGCAGTAGTAGCAGCGTACTGCCTTTACGACAATACTTGCTGCTACGACAACAGTCATAGCTGCCGTGCAACATACCTTATGCCGCCGATCCAAGGAAATGGGTGGGGTACGGTGGGGTACCCACCCCAAATTATATTTATTTATTTTTTTTCTTTTTCTTAATTTAATTTCATTTATAATTTAATACAATTGCTATATATGTTTTTATAAAATTCTAATATATGATGTTTAAGAGGAGTTTTGTAAATTTATAAATTACAATTTTTATTTTATTAAAATATATGATACTCATTTTAAACAAACTCCACAATAATATATATATCACATTATTAATCTAATAGGAAAACTAAGTTTAATTATTCGAATTTCTAATTCAAAATTTTCTTTTTATTTCAAACCCTTTCTTGGATTAATATCGTTCTTAAAGTCTTTTAGAAAAAAAGACAACATTTATCTTCTAAATCTCAAACCCGATTTCAAAATCCAATAGATTATTGTATTTGCTTGATTTCTTATTAAATCTTATTCTTATTAAAATACCACCCTCTAAAGTAAACTCAGCGATGTATCCATCTAAGTCCATGTACAGATATTTCTCAATCAAGAACAAATATTTGAATACCAGGAAAACAACACATGCAAAAGACACGGAGCAGACAGAAGTTTGAAAAGCGAAAACTACTATACAATTAGATCACAAGATCCTACTTGGATCTGATGCTAACCTCTGACAACTAAATGCAAATTCCTACCGCAAGCAAAATCTTTCAAGCCATGTAAAATTCTTTTCTTTCCAAACCCTTCGAGTTGCCCTCCATAAACCTGTATGTGCCTTGAAATCTTTGTTGTGCAATAATGACCCGAAAACCCCTAATATAGAATCTAATTACCTTTTAGGGTTTCTATCACCACCAGTCTAAAATTATAATTATTTTATTTAATTAATTCATTCATGCACAATTAATTTTCTTTTTAAATTAAAATATTCTTTTATTATTCCTTCATGCACTTTAAGTGAATTGTTAAATTACTTTATTTAACTTTCCACTTTACTTTACTTTAATAAATTTATAACTTTAATCTCATGTGCATATTATTAAAATATCTTTATTCAAGTTCACATGTTTTTATCTTTTAGTTAATTTCTAATATTTTAAACTCATTCATGCGAACTTAAATCTTTTTCATAATTTAATATCTTTTCACTTTTTAATTTATTTTTGAACGTTTTAATTTGATAAATATTTATTAACTTAAATAACAATAATATTTAGCATTTATTTAAAAATGAACTCTAAATATATTATTATTAAATTAAATAAATATTATCACGTTCTAAATTTATTCTTATAACTTTTATCTTCAAATTCAATTCTTCTTATTTAATTAATTTCTCAATTAATTAAATATAATTAAATATTCAAAATATCATAATAATTTCCATTAAATTAAGTTATTAATTTAATCTTTTAATTAGACTTAATTAACAGAAAATTCATTAGAGACTCACAAAACAACATACGCACAAAATACTCACGGGTTTAAAAAAGGTAGACAGTCTGTTACGAGTCCTCCTTGCAGGACAAGTATTATAGGCTTATGGCTAGGATTGGACCTGATCATTATCTTCACATTCTCACCATTTGAGTATTTGTAATAGGGCACGCTCATCCTGGCAATTCAGGGAAGTCGATGCCCGGTGCCTGCATCCTGCATAAAAGATGAGCATGTACATGTATATAATATATCTAAACTAAACAGACAATGGCGGGGAGTGGTTCATCGTGTAGATCCCGACTAGCAGGTGACTACGACTCCCTCCCTTAGCCACATCAAACACGTCAGACAGAAAGATAAAATAAACACGCGCACCATACACATGCAAGTATGGGGTAAGTATAAAAATCACAAATCTAAGATCAAATGCGTACATATAATAATGCATCTCTTTCAATACAACATAATCATCATTAAAGACATCATGTTAACATTTTTATGAAAGAAACCACATTTACTAACTAGGAATCATTAAAATATCATTAACAACACATGAATGAAATCAACTAAGCAACAATAATTGATACATTTGTGATCAAAGTTATGAAATAATATCATAATATTACAAATCTAGTATCTCTAAAACCAATCAATGCATAAAATCAACCTAAAAGAATTTGACAATGATACAGAAATGTGATCTAGGGGCAGGCACTACACTAGTATCTTTAGAAGTAATGCATGCGGCCAAGCTGCTTATAACTTTAAATGTTTGACCAAAAATTCCATCTAAATAATGTACAGACTCTTGAAGGTTAGATTAGATAATTGAGACTTAGCTTTTAAGGGTACTCAAACAGCACGAGCCCACGTAAAATTTAACACAAGCTTGATTTGAATTCCACACAAAACTGCACCAGTTGTCGGTGACACTTGTTCTCGTAAGGACAGTGGTAGTCAGATACAAAGCATCGCAAATATCTAATGATACCAATACACGATCATCACACACACAATGTCTAAGGTTTGATTAGAATGATAGTGATCTATTACAAACCGAATCATATAGCTACTTATGTTGATCCAATGCTGATCAGATTGCAATAACAGACTTTCTGTTTTTGGTTCGATGATGACTTTGTTGTTGAGATAATGATTATGGCTTTTCAGCATAGCTTTTCCGTTTTCGCAATACACCCATGAAATTGTCGTTCAGGAGGTGATGCACGGATGGAATAGACTCTTGCCAAATGTCTTCCTTTGTCACACGATACATAATCAAGAGTAACTGAATACGATATCTCTTCATCTCTTGTGAAGTTAGAGATACGAACAAAGGCAACACTCTCATAGATTGTCATTGAGGTGCTACAAAATATAATGCCTTTGCCGTGGTGGAGATGATAACAATTACATTGCGGTGATTGAAGATGACACGAGAATGTTAGCACCATCGGCAATTTTAGAAACCAAAACTGATCACAAGGAATAGAAACTATGATAGGAGCAGCTAAATTGAACTTCTAGACATAGTGAGCGCTTTGTGTGAGTTGCATTGAATTACCATAAAAAATTAGATACGTAAGCCCATCATGGATTTTTAACATCCCCTTCTTTGAAATTCAATAGAGGGATTTCCATGTGGCATTGACGGGATTTCCATGTGACATTGAGACAAGATCTGAACATCAAGACTCCCCTGGACCAACCGTGAGTCCTAACTTTCCATGTCTATGCTCTTTTAAATGACCCCAAGCAGTCACGACAAACCCAAACACAACGGTAGTTGATTAATTACATAAGATACCAAATTCATCGCTCCAGAGCAAAATAAAAAGCATATATTTTAAGAACACGATATAAAAATAATTGAAAAGTTAAAGAAAATGTATCTAAGCCATAGCAATGACATGTCGTCAGACATGATCGCTAACATGTGTGTTTGGAAGTGAAATAGAGAGTACTTCCCAATGCCTTCCTACTTAGTCACAGAAATGAAGGGAAACAAGAGGACTTTGAGCACTGCTGAAATCCTTCACAGAGCTACATGATCTCCATATGCAACTGCAAAAATGGACTGTGCAATGTCCAAAAACTGCTGCATATCATCCAGGGCCTTCTTCGAACATTCCATGTGAATTCCCAGCCATTATGAAACTTGCTTATTCTTCACTGGTTGATGCCAAAGATGAACAACGACAGCTTACCATTACTGACAACTTAAGAAAGAGAGCAGATCATGCGTGCTGTAATCGCTCAATGCTCTTTGTAGTGAAATAATGGAAGGCCAAAATTAACATGATGATCTAAAAATGCAGATAGAAAAATGGGGACTTCAATATTGAAGATAAGAATCTTGACCTCAATGGTCATCCTTTGCTATTACTAGTAGTGGACCCTTACTAAAAAAATGAGAGTGGAGACTATGCAGAACTTACCACGGATTACAATATCACAGAGTCCGCCAAACTGAGATAAAGAGAGTCACGAAGTCATCTGAGAGAACATATTGCACATATGGAAAATGTATATACAGAATAACTCAAGCATTAAAAACTATTAGTCCTTTCACAAACATAAATCTAATATAGATAAGATGAATGGAGAATCATTGCCTGAATAAGGGGAAAGAAAATACTATGAAGTGAAGACAAGATCGATCTAGACAAAAGAGGACTTCCTGAATTGCTGTTATTAACCTGGCTCTAACACCATGTTAATGTTTTGACCCAGAAATATAGATAAACAACAAACAAAGAGCATAAACAATATACAAAAGAAAACAAGCCATTTATCCTGGGAAAACCCTTCCACTTGAAGGGAGAAACCCAGCCACACCAGCAAAATATCTCTTTTATTGATCAATAAATGTTCACAGTACAAGACTTTCACTTGATTGATTTACGATATACCAAGCAATAACATAAATAGAATGTATAAGACTCTTCATCTTTCACATGAAGGTTTACCAAGCAATAACATAAATAGAATGTATAGGACTCTTCATCTTTCACATGAAGGTCTCTTTGAGTCCCAAAAATAAAACCCTTCATAATTCCACACATTAACACGTCACAGTTCCGTATGCATGCCTCTCCGCATAACGTATGACACATGTCTTTTTGCATAATATTAACTTAAATATAAAAATATAATCACAAATATCTCTTTCAGCTGAAGGTGACTATAACAGTCATAACAAACATATTTCCATTTTATAAGAGCAGAGTTAAAGATCGCTATCACAGCTACAAACTTCAAGAACAATTAGCTTAGCAAATGGATCATTGCAAGCCCTTATAACTTCTATGGCCCTCTTTGGTTGTTTTTATCTTTGTGCAGCTTACTAAATATATTGTTCTTATGTAATGCAGATAACTTGGCAGCTCCTGTGATGCTAGATGCACCAGTGTCTGGGGGTGTACTTGGTGCAGAGGCTCGGACACTCACATTTATGGTATGTTTCTTTTGTTTGAATGTTGATTGAGGAAACCTGACGTAAATAATTTGAGCAGCATATTACAAAGAGGGAATGTTGTTCGCATAATTTACCAATCAAAGTGGGTTAAATGTGAGTGGTCATGTTAAAACTTGAGATTAAATGAGACCATTGATGTACATAAAAAGGAAAATTTGATACAACTGAATCAAGACATTCGATGCACTAATCTTTCTGTATGGTTATGATCATATTGGGTTAATACCTGATGTAAGTAGCACTGCGGTGATTGACTAATCACCAGAAGCTAGTTTTATCTTTTATATTTCATGGCTGGCTTTCCACATGTATGGTTGTGTCTTATGCATCAAGAAAATTCTCTTAATTGATTTCAAATGACCCTTTTCTTTACATTGTAGTTTTTCGCAAACATGCCCACATTGACATTTAGTTTCTTACTGTGAAATGGAACAGTTAGAGTATTACAGCCTTTATCTTGAACCTTGGATATCTTAAATTTGCTTCCTGAATTTGGATTAATGGGTGATTTTCAGGTAGGCGGTCCACATAATGCTTTTCTTGCAGCACAGCCATTGCTGAATGCCATGGGCAAACAAACTATTTACTGTGGAAAATCTGGAAATGGTGCTGTATGTATTCTTCATTTTTCACTTTCGTCTTCATAGCTGGGTGCTTTCAGGAATTGGGTATTTTTGGTCTTTTATTTTGACCATATTTATCTTGCAGTGTTCAATATATAATTGAAACTCTAATGTGCATATTAATGAAAACTGGATGTAGCGGAAATACCTAAAGATAAAAGTGCTATTTTATTTGTATATTAGATAGGAATAGACCATAAAAGGAGATTAGATGGCCACAGATAGCACTTTTCGATGTTAGCCACTGTTTATATGCATGTTATCGATGCAAAACAAAGAAATGCCTTGTCTGGAAAAGATCTTATTGATTGCTTGCTGCAGCTCTGGTGCTTTCAAATTTTTAAGTAGGCATAAATGTACTCTTCCTTTGCTTTGTAATAATATCCAATCATTTGTATTTCTCTCCGAGTTTCACTAATTTACCATGGATTAGATAGTATAGATTCATATACTAGTTATTCACTATTCTTTGTGAGTAGATTGCATAAACAATTTTCTATGTTAAATCATGTGCTCAAATTTTCCAAAAAGAACACCTTAGAAAGTCTTATCAAATCCTTTGTCTTTTGTGGATTTTAGAACTGCTAGTATATTTTTCTTTTTTAAATGTTCGAACTTTGTATTTCTTTTCTCATTTTGATTTTTAAATTCCCCACTGTGGGGTGTCCTCAAATCTAGCCCATCTTTTGTGTCATCTTGGATTTAAGTTGGCCATGCCTATTGGGGCATGCCACACCTACATTGGTGTAGTAATTTTTATACAATTTTGGGATATGAAAGCACAAATATTTAACACTAGCTCATTCCGTTTGACTTTTTTCGTAAGCATAGTATGACTTTCAACTTTAGAGTTAATTGCCTTGTCACATTCAGAAGATTATTTGCATTTTGTCTAATCTTGTATGGCATCATTGGATTTCAGATAACTTTTTTAATCAAGTAACCTTCCAATTCTTTTATTTGAAATTTATTTACTTGTTTTTATTAAAGGGGACATTTTAATGTGCAAGCACAAACTCGTTCTCTACCTTTTTAATAAAATGGGCTACGTGTCTGGTTAGAATTAAGTATGTATTTGAATCATGGTGGTTTTCTGTAGAATCTGCTGGACGGTGTAGGGATTCATTTCACTGGCGTGATATCTAAGAGAGGGAAACATTCAGCATTCATCATCTAAGTTGATTGTCATTCATAATTTTGTTTTAAGCTCTGACACTTTTATGGTATTAACATGGCCCTTTACTCCAGGCGGCAAAGATCTGCAATAACCTAGCCATGGCAATCAGTATGGCTGGGATATCTGAAGCTCTTGCCCTTGGGCAACATCTTGGCATTAGCGCATCAATCTTAACTAAAATATTCAATTCTTCAAGTGCTCGTTGTTGGAGCAGGTAAATTGTCTAATTTGATATCTTTGTTGAGTTTTATGGTCATATATTAGTTAAAGTAATTTTGAGGCTCAACCTCGTTTCAGCTGAGATCATCTTATGGCTGTATGTGTCATTGTGTAAAGTTACAGCTAATATTCCTTTCAAGTCTTTAATTTGTATTTCTTTTACCATAGGATATTAGAAGAATGAAAGCACAAAGCTTGAGAGAATTGAATGGCACACCTTCAATGTGGATATGTCTGTATTATTATTGTATGGGGAAGTGTAATAACACCTGTAGGGCCCAAATCCACATAAAATTTTGTGATATCACAAATCCTAGCTCTTTCTGCTCACTCAGTTCTCAATGTGGGCAAGATGAGCATTTGGAGATTAGAATCAGAAGAATGGAATTACATTGAACAATATTGGTAGTTAGCCAAATAAATTATAATTTAAGCAAAGTCATAAAATCAATCCAGCCAAAATGTTTGATGGTGAAATATTAATTTTGATCAAGCCAAACAGCTTCGACATAAGTGGAATTGTATCAGTGAAAAAAATGGGAAAATAATTCACCTGTTTTCAATATACATCAATACACAGGGAGAACAGAAAATAAAGATAAAATTCAGTAGATAAATTAGTTAAGATCTTATACAATTAGTTGGATCCAGCAGTGAACTGTCTAGGATTATGGGAAATTGAGATTCAAATGCTAGTGGCATAACCTCTCATTTCTAGTATTTTCTAATGTGCCCTTTTGGAAATTTGATTTAATAATAAACAAAAATAATAAAATTAAACTATGAAAAACTAAAATTTTAAGTTCAATGAATGGCCAAAAGGCATGAAATGTAAAGTTTTGGTTTCCTCAAAAAGGAGATATAAAAGGGCGACGAGAACTTTGTTGTGTATGTTGTCATTGATGTCAAAGGTTGATGATCAAGGTTGTATAAATCTCGAAGTATCACTCAGTGTAACATTATTTGGATTGAGCTATTGACTAGCTTGAGCTGCTTGCTTTTTTTTTGTTGGATTATGTGTCAGCTGCTATGGCAGATTGTTTGCCAAGCTACATGCCATGCCAGCTTTTGAATTTTCAAAGGTCAGACATTTAAAAATAGGAAGATTGGATTTGATTGATTCCAAGAGATATTTCTGAAGTTTATCATATTAATGATAGACAAACTTTGGTTCTAAGTTACCAGTTCAAGTTTGAAGAATTGGTTCAACGGTATGGAATTGTTTTGGAAAGGGATTTGGGTTCGTTCGTACAAAAATATGTAGAAATTAGAAAAAAAAAAAAAAAAAAAAAAAATATATATATATATATATTGATGAAGCCTATATATATATATATATATATATATGAAGCCTAAAAGCACAAGTTAACTTTAAAATGTCACGTAGTATCATAAAATCATATGATTTAAACAACAAAATAACCTACTTGCACACCACAAATGAGAGTTAGAAGCCAACATAAGCCTTTCACTTACTTTTTTTAGGGTTAAGGATTTGAAAACATTATAAAATTAGCAAAATAATACACTTTTTGGCCATTTGTGGGGTCTAGTTGGACCAAGTTTGACCGTAGTTTGATCTTAGCAAGCCAAATTCGCCTGGGTTTGACCATCAGAGACACAAGTTCGAACTGGGGTCTCAATTTTCAAATCCTAATCGGACCATTGGAAAAATTGTACCTAGACTAAGTACCAGTTCAAACCCAAGCTTGGTCAAGAGGGGTTTTAGGCGAACTAGGATAACTAAGCTTTGGTTTTAATAGCATCATTCCATAGGCAATTTTAACACCTTGAAAGATAGTTGGGAAGGCAACTACAAGATTTTATTATATTCTGATAGTTGATGAATCCAACATTTTTTTTGATTCAATGAATATTATGGACATATTTGTGCTGTATTAAATCTTTGGAAGGAAGATATTTTTTAATATATGAAATTTGGCTGGAGATATGCAATAGGATATTGTGTGTTACTTTTCTCTATTGTTGGGTGGATATGTTGCAACCAACAGTTTGTTAAAATTCAATCGCACAATAGGTAGACTAGTCACAACATATGAGACAAAGTCTCTCCTACCTTTAAGGGAAGACTTCTCCTTTTCGCTATTCCTTGGATCAACTCAAGGTAAGCAAGAAGTTGAGAGATTTTTGAAAGGGTGTTATTAATATTCTTTCCTCTAACTTTCAGAAAAGAATCCACTTACTTGCAAGGCGAGTAATGGACAAGATTAAATCTCTAACTACATTTTTATCTAATAGCTAGAAACGATGATACCGATAAATGGACACCAATTGAAAGTGTTCCGATTTGGCTCTAAGTTGTGTTTGTCTAATTTATAAGAAAAATCACTGCCATTAGGGTGCAAAGACTTCTAGAAGTAGATGATTTCTACTCTATAACTTATTTTTATTTTTAGTTTTAATCCATTCTCTAAGAAAAACCTCTACAATTGGGGTACAAAGAATTCCAGAAGTAAGGAAATTCTAACTATTTTTCATGAATTTGAGATGATAATACAAGCTACAGTCAAAGCTTCTAGTCTATGTATTACCACAATTACTCCAGGTCAAATCCCTGGTTCCGATTGTTTCTTAACTCACTATGCTCTATCATATAAACATATAATAAAATATGAACCAAATACAATAGACACAAATTACAGTCAAAGCTTCCAATTTGTGCTATCACAATTGCTTCTAGTCAAAGTTTTGAATCCAATTGCTTCTTTTTATTCACTTTTCTGCCAAATTGGTACTATATAGTGAAAGTTATGCTTGTACAAGTTTGGCAGCACTTTCTTGCATATAATCAAAGATGATTTTTACAATGAGGGGGGCAAAGTGAGAGAAAGGACACTCCTTAATTTGATTACATGTCATGAGGACATGCAATCGAATTACATGCAATTGCATCACATGCAATTCATTTTCTGCAACTACGAAGTTGGAAAACACTTGGAGAAAATGTTGAAATTGTTGATTTTGAATGAATCAATCTTGTAGACTATCGACAAAAACCTTGTTCTTCATGATGGTCGTAGGATTGGAGATTCCTATATTTTGCACCACTGCATTCTCTTTGATGAGTTTCTAGTTGTCATTTGAAAACTTGATGTGATCAAGCTTTTTCTTGTTCGAGTTGTCGTGAATTCTCTTTTGTAGATTGGCACATTATGGAGTCTTTGACACTTTGAAAACCTTCACGATGGAGTCTAGATGTAAACTTTGACAACTTTCCAGCAGCACCTTTAAATTTTTCTTTTTTTTGAAGCAAAGTGCTTGTCGCATTCCCTCACGAACTCAGGTTCTCAAACAACCATTGGGAAAATAGAGACTAAATGAAATACTGTTTGATTCAAAGCACACCTTCTTGATTGAATGTCTCTATTCTTTGTAGAAATTCTGACATATCTTGACTTGCTGCAACATGAAAGTTTCAATGGGATTGAGTCCATGAAAGATTTGGGATTTTGAGTGTTGATGATAGCTCTATGAAATGTGAGTGTTCATAGTATGGATTAGATACTTATTCAACACATTTGGTGGTGGAAATGAATGATGCACCCTGTATTTTGTGCAAAAAATGGCCCAAATTAGGTTTAGGAGGGTGGATTGCATGTGAGAAAACAAAGGACTTATGTTGGGATGACCAAGAATGCAAGTTGGAAGCATATGAATATGGGGAAAATGATGATTTTGGTATTTTAAAAGAGTGACCTTTCACCAAAATCGAGTTTTCTAGATGCAAGTACATGTAGTAAAAATGGATCATTTTAATTTTTTACTTGAGTTGAACATGTAATATGGTTCGGAGGATGTAATTGCATGTGTTGGAACATGGATGAAGTATGGATTGGCATGAAAGGTGAAGGCATGTAGATGCACTTGCATTCTTGGATAGGATTCTTTAACATTCTTCCAAAAAAGAAACCAAACAAGCAACCAAACAAACAAGCAAAACTAAGAATGTGACAAAAACATACCTCTTGCTATTGACTCAAACATGACAAACTTCAAGATGTTCTTGTACATGCAATTTCGTTTTTGGAGTTTGGAGGATTTTCAAGCATTTGAAATGAGAAGATTTCAACTTTTTAAAAGAAAAAATGCAAAAAATATGGCATGCCTTTGAACAAATGGATAGAGATGAGCCAAATATGCCACATAATAGCAAAGTAAGCAAGAAATGAAAGCAAAGTTGAAATCTTCTATTTACTTAGAGCTAAAAGAGCCAAATGTGGAGGAAAGAGAAGTTGAATGAAAGAGTCTTCTCCAAAATTGAACTCTCCAAGTATAATTTGCATGCAACAACTCAATAGCTTTTGACCATTTCAAAGTTGCAAATGCAAATCTCCATGCTCAAATACTTAGGCTTTTTTCCATGTAATGGTGAAATGCAAGTTACAAAACCTTTAAAATGCAAAACGTTTTTGCTTGGAACATGTTCTTGAGGTGTTTTTAGTAAAAAAACATGCCCTCTTAGTGCCAAAACATGGGTCGTTTTTGAAGAGAAAGGGCAAAAAATATGATTCTTAAATGCCAAAACAAGCTCTTAAATGCAAAAACGTGCCCTTGTTGACAGATCTTTTAAGCTGGAAGTGTAGATTCTTGGCTGTTTTTGACAATAATGTGCCCTTTCCATGCTAAAATTTGAGGTATTTTGCCTTAGGAATGCAAAAACTTGTTTTGCAAAACTATTTGCATGTGTTGGAATGCAAAATTGGACCCTATGGTATTACGATAATAGATAGTTTCTATTATCTCTGTTTAGTATCCAATGGTTATCTATTGTAATCTTTTGTAAATATCAGAATGTTTCTAATATTTAGTTTTCTATTTCTAGAATAGAATGTTTCTATTCTTTACAATGGTTTCTTAAGGAAACATTGTTTAGTCTCTTGTATAAATTGATGTCTTGATCATTGTTAATAGCAAGAAAATATTTTCTAATTTTTTTCGAAAATAATCATAATTTCTTGATTAAAATTATCTGCCTTTTATTATCGAAATTGTTTACATACATATTTGCTTCCAACTCTCTCTATAATCCGATTAGGGTTTCCGTTTTGAGAGATTTGAATCCGCTGACTTCTGGTTAGGTTCTGCAACCCATTTCTGTCCAGATCCGTTTGTTTTTTCTGCACATTTCTGTCATTTTTGTGTTTTTTTTTTGCAGCAGGGCCATTTTTGTTCAGAAAATAGAACTAAGGAAAATTAGGACAATCAGCTTAAACTCTCAAAACTCAGAATGTGAGGTCTGCTAAAGAGAATAATTTCCTAGGAGAGATTGAAATCAGTATGAAGAATTTACAAAGATTGTCTCATGATATTCTACTTTTACAAAATGATATAGAAGATAAAACCATGTTAGGAGAGAAAATACATAATGAACATGGGACAATAGCATTGCAAGAGAACAAAGCAGAGAAGATAAAAGAATCAACTAGTAAAGAAGTAGAGGGAAGATTGCTAGATGAAAGGAGTAATGATGGATCAACAATTAAAATTAGATGAAGAGATGAGCAGCATGAAAGGAAACACTATGAAAATGTTCCAACAACAAAAAAGTAGGACACATCATGATGGAGCAAAGGAACGAGTCCAAAAAAGGGAAAGAATAGAATAAGGAAAAGAAAGTCCAAAAGTGGCAAATGAGAATAATAGTAGGGCTCAGTCAGTGTCTACCAAGAGCCAAATAGAAAAAAGGACTCAAGAGAATATAGTAGCAGTCGAGAATAAAGAAAATCAGGAACAGGGAATTTTTATTCCGACTGCCACATCAACACAGTGGAGCAATATAACAATACAAAAAAAACCGAAGAAAAAGAGTTACAAATTTTGGCAAACACCGGCAAATGGAAAAGACCTCTTTGAAGACAGATATAGAGAGGAACATCATGTATCTGAAAACAGAGATAGCATACATATACCCTTAATACCAATGGAAGTAGCAACTTACATAGAAGCAACAGATCTAGAGGAACAACAAATCTTCAAGGAACAAAGAATAGAAAATGATAATCAGATCGGAAGTAGTCAGATTTGGGAGGAGTTTGGAGTATTAGATGATATAGAGAAAATAAAGGAGAAAGAGAAGGTCAAAGAAATGGAACAACAAATCGAAGAGGATAAGGATCATGACCTAGATGAAAGGGAACTAGTAGATTGGATCGTTAAAGAACTAATAGAAGAAGAAGAGAATAAGGAGGAAGAGAGTAACTTAATGAGCAAAAACAATGATCAGTAGTCACCGGAGAATCTGGGCATTTCTATTAACCAGGAAGGATTTAGAACCCCGAAGTGTGGCAAACAGAAAATGAAATGAGGAAGGAAATCACTTAAGGAATTAAGAGAGGCTAATGGGAAAGCCAAGGAACAAAAAAAGATATTTGAAATACTAAATGCATGGAAGGGGAAGAGCCTTTCCACAGTACAATGAGAGTTACAACTTGGAATGCTAGGGGTTTGAATGCCCCTAGCAAGAAACACTTAAAGCATAAACTCACCCTTATTTGAATCATAAATTATATTAATCCAAGAAACCAAAATGAATAAAGGAGACAAATTAGAAAAGAAATTGGGAAATCGGAAAACAATACTCATGGAATCAAATGGGGCATTTGGAAGATTATGAGTTATATGGAATCATCGGAAAATAGGACTTAGCATGATGGAATCAAATAATAAATTGCGGGGATGCAAAGTTATTTGTTATAGACATAATCTTCAAATAATCCTGATTAATGTCTATGGACCTACACAAACAATAGATAAGAAAAAAGTTATGGGATGAAATAAGCTTGTTCATGGGAAATTATCCGAATGAGAACTTGATCATTGGAGGAGACTTTAATGCAATACTTAATTTAGAAGAAAAGTATGGGGGTTCATAGATGATTTCACGAGCAACTATGGACTTCAGAGATTGGACAGGGAAGAATAAATTATTGGATATCCCAACCAACAATGGAATATTCACTTGGAATAACAGAAGAAGAGACTTCAACTATATAGCAGAAAAATTGGACAAATTCTTCTTTTAAAGGAGAATTAAGTAACATAGATTTGGCTTTCTAAGCAACTATTCTGCCAATAGCCGGTTCTGATCATTACCCTATGAGATTAGAATTGGTCGAACCAAGAAAACCATTTAGAAACCCTTTTAGATGTGAAAAAATGTGGTTCCTAGACAAAAAATGCATGAAGAAAATAAAACAATGGTAGCAGGAAGAAAACTCGAACGATCCAAAATGTATTGCTTTATATCTAAACTGAAAATGCTTAAAGAAAAAAAATTAAAATGGAATAAAACACAATTCAATAATATATTTAAAAAGAAACCACAAATTGAAGACGAACTTAAAAGCTTAAATGAAGAAATAATTAAAAAAGGTATGGATAATGAAAAATTCACCAAAGAAAAAGAAATGCTGGCAAAACAGGAAGACATATTGGCAAAGGAGATATTTTGGAGACAGAAATCAAGGGAGAAATGGCTAGCAGAAGGAGATAGAAATACAAAATTTGTTTCACAATAGTACAATTTATAATAGATCAATCAACAAAATCATAAAAAAAAAAATAGAGAAGTAATCGAGGAAGAAAACCCTACTAAGATAGCATAAGTATTTGTAAATCATTATTAAAACATCCTAAACAATTTTGAATTCTCAAATAGAATAATCCAAGAAAAGATGCTTAAAGCTATCCCAAGGTTAATCACAACAGTTGATAACAAATCCGTCAACAAACTATTTAACATAGAGGAAATTAAATCAGCACTCTTTAACCTCAACCTAGATAAATCATCGGGACTGGACGGTTTCCAAGCATTCTTTTTTTCAAAAATGTTAAGAAATCGTAGGGGAGGACCTTTGGAAGGCAATAGAAGCAACGAGGAATGGAAGCTCAATATTAATAGAAATTAACCATACCTTTTTAGCTCTAATACCTAAAAATTCTGTCATTGAAGACCCAGGTGACTTTAGACCAATCACATTATGTAATACAATATACAAAATACTATCTAAAGCCTTAGCGAGCCGATTAAAAGCAATCCTTCCAAAAATCATTTTGGAAGAACAAACAAGCTTTGTGCAGGGTAGATTGATCTTATATGGTATATTGATTATTCAGAAAACCATTCATTCAACCTCTAGCAACAAGGATGCATGTATGTTCATGAAACTAGACATTCAAAAAGCCAATGATGTAGTGGATTGGAGATTTTTATGTCAAACTTCAGAAGCTTATGGTTTTACGCATCAATGGATCAATTTAAATAATTAATTGTATATCAACGCCAAAAATCTCTCTCCTTATAAATGGAACACCAGAGGTTTTTTTAGTATATCTAGAGGGATATGACAAGGAGACCGTATCTCACCCTTTTTGTTCATTATAATGGCTGAAGCATTCGAGAGATCAATTAAAAAATCTCAAGTAGAAGGTAAAATAAGTGGAATAACGGTAACTAAAAATATTCCTAATATCACTCATCAACAATTTGCTGACGATACAATTCTACTAGGAGCAAGTACCAAGGAAGAAGCCCAAAATTTCAAACAAATTATACAAGAATACATAGAAGCATCAGGACAAAAAGTGAACGCTGAAAAATTTGAACTTTTTATTTTCTCAATACAACGCTAGCAATGGAAAATTATATATGTAACGAGATGGGATATAAGAAAAGTTCTTTCCCATGTAAGTATCTAGGCATTTACTTAGAAAAAGGAGCAAAAAAGAATAAGGATGGGACAATATTCTAGACAGAATTGACAAGCAAATGGAAACCTAGAAAAGGAAATGGCTAACTAAAGCTGGTAGAGCCATGAAAATCAAAGCCGTTCTTTCAGCTATACCCATTTATCAAATGTCATGCCTACCATTACCTAAAAACATCAACAAAAAATTAGAAGGGAAACTCAAAAATTTCTTTTGGAATGGAACAGAAGATAAAAAGAAATCAGCATTGATCAAATGGGAGAAGATATGCGACCAAAGGAACTAGGTGCCTTAGGCATCAAGATTTAATTGACAAAATGAAGCATTGGGAGCAAAACTAGTATGGCGAATGTATCAAGAAAGAGGAAGTAAATGGGCTAATTATATAATAAATATTTGAATGTGGAAGATCCAACATCACTATTCAGAATAAGGAATCCACTCAAAGGGTCAAAAGTATCGAATTTTATGATAAAATGCCGGTTAATGATCACCAGATATGTTACTTGGGACATAGGAAGAGGAGACAAAGCATTATTTTGGGAAGACTTGTGGGACGGATTGCCCACGTTAGATAGCACCAATATTCTCTTAAATATCAAAAATACGCTTGTTAACTTATGGGGGACAAAGGTAGCTAACTATAAACAAGTCAAAAAGGAAAATGGGGAAGATATTTGGACATGGAAATCTTTGGAAAATGTAGACTTAATACTTGAAGACAGAGATCTTAGAAAAAATCCTAAAACTTTGACAGGTCAAGCACAAAGACAGGGAAGACAAACTTATCTAGGGAGCCTCCAAAGATGGAGCATATAGTGTTAAGACAGGATACAAGCTAATAATCAACTCTCAAAGATGGAAAACATAAATATGCCTCTTCAGTTGTGTTGGGACAAAGGCAAGAATCATTTTATGGGCAGCAACTCAAAAAAATTCTAAGAGTTGACAGGTTTAGGAAAATGGGGTTCGAAGGCCCCTCAAGATGTAGTATGTGTAAGGAAAACTCTGAGCCAACAGAACACCTACTCTATCAATGCTCTTATGCCAAAGAAAGTTGGAATTGGCTCCAGCATAAGTTAAATTGGACCTCCCCTCTCCCTGGAGATCTTAATAGTCATCTAATGGGTTGGTCAATAGAAGATAATCACATAATATATGGTAAACTTTGGAACATATCTCCTGCTATACTAATGTGGGAAATATGAAAAGAAAGGAATAGGTGTATATTTTGTATTACAAAACTAAGTATTCCCTCTTTTCTTAACAAAGTTGAAGCAAGCTTAACAGAAGTTGTGAACAATTACTTAAGGAAAACAGTCAAATCCAAGGGAATATTTACAAAATGGGATGAAGGAGTGAAGAGGAATTGGGTCTACCTAATCAACCCACCTCTTGTCTAGGACAAAAAAGACCAAAAAGCAAGAAAAGAATGTAGATGGGAACCGCCATGGAAAGGATGGATGAAATTAGACTTTGATGGAGCGTCAAGGATGTATAATTAGGTCTAAGTCTGGAGATTGGATAATTTAAAGAGCTAAACCATTGGGAATCACAACAAACAATATAACGGAATTAGAAACCCTCAGTGAGGGGCTCACACTAATCTTAAAATTAAGGATAAAAAGAATAATCATTGAAGGGGATTCCCAAATCATATTAAATGCCATTAGAAAACGGAAAACCCCAAATTGGGTGATGAACTCAAAATTAGAAAGTGTTTAAACCTTGTTGACAAGTTCAAAGAAACTTGGATTAAACATATATACCGAGAAGGAAATTCAGAAACAGAGTCTCTAGCAAATGAAGGAATAGGAGAGGATTTTATTATTCAAGCGGCAGAGTCCCTTCTTGGATAGAATTATCAAACATCTCTTTTTTTGCTTATCCTTAGCACTTAATCTATCTCTTTATCCCTTTCATAGTTTTACGACTTTTCTAACATTATTATATCTTGTGTCTCCCTAAAATTCATTCCTTAGACCTCTTACACAAAGTCTAGACATCATGTGGGCCCCTCAATTGTGTTTTCATACTAAATATTAACCGTGACTGATTACGATTGAAATGAGAGGAACAATTTACTCCTTTCTAGATCATTCTACGTTAAGGATTAATTTTCATTCTCGACCATAAACGGCATTAATCTTAAGGTTTATTAAATTAGACTTTCACTAAGGAATAAATTAGACCTTATAAATGAAGTTTAAAGAATTTAATCATAGAAGTTAAGTGAAAGATACAGTGGATTCTCTTGTTTAGACTGCACTTTTAGCTCTGTTTTCTAGTTGCACTGCTGGTTTGCTTCTTTTTACCAATTAGGTTGTTTAGCTGGTGGGTTAATTTTAGCTCAATTAAGAGGATCTTGATTTTGAGAATTAACATCTAAAAACGAGTAGGAAGTTTTTAAGTTGTAGGGAACCAGGAAAGAACTCCACATTAAATTGACAAACTGGTAATCGATATGGTGAGAGGATACATCCTTGCTTCACTTTGGAAACCAAAGAGCAGGATTGCTTATAGAGAGTCTTCATAAACTCCCATCTAAAAAAGTAAAGGAAAGAATGTTTTTATAAGAAACTCATTGTATTAAAGGCATATGTATATAATTGCAAACAAAAGAGAAATCATATAGTTTAGAATGAAGCATAAAATGATAATGTAGCATAGAAGGGTATTGCCTTCTATAAAGATTTGAAATTGGGGTTCAGCCCCTTATGTAATTTGAATAGGACTAAGGTCCTGGGCAAGATTGAAGGTTTCCTTCTTAGTTCTTTCCTAGCAGTGCCCGTTTGAATAGAGATATTTGTATTTTTTACCTATTTTATTCATATAATTCATTAGGTTTCGGTCGTTTACTGATGAAAAAAAAACCCTAATTTTTTGTACCAGATCAATTTTTTTTAGAGATTGTTGATGGGTTTTTTGAAATCTCAACTAGGTTGTCGTCTGCTTTTTCTAGGTGCCTCGATTTTCGTGCCTCAATTTTCGAGCCAGCTGATCCAAATACTGACAACATATTCCTTCTAGGTTTTTCGAGTTCTCTTCTGGGCATCTCTTCATTTTTTCTTGGTCTTCTATTTTTGTGCCTCGAAGAACGTGCCTTAACAGCTGGTTATGCTTTTTCATAAACATGCTATGGCATCTTTGACTAATATACTACTCGAGGAAAATCAAGTTCAATAGTTGCAATTATGGCACGTAGAAACAATAGTTGCTAACCATCTTGGAATATTGCAATAGCGATAAGGTGGTTCTGGTTCACAACAGTCTTCTCAACAGAGATCCTTTGCTCCAGCTTTAGAGGGCTCTCGGAAGAAAACATTCAATGCAACTATTGCCACAAGTTTGGGCACATGAAGGTTGAATGTCGGAAGCACTTCTAAGCAATTTGGTTCGCAACCTACAAGGAACAGTGCAGAACACTCTGAGCAACCAAAATCTACCTTTTATGCTTTTTGATAGCTTCGTGCTCTGGATAGATTAACCATTAAGGGAGAGTATTACGATAATAGATAGTTTTTGTTATCCTTGTTTAGTATCTAATGTTATCTATTGTAATCTTCTGTAAATATTAGAATCTTTCTAATAATTTTCTAGTTTCTAGAATAGAATGTTTCTATTCTTTACATTTATTTCTTAAGGAAACATCATTCAATCTCTTGTATAAATTGAATTCTTGATCACTGTAAATAACAAGCAAATATTTTCCAATTACTTCGTAATATATGGATGCTTTTGCATGAGGCGTTTTGACTTGGAAGACCTAGGTTTTCACTTGGGAAGCAAAATTGGGTTCTAAGAATGCAATAACATGTTTAGAATACATTCATATGTTGGCTAGAAGTGCAAATCACACTCTCATGGAGACATTACATGTATCATTGTGCTTTTAAAAATGGATGTTATGGTGCAAATCACACTCTCTATGGGTCATTGCATATTTAAAATATGTAATGCATAACGTGATCTTGGAGCTTCATTACATGCGTTTTAGTGCAAAATCACACTCTATTGGGCTCATTAGATATTACATGTTGGGTGGGAAAGCCATTTACATGCAAATCGTTGTCTTAGCGGCCAATTGCATATTTTAAAACTCACTTTTTTATTTGCCTAAGTCCATAAATTGCTTTCTGAGTGCAAATCAGATTCTCAAAATGCTATTACATGTAATGCATTTTGCATGTAGAGGGAAGATTTCTTGTAAATAGACTCTTAGAAATATGCAATTTCAAGTCACAATCGAACTCTACATATGCATTTGCATTTAAGCATGTAAAAAGACGTGTTATTGAGTTTGATCGACTTAACTGACTAATTAAGCATGTATAATTTATTTTTGATTTAATATCACTTAAAAGGGTCAAAAATAATATTTACACTTTATAGTTTATATATCATGTGCAAATATTATTCAAAAATTAAATTAACTTAGATGTTTTAAAATAAAACATAACGTAAAACTCAACATCAAATTAAAACTATATAGTGATATTGTCACTTAAGTGAAAAATTTAAAAACAACTCAACATGAAAATATAACATGAAGTGCACTATAATCACTTAAGTGATAAAATAGCTTAAAAACATAACATAATGTCAATTTATGTTATATTTTTCAAAAAGTGAATGTCAACATTAAAATATAACATGATATTAAAAATATGCAACTGCATTTTGAGAGTCCACTTTTTGGGCACTTAAATGAGCTTATCTTTTGACTACCAGGTCTGATTAAGCCCCCTAAGATATACCAAATTGAAGGGAAGATTGAATGCAAAAGATTGGACCAAACAAAAAGACTTAAACCAACTAAACACACAAAAATGCGAAAAAGGACGTTGTAAGGCTTAAAAAATGAAGCATAAGCTTAATAAAATGAAAAACAACGACTTGACGAAAACCTTCAGTAAAAGGGTTCATTATGTGAATTGGGATCGATTAGTTGATCATTGTTGACCAATTAAATAATGAAATATCTTTGAGAAATGTGAAACTAAGTTGAAAAAGTGTCATATTGTTACCTACATTTTATGGTGACAAAATGCAGGACATCTATCATGAGGAATTCCTTGTATGGAATTATGGTGCATAATAACTAAAGGATTGAGCCATTTATTTCCATGTATATTTTTAGAGGTTAGAGTGATTTAAATATCCAGGTGCCATTAAATGTTTAGGGTTGTTCTCTTGATAAAATAACAATTATATTTAGGGGACTGGTAGTGGTATTTTCAATGTTATGTTGTGCATTTAAGGAGTAAAATGTATTATGATAATAGATAGTTTTTATTATTATTATTTATTATTTAATGGCCATCTATTATAATTTCATGTAAATATTAGAATGTTTCTAATGTTTAGTTTCCTATATCTAGAATAAAATGTTTCTATTCTTTACAATTGTTTCCTAAGGCAATATCGTTCATTCTTTTGTATATACTAATCTCTTGGTCTTTGTTAATAACACATTTGTTATTTTACCATAATATGGTATCAGAGCCATGGTACCCTTTTTGACAAATTTTTCAAATAAAAATTTGAATGAATTTTTTCAGTGTTTTTTGAAAAATTTCAGTTTGTTGAAATTGGTTTGTTTTTCTAGAATTTTTTTCGTGGCCCTTGCTTCTAAAACAAAACAAGTTTGTTAGGCATGAGTTTTGGGCGGTTGTGTTTTGCAAATTGCGTGACTTTGTTTGCAAAATCACATGACCCTACTTGTATGCATTTTTTCTCTGCTAGATCGTGACCTCTTTCAGCCTTGTTCAACCGTGTTCAACCTTGATATTTGACCCTATTCAGTCGTGGTTATTTGCAAAAGGTTTTTTTGCTCTTTTTTTACAGACGCGAACACATTTTTTCTGAACAAAAGTGGTTGTTCTTCATAGTTGTGGCACTGCCTAGGGCTTCTCAAACCCTTAGTAACAGATCTGCAACTAGAAATTGTGTTTTTTCTACACATTTCCACCATTTTTTGCAGCCAAGGCCCTTTTTTGGTCGAAACCCTAAGTTTTTGTATCGGATCATTTTTTTAAAAGATTCTTTATGGGTTTTTTGAGACTAGGAGCTACCATGATGTAGTACTATGTGACATCACACCCATGGATGCATCTTGTATGTTGCTAGGAAGGTCATGAGAATTATATAGGTGTGTTGTACATGATGGTCGTGCGAGTACCAACTGCCTGACAAAGGATATAATGAGACATAAGCTAAAGCCATTGAAAGACATAGAAGAAAATGTATGTAGTGTTGATGTTTGATAGTTTCAGTCCGAAAAACCTATATATAATTATATATGAGATATAATTTATATATATGCACGCGCGTGTGTGTGTGTTCATTATATTTGAGATATAAGCTTATTGTTATATGAGAAAAATTTATATATATAACTATGATTAAATTTGTTCTTATATTAATTATCTGATTAATGAATAGACATGTCCTTCTTCATGGCTTATTCTTAATATAATAAGAGATCATTGTCATTTTTAAAACACATACCTTAATAGGCAGTGCTTAGTATATTTGCAACAATGTTGATAATTCAGCATGGTATCAAAGCAGGTCTACTACTAGCCTATGAGGTTTCACAAATAAGAAAAGTGCAGATTAAATATTGCAAAACAACGTTGAAATGATTTTGAGCATATTTATCAACTGATAATATTCAAAAGGCTTGATTGAGATCTGCTGGATTGGCAGTGTCTTCTAGAAAATGTTGAGGCAATGTCTGCACTTATGGTTGGGAAATGATTGTTTGTGATCTTGAATGTTATAGAGAACTCCTCGTTGCAACCAATGTCAAATGCCTACAGTCCTTCGTTGCAATGTTGGATGTGTGAATGTAATAACAATGTCGTGCTACTTGCTTTGATAATTTAGATCAAAGCTATTGTGTGTATGACTAAGTAGGAAATTATATTTTGTGCTCTTTACATTGGATTTGTAAGATGACAATGTATCCAGTGGTATTATTACGCTTGATAAGGTTGGGTGTCATAGAAGTGTCATCGTGGAGAATGAGACTCACTCCTTTCTTTTTTAGTTTGGGAAATACATGGTACAAGATTGGTTAATGTCCCATTGGATTGACTACTCTATGTACAAATCTGCTCGACTTGGAGGGGTCGAGGCTTCCTAAACCTTGAAGAATGCAGTAGCTGCAATAAGTATTGCTCGCGATGTCTCACAATCAGCCCTCAATGTTGTTTCAAGCTTGACATGCTTGGAGATCTGCCACAAGCCGGATGTGTTTGACCACAGAAAAAATACTGGGTTGAAGGTCGCTGCTCCCTATTAAGGAAATAGAACCTTTTTTTGGGTCACCCCATTCATCCTACACGGAGAAAACAAAGAGAGAATAAGCAAGGGAGAACTGTTATTAAGAACGTGGCGGGGCATAACAAATCATTGCATCCACTCACAACGTGGTGAATGTTATAGAGAACTGCTTGTTGCAACCAATGTCAAATGCCTAGAATCCTTTGCTGCAATGTCGGATGTGTGAATATAACAACAATGTCGTGCTACTTGCTTTGATTATGTAGATTAGAACTTTTGTGTGTTTCACTAAGTTGAAAATTATCTTTTGTGCTCTTTGCATTGGATTTGTAAGATGGCAATGTATCCAATGGAATTATTACACTTGATAAGGTTGGGTGTCACCGAAGTGTCATCGTGGACAATGAGGCTCACTCCTTTCTTTTCTAGTTTGGGAAATACATGGTACAAGATTGGTCAATGCCCCATTGGATTGACTACATTGCGTACAGATCCGCTCGACTTTGAGGGTTCGAGGCTTCCTAAACCTTGAAGAATGCAGTGGCTGCAATAAGTATTGCCCGAGATGTCTCACAATCAGCCCGCAATGTTGTTTCAAGCTTGCTGTGCCTGGAGATCTGCCACAAGCCGGATGTGTTTGACCATAGAAAAACACTAGGTTGAAGGTCGCTGCTCCCTATGAAGGAAATAGAACCTTTTTTTGGGCCACCGCATTCATCCTACATGGAGAAAAAAAAAGAGAGAATAAGCAAGGGAGAATCATTATTAAGAACGTGGCAGGGCATACCAAATCATCTCATCCACTCACAACATGGCAAAGACCTCATGCATGCCACCTCAAACTTGAAGACCAACAAATACAAGACGAGTCCAATATATGGCCGCACACATACAAAGTAACAAACAATAATAATTGTTAAGGAGGCATTCCCTTTGAATGTAAATAATGGTATTGACCAATAGCAAGGGAGGGAGTCATTAGGCCCACCGCTAAGATTTCGGATACCGAGCCAATCAAGCTAAGTAATAAGGTATGCGTTGAATGATAGTGATGATTTAATATTCTTTTATGTTTAATAAATATCATATGAGATATTATAATTGAGAATATATGTGGCATTTGAATTAAAATAATATTTAATAATTTGATATAATGATTGTTAAATATAAAGAGATTCGTTATGTGAGGATATTATATTTCAATTGATTATTTATATTGCAAAAGGAACAATGTGAATAGGTGTAACAAATATTAAATGAATACTAAAAATTACTTTTTAATAAGCAAATAATATGTTTAAAATATAGATTGAAGTATATACATAGTAGATTGAATGTACACATATATGTTCAAAGTATACTTTTATCTGTATTTGATTGGAATAGTCTAATATTATTATGCAAAGTTATTTATTAATCTTAAATATTATATTAGTCTTTCTCTTATTATCTCAATACATCTATAAGAGCTATGCGTCTTGATCTTTTCCTTCGAGAACGATATTGAGGAAAACAAAGATCGATATTAGATTCAGAGGGAGTTTAACACTTCTTCAAAGGTAAAAGCGCTTAGAAGGTTGATGCTTAGAGGGAGTTTGACACATTCGTTTGTAGGAGCAAATAGAGGATATGGTTCGGTTGATTTTTTGAAGATCTTGATCATATCAAAATAAGAGGGAGTTTTGACTTAATGTAAAGTTTTGGTATCATGCGTGTGATTGCATGATTTAATGGGCCTACCCTTGTATACATCATGAGGAAGTGACGACTTCGAAATGATTATCACTTGTGTTTGCAAAAGTTATTGGAAGGTGACAATCTTACAATAACTTATGTAATGATATACATTTTATGTAAATGTTGAAACAAATCATGATGAACTATATCTTGTAAATCAACAACTAAGTGTTAGACGTCATTCACTTGATGGTCTATGAGTTGTTTGTATAGATATATAATAGGTATTTGGTGAATATCATATGTTGATATTTTGCAGGCCATTACCTTATTGAGTACTTGGTGAAAATCATGTGTTGGTATTCTCAAGACCAATACTCATGATATTAGATATGATATCAAACCTTATTTGAGAACTTCGTGAATATCATATGTTGATATTCTGCAAGCCATTACTCAAGAGTAATTGGTGAATACCATATGTTGATATTTTGGAGGGCAATACTCATGATATCAAATGTGATATCAAAATGTTACTTAGAGTATTTGGTGAATATCATATGTTGATATTTTGGAGGTCAATACTCATGATATCAAATGTGATATCAAAATGGTGGATATCTTCTGATTAAAGATATACATGAAATTTGTCTTTCGTAATATTACCAATGGTGTAATATTTGTCTTGTGTTTATCCTCCCTCGCTAAGAGGGAGTGTTGATGTTTGATAGCTTCATTTGGAAAACACATACTTTAACAAACAGTGCTTAGTACATTTGCAATGATCCTGATAATTCAACATGTAGTCATGCCAGAATACGTTCAGTTGATGGAAGAAAGTTCATAGAGGGTATGAGGAATGATCATATGTGTTTTTCATTAATTCAAAAAGCTAGCAAAGAAGAAGTAGAAGATGTACTTGTAGAAGTTGCAGATTTGTTGGATGAGTTTCAACATATTGTATTCGATAATGTGCCTAATGGATTACCACCAATAAGGAAGATCAGTCATCAGAGTGACTTGATTCCAAGAGCCGATTTGCCAAATACGACAATACACAGAATGACACCAACATAAAGTCAAGAGTTGAATAGGCAAGTACAAGAGTTGTTGCAGAAGGGATTGATTTGAGAAAGTTTGAGTCCATGTGCTATACCAACAATATTAACACCAAAGAAGAATGGATAATGGTGGATGTGTAAAGATTCTCGAGCAATCGACAAAATTACTATCAAGTACAAATTTCCCTTGCCAAGGATGGATGATATTATGGATTGTTTGAGTCAGTGTTAGAGGGCTCAACAAGTCCTTCAAGGACTCTCCAAGTCTCGAGAGGAGGCAACCTTCCCGAGGTTGGTGGCCTATTTCCTTAGACTCAGTCGAGTCCTGGATGAGTTTCCATGGACTTGCCGAGTCCATGGACTCTCCAGACTCGACAAGTCCTATTGGTCGAACTTTGCCACCAGCCAACTAAAAATAATATTTTTTTTAGCTCATGGGGAGGAGGATTTATTACAAATATAACATTTAAGTATAATTTCTTATACTTTTAAGTTATATTTGTATAAACACTATCAGGATGTTTGAGATAGGTTTTGCAGATTCTAGATTTTGGGGGTTTTCAAAAAAATCCATTTTTAGCCAAATTTCAAGATTCAACAGTGTTATCTCCTACAACCTGTCTTGGCTATTTGTGGTCAAATTGAAGTTGGAAGTTGATGATCCTATCTTCAATGATCAAGACTTGGAGTGGGTTGATTGGGTGGATCGAGAGCTAGAGGCAATGACGATGGTAGTAGAGGAGGCTAGAGCACGAGGTGACCCAGTACAAGACTTGAGGCTGAGAGTGATGGATTTGATCTGATGATGAGGATTTGATGCAGGAGCATCCTGGGTGTAAGAGCCATCTTCATTAACCAAAAATATTTCATTTGAGTTGTTTGAGCAAGGGTTGTCTTAATGCAAAGTCGTTGTTTGTGGAGGCTCGCTACTCAGTAAGTTAGTCATATGAGCTCAAAATGTCCTAATTTCCGAGGTGGAGTTTCATCTCAATCATATCAGCCTACCAGTTGACGCTCAATGTGTCATATCATAAGTATCGGTGAAGTTATTGTGGATTTTTGGGATAAAGTTTTAGTACAAAAACTTTGGGCTCAGTTTTGAAGGTCTAAACGTGCCCGGATGTGGCCAAAAAACTTGAAGAATGGACACTTGCACTAAGTTGATTTTATAGATTAGAAACTGAGGATTTTGAAAAGGGGTTATAATAGAAATTTGGAGCAACGGTTTAAAAGTTATGGCCTTCTGAAATTGGGTCAACCAAAACTTTCAAAATAAATGTCAAAGGTGTATGTGGTCGACTCTATATGTTTTGTTAGGATCTGTTGGCCCTAGGTATTAAGTTTGAGCGTCTAGAACCTTCCTAGGCAACATAAAATTGCCTATTTTCAAAATGCCCATAGATTGTCTAAAGACAACTCTATGTGATAGTTTGTAGCTTTGTCTTACAAATTACTGTAATGAGGCATCCATGTGGGTTAGCATATTGTAATTTTGAATTCAGTAATTACGCATTTGCGGCGATAATAAGAAACCCATAATTTGTTCTTGCAAATTGCTGTTATTTTTTTGTTTAAGGTATTAAGGGGAGTACCCTTCATCAAGTGGTATTAGAGCAGGAGTTCCCTAGTGTGTAAATAGATCGCCGACGGTAAGGGAGTTGCACCAGGATCGTGGTTAGGGTTGTGTGTGTAGACAGATCATTGATTGTGAGGCAGTTTGCACTAGGGTTTCAATGGAGACACGAAGATTCCTCCATGAAGAGAGCGTGGTGGGAGAGTCGTAGGTGTTACACTTGAGGATTTTAGAGTCCTCTAGAGGCAAATGCAAGCATTGCAAGAAAAAATGCGCAGAGGAATGAATCTTGCAGTAGAGATGATGAAAGTGAGGATGAGAGAGAAGAAGGAAACATTGATCAAGCGGTAGTAGATGAAGTTCTAAACCCAGAGGAAGAGAGGCCTTTTAAGGCCATTTCCAAAATTGGAAAAAGACCTAAGTTTGATGTTCCCACATTTTTGGGAAATCTCAACCTAGAAGAATTGATCGATTGGATCAATGAATTGGAAGATTACTTTGAATATGACGATATTGAAGATCTGAATAGGGTCAAGTTTGCAAAGGCCAACCTAAAGGATCATGTGAAGAACTGGTGGTAGGAGATCCAATTAGAGCGAAATAGAAGAGGGAAGGACAAAATCACGAGATGGGATTGTATGATAGCTAAAATGAAGCGACGGTTCATTCCTATGGATTATGAGCTTGATCTGCTAATGAAAATGCAAGGGTTGAAGCAATCGAGAAGATGTGTTCAAGAGTATACTGAAGAGTTCTACCGTGTTCTCATTAGAACCGACCTTGCAAAAGCTGATAAGGAGAAAGTTGCACATTATCTTAATGGGTCAAGGCCAAGCATTCAGGAGGAGCTGAGTCTAGTTGGAATGACCAGTATTGAGTAGGCGTACCAGTTTGCCCTAAGAATTGAGGAGACGTTGAGCAAAAAGTTTGATAACAAGAATAGTGGAAGAGGTCGCAGTGGAAGATCTGGTAGATGGTCTTATGGAGGCCGAAATGATGATCAAAAGAACAACGATGAGGCAAGTAGTAGTAGTTAGAACCAAAGGTGAAACAATTCCAATCATTTCCATGAACAAAACAACAGAGATAAGAGAGGAAGAGGATGAGGGCAAGGATTTGGAAGAGGAAGTTTTTCGTGGAAAATGTTTTCATGTTGATGAAGATTCTATAGATTGGAGAACCAAAGGCCCTAAGTGATATAGCGTATCGAAAGCCCTAAATGAATCGATGGTAAATGATGCCCTAATTGATATAGTGGTAAGTGATGCCCTAATTTAAATATAGTGGTTTTTAGTTGAAATTATCATTTGATTTTGAGAGCGGTTTTTAGATGTTAGTCATCATGTGAAATTGTTATAGTGTATTTGTGGACTAACTCGGGTAGTTGCAGAACCATCATTAGTTTGATTTCGGTCTTAGTTTTCTAAGGTATGTGGTTTTCAATTTCTGTAGTAATTTCATTTGATGGTATTTCAAGTTTTTAGTTAAGAAATTTTTGTCCAACTGATTTTAACGGTAAATCTTATTCACATGAACATGAATGATATAACTATCTTCCTATGAAACGAAGTAGAAACTGTATTTCTTTGAGAATGGTATTTGTTAATTTAGACTCAGGAAAACAGGATGTTACACCATTCCTGTGCATTGTTGTAAAGTGTGGGCCACCATAACCCAGCAAGTAGGACCTTTCTTGCTGTTGTGTCGGGTCCCATGTGATTGCCTGTCAGACCTTCGTGTGCTTCCCTTAGAACGCTCTGCACTTCCTCTTCCATTATACATCGCCTTAGTACTTGGTCTCGGCCCATCTTATATAGGAGACCATTTATTAGTTGAAAAGTTCGGCTCCTTAATACTAGCTTTTGCTGTTCGCCTGACAGCATCTTTCTCGATGATTGAGACGTGGATAGATATTCCTTGATAGACTTGTACCATCCTAGAAGAATGGCGATTCTAAACAAGTGTACATTCGGAAAATCATCATTGACTCCTTTCGGTGGCTCTCCGGACCTGATTTGGGAGAGCTGGTTTGCAATAACATGACTCTTCTTGGGTCGCACAATGATGGTGAAGGTGAATAATTGTAGTAGCAACACCCATCTGCTAATCCTGCCTTGGATAATTGGTTTGTTCACTGGGTACATCAATGCTTGGTGGTCCACGTAAAAGGTGAATGGTGTAGCCAAGAGGTAATGTTGAAATTTTTGTACCGAGTACATTATCTTGAGGGCTTCCCTTTTAGTGGTGCTGTAATTCTTCTCGGCCTTTGAAAGTAGCCGACTTGCGAAATATACTAGGTGATCCAGGCCATGGTCTCCAATCTGTGCCAATGTTACACCTATGGCAAAGTTTGAGGCATCCACATGGACGTGAAACTCCTTGTCCTAGTTTGGGTATGCCAAGATGGGCACCCCCAACAATCTATTCTTCAATTCTGTGAAAGCAGTCTCCTGTTCGGAGCTCTAGATGTACGATTCTCTCTTCCATGTCAACTTGTCCAAGGGAAGAGCGATTTGGGTGTAGTTCTTTATTAATCGTCTATAACTTATCCAATATGCCCGAGAAAAGACTTGACTCCAGTTACCCTTTTCGGGGCTTCCATTTCACGATCACCCTTACTTTGTGTGGGTTAGTCTTCAATCTTGACTTGCAAACAATGTGTCCAAGTAGTTTGCCTTGAGGAACCATGAACCAACACTTTTAGGATTCAATGCCAACCTTGCTCTTTGACACCTATCCATACATTCCTAGAGTGCCTTCAAGTGGTTGTCCTGTCCATTGAAGATGGACCAATCATCCAAAAATGCTCGGTAGTTGTCTACTGACATTTTGTCAAATATGTGCAAAATGATTCTTGGAAATGTAGCAGGTGCGTTACACAATCCGAAGGGTATCTGGTTGTAAGCATATACTCAAGGGTAGTTGTAAGCATATACTCAAGGGTAGTTTTCAGTTTATCTTCTTCAGCAATGGAGATCTGGTCATAGCCAAAGAATCCATCCATGAAGGAATACATCTCGTGTCTTGCCACTTCTTCCAGAATTGTGTCAATAAATGGGATTGGGAAGGGATCTTTTATCGTGACTATAGTGAGGCATGAGAAGTCCACACATATTTGGATTTGGATCCCATCTTTCTTCATGGATATCACCCATTTGCTTGTTTGGACCTTGACTATTATGCTGGCTTCCAACATTCGTTGTATTTCCTCATCTACGTGTGCTATGTAGTTCTTGTTCATTCTATACGGTCACTTCCGCACAGGTATGGCCCTGGGTACCAAAGGTATGTGGTGGACACACATCTTTGGTAGGAGCCCTTTTAAATCCTTGTAAGTCCAAGCAAGTACATCTTTATTCTCCATAAAGATTGAGCCCTTTTAAATCCTTGTAAGTCCAAGCAAATACATCTTTATTCTCCATAAAGATTTTAAATGCCGTGGCCTTCAGTATCGGGTTCCAGTCATCTCCAACAAGTATGTTCCTCGAATTCTCCGCGTTGCCAAGACTGGTAGCCCCCACTGACGGCGCTTCGTATCTTATAGCTTTCCCTTCAAAGCAATGGGCAGGACTCTCGTTGATCTCCGCATTGCCTTCTTTGTATTCCATGAACTCTAGTGGAAATACCTCCTCATCTTTAGGCTCCTCGATGCCAAGCATGTAAGAATGGAATAGCTCATAATCTTCCATCTGCCAATGGAAAAGTCCATTTAGTGAACTGGTCTCGTCTCCTGAACATTCCTCCAATTCCAAAATGCCTTCGTCGTTTGGATCCCTATGGGCTCTTCCCTTATTTGTCTGATGTTCCCCATCCGACTTGGACTCCGATGACGATGCCATTTCTTCACTTACCATCTGAGTTTTGAGATTAATGGCAAACTTCTGCCCGCCGCTTTCCATTGACAAAATATTTTTCTTCCAATTGTGATTCACCTTGGCTGCCATGAGCAATCCTCTTCCAAGAATGGCATCATATCACTTTTTCTTCAAGGGAATCACCACGAAATCCAACACAAATGGTTGCATCTCGATGGTTACCTGTTGAGCCACTAAGGTCCCTAGGGGCTTTATCCCTTGTTGGTCGGCGTCGAGTAGGTTGAATGTGGGCGGCCACAAGGTAGGCTTCCCCAGTTTCTTCCATGTCTCTTCGGGGAGAACATTCACCCTGGACCCACCATCCACAATGGTGTTTGTCAGGATGGTTTCGAGGATTCCCATCTCGACTATTGTCGGGTAACGGCCATTGCTTTCTGTCAGCAACATGGGATCTGTGGCCGACCCTCTTGGTACATTTGGTTGTTCCTTTGTCTTCGATGAGTTTGTGTAGGCATTCAATAATGTCGTCCTTAATTGTGGTACCATTTGTAATAGGTCTTGAGGTCTAATGGGCACCTCCACTTGCAGCATCCGATTTACCAAGTTGTTCTCCCCCTCCGATCGTCCAGGAATAATACCTTTCATATCTTTTGTATTGTTCATTGCCCTTTCTATTTCGTCTCGTGCCTTCTGCAATCTTTGCTTCTTTGTGCAGGGGTTAGGATTGGTTGCCTGCTTGGCCTGGTTGCGGGTGAGAACAAGAACTTTCTCCTTGTCAATGTTAAGGAGGCTTACCTGTTTTGGGCAGTTGGCATCTTCGTGGTCCCCTAGACCACACCATCGACATAATTTTGATGAGTGTCGTTCTTTGGAGACTGTCTGGCGAAGTGGCCCCTTTGGTTACATGCCCAACATTGGATTATGGGGCTTCCCTTGGAATCATATTGTAACCAATTCTTGTTGTCATTTCTGCCTTGTCCTCCTCGGCAGTTGTTTCTGTAGCTACCGAATGTGGCATTATTGTTGCCTTGGGTCTCATTATTAGTGCCAGAGGTGGATGGTTGTTCCTGTGTGAACAATATTTGTTGACTTCGTGTCTTCATGTTAAACGGGCACTCCTTCATAAGATATCGCACATTGCAGGGCACGCCCCCTTTGGGTGACCTTTCTCTTTGCAATCCATACACCATATTTCTCCTTCCTCCATGAGGCCAGTGGTTCCCTTCATGGACTTGAACTCCTTCCTCATTCGCTCCAAGTCCTTTTGGAGGGCTCGTACTTTCTTGCTGGGTTCCTCCTCACTGTTTGCATTGCTTTCCTCGTTCGAGGTCACATCACTCTCAAAGGAGGATGAGGATTTACTTCTTTTTCTTTGCCGTCTTGCCCTCACTTTCTAAGTTCAAGGCATGGTCATAGGCATCTGTGGATGATGTGGGCGGGACTATCTTCATCTTCCTTCTCAGTGCCCTACGGAGTCCTACAAACCACCGTTTCTTTAGTTCATCCATGGGTTGAGTACCTATCCTACTAAGAAGATCCTTGAGCCTTTGATTGTAGGCTTGAACGATTTCCTTCTTCCCTTGTTTACAGTTGTAGATCTCGGCGACGACCTCGTTGTCGTCCCGTAGCAGTTGGAATTTTGCTTGAAATTCTTTCTTTAGATCGTCTCATGTGGTGATCTTCGCATTGTCTGCGTTAGAGAACCAGTCCACCGCCACTCCCCGTAGGCTGGCTGGAAATTGGTTCAACCACTCGTCTGTGTCGGTGACTGAGTTGGCGATCCATATGGTTTCACATGTATGACAATGCTGCATCGGGTCTTCCTTCCCATCGCCTGTGAACTTTGGGAGTTTTTGCTTCTGAGACATTGTGTTTCTCGTCCTTTGATGACCACTCGATTGTCTCTCGAAACTATTAGGAATTGGTCCCAGTGGGTTACTCTGACCACCGTGCAATGTCCCTCTGACACTTTCTTATGCCTCGGTGTCTTCTGTTGGCCTCGCCTCCTTTCCTACTTCCTCATGAGTTCTCTCTCGTAGTGGTGTATAGGATGAATGGATAAATTGTTCCCTTGTCTCCTCGAGCACAGTTAATTTGTACTGTGTTTCCTCGAGCAACTCCTCGTTGCTCCATACTCGCTGTTCCAATGAACTGTGGCACCCTTTGGCGGTTCCCATGCCTCCGACGCAGTTGCCTTCTATCACCCTCGGTGATTCCTCCAACTGCCCTATAGTCTGATCTTTGGCAAGTTGTCTTAGCTGCCGCCTTCACTTGGCTTGGATTAAATCTCCCCACATAGATTCTAATTAAATCTCCCTGCCTTCCCTCAAGTTCCTGTTTTATTTAAGAGATTGGGCATTTGACATATACTATTATATAAAAACAAAACAAAACAATTTTTTATTTATTTAATTTTTATACATCATGTGTTGACTCATGCAACATTTACAGACCGTTGAGTTCTCTTGGCACCACGGCTCAAAAGCTCATGGTTCCGTTTTGCGACGTCGTGCATCTCTCTCATAGAAATTCTTGAGGGTCTCTTGATGTTCCTCTCGATCCACTTCTTACCTGCGTCTCTTCTGCACTAAGTATGCTTGTGCAATTAGATGGGGAAGTTGGTCTAAGAATTTGTTTGTTGTTGGGCTTGTGTGCATAGCATCCCACACATTGTCTGGCGTAACCTTGTTCTTTGCGGCTTCTCTCCGTATGAAGGTTTCAAGGCTTACGTGGTATAGAAAGTGAAAGTTTTGGGCTGCCTCGTGCTCGCCTTCTAGAATTTTTGTTTCATTGTCCTCATTCATTTTCCAGTTGTTTGGTACAGTTTTTCCCATTTATCCTCAGCCTTCCATTTGCTATCTCTCTGGATTCGAATTGGCACGCTAAACGTTCAACTTGTAGGTGAATAGGAAAGAAACATATAATAACTTATCAAAGTAAAATACTATTCATTAATCAAATGCTTCCTCACATAACAGTAATGTTCCATACAATGATGCCAAATACATAAGTGAAAGCCACATTTATAATATCCAATATGGTGCTAATGAAACAACACAATCGTGTCTGCACCAGTAACTGTCTAACTACCCATTTTGCCGGACAACATCCGAAAGTTGTGCTACCTGAAATCATGGAAAATAAAATTATTTGGGCCAACTCTACTATAATAAAATATAAAAAATAATAATAATTTAGGGTTGGTCAGCCTCAGGGGCTAGGGCTAAACTTCTAGAACCTTCTTGGGCGGTGGAAAATTGCCTATTTAAAGAAGGCCCGCAGGGTTGTCTAGGAAAGCTCAGGGTTGTTGTTGGCTTTGGTTTACAAAATATTGTTAGGAAAACACCCATGTGCTTTGCATGTAGTTCTGAAACTTGAAATTCCATACTTTTGGAGATAATAAGAAGCCAATTTTATGTTCTTTCAACTTGCTGTTATTCTCTATTTCTGTTATGTGTTTGTGTTATTGAGTGGAGTGCCCACTATGGAAGTTGCCTCATTTAAAGATATTCTTGAACAAGTTGTGCAACGATAATATCTAAGTCAGCCCACTCAAGAGTTAGATCCCAATTCTTGGTCACAAAAGATCCTAATAGCTAGAGGGTGCCTAGGAGTGTAGACCTCAATGGTGTTGAGGGGCAACACTCCTAAGGGGGTTTGGGCGATATCTCGATTGAGTTTGAGAGGTAGTGCTCCTCAAGGGTTGGAGCTTTTCTCCTTATAGGGGAATGTGCAACACCCCTTGTAGGGTTTGAGGGTAAGGAACCCTAGCACTTTCCCTCATGACAAGCATGATGTTGAGTGGCATAGTCCCCACCATCAAGTCCATATTCAGACCTTTGAAACCACACAAACCTTCATGATGCACCCCATTTTCTGAATTTTATCACTTAACGGAGAAATAATGTACATAGGCACTTTTCTGTTTATAAAAGTGTTTCTAGAAAAGTCTATATATATATGTATGTATGTATGTATAATCAGGAAGCCCTTGGGTTCATCTCAAGTTCACCAGGGGTTGAACTTGGGGATGGACCAGAAAATAACCTGCACTCATACTGTATTCACATGGGTACAGCTAGAAAAAGTGAAGGAGCTTGTAAAATAGAGTATAACAAATATATCTTTATTTTAGGCAATTTGTTATTGTTTTATTTACAAACAAGATGTGTACTTAAATGTCAGTTTAAGTCTTAAAACAATTTTATAAAAACTTGTACCAAGCTCTAGCAAACCTCTTAAACAAATCTAACTTAGTCAAAATTCTGATTGAAGTATAGGAGGGTTTGAGATTCTGAATAATGTTTGGGCCACTGAAGACCATGATGAAATTCTATTGCACATAGTTTGAACTGCTTTAATTTGTGGTCACTAAATCTACAAAAAAAAATCAAGTACTATAGTGTAAGGACATAACATGTTCCCATTAATCTTTTTGGTGGAATATTTCACTTTACATTTCATGCTACAAACATTATTTCACAGTTATTCTGTAGAGAAGTTAGCAGTAACACTTACTGTTTTCTGAACAATTAAAATATTCTCTTTATTCCTCCTTATTTTCGACTACAAAATAGAGAGGTCATTTATCAAATTTTGGGACATATTCAGTTTTCTCTATTTGAATTAAATGTTACTTGTTTCTAAACTAATCTTGATTTAAAATTTGATCTAAATGTTTTGCAGCGATTCTTATAACCCCGTGCCAGGGGTAATGAAAGAGGTTCCCTCATCAAAGAATTACGATGGTGGATTTTCCTGTAATCTTATGGTACATTCTTAGGACATAATTTCTTGGTGTTTTTGTTTAGTTGGTACAAAAGTGTGCCAAAATGTTAAAATGAGATAATATACCAATTATAGGTGATTAGTTATTAAATAATATCTTTTAATGATTATTTTGTAATATGGTTTTTTTACATTGGAAAATAAACTTTGCACAATAAATGTTGAAAATATAAAGCTGAGGTTATGAATAGAAAGTAAATATAAGTTAATTCATTAACACAAAATTTAGATAAATCAATATATTTATGGTATAGTTATTTGTATCCACAAAATTATTTGAAATCTTTTTATCGGCATGATGATGAGTGCAATCTGGGATAGTAAATTATGTCCTTGGGATCCAAATTATGAGCTAGAGGACATCTTCTCAAAAGGTGAATTGATTTTGCTTTGTGTTGTGAGTTTTTCACACATTGCCCCAAATCTTGGGGACCCCCTTTTTTTTTAATCACCTCGGCAAATTTTTGGATTGCCCAAAATTTTTGAGTTTTGAAAATTTCACGCCTTCGCACCTTCAGGACAAATGTGGGGAGGCTTAGCTTATTTTCACCTGGTTTCAACTTGATTTTCCAGAGCTATCAATTCTATCCCTAGGCCAAATAATTTTCTAAGTTAATTTCAACTTGGCAGGATAAAATTGTGAATTATGCACTTAGATGTTTTCTTTTGAAAATTTGGATATAAATGCGTAAATTTAAAAAATCTTTCAAAAGAAAATTTTTGCTAGCCTTAAGTTTTGGAAAATCTCAAATTTTTCTTTGGTGAAAATTTTAATTTTGTTGAAAAGAGGCTAAATTGCAAAAAAAAAACGATTTTTGGTTCTAGATGCAATTTTATTATATTTTTATTTTAGCTTGGCAAAATCAATTTGGTAGAAAATTGCAAAAAATTGGCTTTAATTGGATTAATTTGCCTTGAAAACTTTTAAGTTTTTAATGAATTTAGTAATTTAATATTGAAAAAATGGCTTTTGGTTAGCCAAAATCCAAATTTAATGACGTATTAATTACCTAACCCTCATTAAATGGAAATATTTACACCCTCAAGGCCATTTAATTTCGTTTTGCAATTTGGAGCGAATTGGCAAATTTAAAGTGCAATTTTCTTTTGGCAAAATTAAATTTTTTCAGCTAAGTATTTAATTGTGGGCCTTAACTTGGATTTAAATTTATTTATTTTTTCCTCCTCCAAGGCCAGGTCGGCCAGCTTAGAGGGAAAGAAAATTGGGTATAAAGGAGACCCCAACTCCCATTTCTTCTTCACAATTCTTTTCTTCCTCTCTATCCTTGGGCGAATTTACTTGGGAGCAGATTTTTCCAGACTTGGTGAGTTTGTGGAAGGCAGTTTTCTTGCATTTGTTGGGCAAATTTCCCTAGGAGCAGATTTGATGCTTAGGCGATTTTGTTCTAAGGCAGATTCCTCTCCATTCTTGAGCGATTTTGCTTGCATTTAGCCATTTCCATGCTTGGGCGAATTAAGGCAAGGGCAGAACTTTCACTCGACATTTTCTTGAGGCAGATTTGATTTGGTGACATGGGAAATTCATGGTGAAGGTCTGATTTTTCCTATTTAGGACTGCATTTTTTTATATCAGACTTGGCGATTTTGTTGAGACAAGGGATACATATGGAAGTCTGAATTTTGTTTGTTGAGCAAGTGTTGGATAGTTTTAGAAGTTTAAATTTCTAGTTTGCAAAGGGATTCGAAATTCTTGAAAGTTATATCCTAGGTTCCGAAAAGTCGCTGTAAGATTATTGGTTAAGGTGAATTTTCATCATCTAGAGTTGCAAGGGGTGCTTAAGCTGACATCCATCTTTCGTTCTAGTCTAAGGATTGCTCCGCTTGGTTCTTCTTGCCTTCTGGTCCACCACTCTACCATCTCGTAATAGGGCGACGAGCATGGAGGATGGTAGTGCAAGTAAGAATCCCAAGCGGGCAAACACTAAGAAAGACAAAGAGGATATGATGCCCAAAACTTCCTTCTCGAAAATGAAGAGAATAACCGACACCAATATCGGTACAATGGACATGATACGAATGACGGATAGACTAAAGGAAGGGCAATCCCCCTTAGCAAAAAGGATATACAAGAGCGGAATTGTACATGCAGCGGCTTTTCCTCCCACATTGCCTTGTCTAGAATTGATTATGGAATGTGCATCCAGATTTGATATAAACAGTAATCCATCATTTTTGATGAAGGGAAGAGAGTGTTGGCCAGCATTGGCGAACAAGCAATCGAAGAAACATTCAACATTCCCCAATACAAGGGCATGATGGTTGTGATGATGGACCAAGCAACTAAATCATTTCAAGATAACCAAGAGGCCTATTACACGCATCTAAAGCAGAATTGGATACGTGAAGGAAGGAAAGGAGTTAACAGATCATCGAGGCTCACAATGGCAGATTTCAAATGAGAATATGGTGATCTCGTTGTTCTACTCAGCCAGATCATGGGCCTAGCTCAAGGGATGCAATTTGAAAACTGGATGTACTTCTTCATTGATGAGATCGAGAAAGGGAAAAGAAGGTTTGATTGGGCCAAGATCATAAGCGAGAACTTAGAATTGCAACTTAGAACCGTGCAAAACCAAAGGCAATTCTACATGGGTTCCTATCTGTTCTACCTAATTGCTAGATTGTACAGAAGTTCGGGACTTAAGGCCTTAGGAGAAGTTGGTAGTAGACCGAGACAGTATTTGGTACATGAATGCTATCTGTAGCTCCATTTGCACAACAACAAGGATTACAAGATATTTTGCGATGCCTTCGCCATGAAGACAGTAAGGGTATTACAAGGGACACCTGCCAAGAGACTTTCATCGGAAGCAGAAGCAAGAATTAAGAAGTTTGGGAGTTGGTTCATCCAATTTCCGTAGTTTACATACATTAGAGTGGCAAGAAGTACAGTTTGTCCCAAGAGGCTTCCAAGGTACCCACCTGACAAGATAGTTTTGTTAGAATTGGCTAGGCAACTTGAGCACTATGATAGAATAAAGAGAAACGAAGGGAAAACGGGCATTTTGTTCTCAATCGTAATTGGCAAGGATAGTTGCCCAAATCGGGCCTCCTTTGAAGCTGTAGAGAAGGAATTGGAATGGTATCATCTAGGATGGTACAAAGCAAGGCAAGGATTCGATCCTAATGGTCTCATCAAGGTATCTCATGGAAATGAATTCAAGAATGTTCCCACCATAGAAGACTTTTGGGCCAACGCCAAAGATGACTTTCATGTGAGAAAGCTAGCTTTCTGAAGGTTGTCGGTGAATATGATGAGGGCTATTAGATGGAGAGGCCTCGATATTCCGGATCAACTGGAGGATGATGGAAATGTGTTGAGAGAAGACTATGATACAGTAGAAGGAACAGAATTGAATCTAGTGGATTGGGATGACCATCAAGATCCCTCCTTGGAAGCAGTCAGAAGGGTAATGGATTTACATACTGAGTCGTGGTATAATGAGGGACGAAGGAAGCTACAAAGACAAAGGATTCCCCTTACCTATGAGATGATGAAGCCAAAAGAGAAACAAACATAATCAGTTGGGCAAAGGAATGAAGGAAATAGCCGGCAACAGGAAATGATTAGAAATAGCAAGAAGAAAGTTTTGGAGGTAGAGAAGGGCAAAGAACATCCAGAGCCTCTAGCCAAGAGACAGCATGCAATGCCATCAAGAGAGAGTATAATTGAGGCTAGAAGCCAAGAGGTCAATTCAAATGATAAAGTGGCTGCGGTGGAGGTGAGCTCTGATTCAGAATCAAGTGGCTATAGTGAAAGCACTGAGTACTCCCCTCTCGGAGAACCAGCAAGGAAATGATATGGAAAAGACTAGTAGAGAAGAAGATGGACCAATTGACATCGAGGCAATAAGTCAGGATCCCGAGGCTGTTGGTGATGCTTTGTTGGTCGAACCAAATCCAGATTTGGGGAGATGCACTGCACCACTATGGTTAAGACAAATGCTTATGTCAAGAGGCAAGGTGGTAACGACCTATATAGCTGAGGACATCCAAGGGTTAATGGAAAAGAGTGATAGCGAGAACCAAAAACAAATGGCAAGAACGGTGGCAAGGGTAATCAGGAGCGACAATGATGGTCACCGAAAGGTTCAGATTGCTATTCCAACAGTCAATAAGGCAGCAGATGAGATTGTAGCCCAGGAATACGAGATAGTAGAACATAACTTGGGAAGGAATAGAGATGATATGGAGTGTGAGGAGGTCCAGGAAGGTATAGCATCAATCAGAGAAAGGTTAAGGAAGGCAAATGAAAAGATAGTAAAATTGGAGGCCGAGAACAAATATTGGAGAGATAGCTAGCCTATCCAACAGCTGCACTAGGCAGCCCTTCCTCAAGACAGCGGGAGCAATTCAGGAGAGATATCAGCTCAGCTACATGAAGTCAGGGATTGGATCCATGATACAATCCAAGATGGGCAAAATTTCTTGCCTTCCTTCATCTCGACATTCCAGTCATTAGTGGCCGTTAGAGACAAGTTCAGATTATTCGAAGAGGAGTGGAAAGGTTTCCTTCCCATCAAAGATTTGGCTATTCCTAGGCTATAGGCGTTCATTGGCCTACCAGAGGCATATTTGCAAAGAGCCAGGTTGGTTGATGAGAGAGGATTGAGTATAGTTGAATCTTGGTTTGTTACATTAACTACCAGATTTAGAACACTTGAGGGAATACATAATGAGGTTGCACGACACAGTCCAAGCATCGACACTTTTATTTCAACCATGATGAGCGACGTTGGGGTGGCACTTGATTTTGAGGATATCAGAGAAGAAGATATCAATGAGACAGATTTTGGATCGAGATTGGATGAGTTGGGAAAGGTTGCCATCAGGAAAAAGCATTTGGGCACCCTTTCCTCTCTCAGTGCTTTTATTGGACTTGCGAAGAAATATGAGAAGGATCACGAAAGGATACTACAAGCAGAAAGCAGCGTGGTAAAGTCAGCAGAACTCAAGGCGAAGCACACACCTTGTCCTCCTATGGAAGAAGTTAACGAAAGGCTAGCTAAGTTCATTGCCTTAGCTAAGAAGATGAAAGAAAAGGGAAGATTTATATTAGAAGATCATTTGATGTAAGCCCAAGTGGCAATTTCCCTTTCTTCTAGAATATGACAAGTGTCTATCTCTGATTGGCCACCATTTTGGTGCCTTCTCATTGGTTGCCACTTCTTGCACTTTTTTCATTGGTCCATTGATGAAGTGGCATCTTCTCATTGGCCGATGGGGTGGCAACCCTAATTAGGGTTTTGAGGATCCAATCTAGAACGTTGATCTTGTTTTGATCTCCACCGTCCGTTGTATTTCTAGCCCCTATAAAAGGCCATTTGCTCTCATTTGTAAAAGGGTTGGAGAAATTGTTGCAAAGATAATACCAAAATTGCTCTCTTTTTCATTGTTGCGATTTGCATGTTGATTAAGAACATTGGGTATTATTGCATGTTTTCTACTTCCACTTAGTTAGATTTCCTTTCAAGTTGTTAAAGTTGGTTGCATTTGAAGTTGTTTAAGTGAAGTTAAAGTAGATGGATAGTTGTATGGTAGCATTGGTAAATGTTTGATAGGGATCATACTAGGCCACTAGCATCCTAGCGGCTGGTTGGGAAGCTTTGTGTGGTAAGCTAGTTTATTATTCCTTTGAATCATTGCACCTGTAGAAGTGAGGCCACTGGTCAGCTCTCATTAGGTTCGATCCCCGCCCATTTGCTAACCTTCCATTCATAGGAGTAGGAGTAGAATAGTAAGTAGCTGGGTAGTTGAAGTTTAGAGAGGAGGAAGTTAGAGTAGGTTGAGTATTAAAACACATCCACTCACCTTCCACCACCATCACTTTACCATCAACATCACCATTGGCAGACACATCCTCCATCATCGCCACCATCAACATTATCTGCCTCCACACATTTCACAAACTGAGCCACCATCACCTTCATCCCACCAAAGTCCAAGTCATCCTCAACAATTTGCGTAAGGCCGCCTATGTGATTATCAACAAATCACATCGGTAAAACTGAGCGAGTATCCAACGGTGTAAGGAACATTGGAGCTATTGCTTATGTCTTCATGAGTAATAACTTTTCAAGAGAGGAATTGTATGTTGATACTCCGTATCAAATGTTCAATTGCTAATATGTTATGTAAGTGATACAAAACTCGCATCAACACTTTATTAGATAGCTTCTATATCCTTTGATTTTCAGCACTCGTTGGCTTTCAAGCTTCTTTAAGTCTTGAAAAATCTTTGTAGAGACTCTTCCACCACTATCAAGCCTGTTCATAAAAATTTGGGTCTTGTCACTCTGAACAAGTCAGAAAAGTGAAGGTCTTTGTCAGCTATCCAATGTTGATGCTTGAATTCCATGAGAGTTAATGAGGAGAAACCTTCTGTTCATAATTGATAGTTATTTCTTTTTCCTTAAGGGATTTACTAAATATCTTTACTAGCATCCAATCTCAAAAGCTTGCCTTTGAGCTTTGTATCTTCTGTTTAAGATGCATAAACCTGTCTTAGTAGGTAGACACATCTTCCCTTACATTGGATACTTTATTGTATCACTATGTAAGCTTTTGCATTATCTCCTTTCCCTTTTTCTTTTGAGCCAAAATAACCATCTCCAAAGTTATTTCTCACTTCTACGTGAACTTAAGACTCTTTAACTTTCCATGTATTGCAATCTCTTCACTTTTGATATTCAGTCATTGTATCCAAGCATTCCCACTATTGCAAGGCTTCTTGCCTTAAAAATGTATGGTTTTTACTTATTTTGATTTGCACAATTATAACACTTGGTTTGTGAATGTAAAAGTCTAGCTGAGGTAGCTCTACATTCTCATTATCTGGAGTTTGATGGTTCATTTTACAAAGAGATAAGGGGTATTGTCTTTGAGGGCACCTTTGATGTTGTTAGTTCCTGCCAAGGCAGGAATACTTATGCATTCATGTCAATGCAAATATGACATTAACACTAACCAATAAAATCAAAAAATTTAAAAGATTATATGAGATTTCTAATGTTTATATTTTTTTCTAATTTTTCATTATTTTATAAATCACATTTTTTATCCATTCTATTGGTCAATACTATTTTTGGTGGGGGAGAAAATTAATTTTCTTTAATAAAAAATACAAATATTTTCTAAGAACTTTATTTTGTATTAATGAATGTATTAATTACAACTTTATCTTTTCTACATTTGTGACAAGTTGATAAGATTTTATTTTTTCAATCATTTTATCTTCCACCTCACACAACATGTCTAATCAATATTAATTATCACAATCTATTAAATATTTTTAATTTCTTATTTTAAATATATTTATTATTAGTTTTACATTGATGTTTATTTTTGACTATTTGATATAACTTGTTCCTAAAACTTCATGTAATGCATAAGTTCAAAATATACTTCTATATATATATAAAACTAATAAATGTGTCTTTTTTAATATAATTTCAATATGTTATATCTTTGTATTCAAATTTCTAATTTTTTTTAAAATTTTGTTTTTTTAATAAAAGTAGTTAAATTATTACTATTATTTTACTTTTATAAAAATAAATTAAACAATATTATTTTTTAATTATATTTTATAATAGTGTTTGCAATATGTATAATTGATAAGTGTTACAATTTATAAATTATATCATTTATTATTATTAATTTTTTTATTTAAACAATTTATCATTTAGTTTAAATACATTTGAAACTTAAATATATATTTTAATATTAAATTAATAATTATATTTTATATAAAAAAAAAATACTAAAGAAATAAACACAAAAAAGAAATAATTCAATTCTAAAAGATATATAAATTATTATTATGATTTTATAAACTATGTATTAAAATTAAATAGTTATATTTTATTTTTATCAACATCAAATTTATATATATTACATCTATTTATTATTTACAAATGTACATATTAAATTATATAGATATTATTTCATAATTAAAAATTACTTAATTTTATGAAAAGTTTGGAAATACAAAACATTAAATAGTAAACCTTCTGTAATTGTGTAAAATTAAACAATTAGTTTTACTTATAAAATGTTTTTATATTTCAATACATTTCATTTTTTCTTATAGAAATGTGAGTTTTAATATAAAAATTAAATTCTTAGTTTGATTAATTAAAATATAATATATTTTAATTTTTTATTATAACCATGATTTTATTTTGACTATTTGTTTTATTAAGAAAAATAATTATATTTAGTTCTCTCTCTCTCTCACACACACACACACAATTTATGTTGTTATCACTCTATCTTACTATTTTATCTCTCTTCCTCTTCCTCCTCTATATTATCTATCCTTTTTTTTCCTCTACATATATGTTTATGTTGTTATTGTTGTATACTGGTATTTATCTCTATCTATATCTCTATCCTAGTTTTTGTCTAGTGCCAATGATTAAAAATAGTGTGAGTTCCATTTGATAATCAAGATAAGAATAATAAATAGTTGGGGGAGTTATTCCAACTACTTATGGTTCTCTAGTAGCATGCATGGTATGCTTAAACATATAATGTGATACTCCAAATGCTTTATCACTTCTTCAAGTTTTATAATTCAAATATTGGTATCGATATCTTTCCTCATTGCACATAATTTAAGTTGTCAATGTAGAAGGTGCAAATTTGTTCTAAAGCATATGTATTGATCATAGTATGATATTAAGTACCTAGTGCTATATTGGGGACTTTGGCCTTTTAGTCTTGGGCTTAAATGCCCAAAGATATAATAATATAGCATGAGAACTTAACAACAAACTATGAGCTATCCTATCAAATCACAAGCGCATTTCTAGGACGAGAATTTAACAACAAAATATGAGCAATCCTATCAGATCACAAGTGCATTTCTAGGCAAAAATTAATGCATTCACAATGTTAATTTAGATTCTCACTCATCTACACTTTGACAACCATTATGCGTTATGCAGGAACTATGACGCATTGCGTCTCTTGTTTATTCATGTTTCTTCCTCTCTTTTTAAAAATGTATGGTTTTTTACTTATTTTGATTTGCACGATCATGACACTTAAGTGGTGAAGGTAAAAGTCTAGCTGAGCTGGCTCTACATTCTCATTATCTAGAGTTTGATGGTTTGCTTTACAAAGAGATAAGGGGTATTGCCTTGGGGGGCACCTTTGATGTTGTTTATTCACGTTTCCTCTCTTTTTTTATAAAAAAAACTTCTTCGTTGTTTTTCTACAAGCAATACGTTTACAATGCTTTTGGTGTTTCGTATGGTTCTTTGGTTTCTTGGAGGAATATTTTTATGCTTACTAGAGAATCTATCTAAAGGCCAAGATCACCCCTTGCATTTTTACCTCTTCTACGGTGCTTTTGGACATTACATATGTCAAGGGTTCTGATATTGTTCCACTAGTATTCTCTCTACCCAGTGTTGTCAGAAAATAAGCCGAATCCTTATCAATACAATTCTGATAAGTCATGGCACCCAATTCATCAAAAGAAATCCTTTTTTATCAGTAGATTCGAGAATACCTGATTGGAAAATCAAAATCTTTTGGTTTTGTTAAGCTAAAGAAGCCTCTATTTTAGAGACTTTATGCTTGTGGTTACCCTACAAAGTTTATGCTTCACCATTTCAATAAAGTGCTTCTGAAGGACAAGTCAACGCTTTTGTACAGAGTGTATGCTCCTAAAATCAAAAAGATCACCCCCCTTGTTTTTAAGTTTGATTTTTGTTAGGCGACTAAATTGATGAGCATGGGGCCTGCCCTAAATCCTGCACGTCATTGACTATGCCAAGAAGTTCCTATGCTACGTCATATTCCACCTTTATGGATTTGCTAGTGAAATCCTACAAAGCTTGACTCTGTTGTGATTGGAAGCAAATTCTTCTCTAGTTAATCTTTTATTTTAATTTTAAAAAGCACATTTTAACTTCCCTGTCATTCAAAATGATACCGTGGGCATACAAAATGGTGTAGTTAAGCATGGTTTGGTGATATCCCTGTTGGGAATAATGACTTCGTAGGAAGTACTGAAGGGTAATTTTGGAAAGAAGCTAACTAATTTGTGGATCCTTCTAGTTTTTTGTAGCCCAAGAACCTCATGTTTCAGAGACTTCATGGTTGTGGCTATCTCAGAAAGTTTTTGCTTCACTATTTCAACAAAGTGCTTCTGAAAGACATGTCAATGTTTTTGCACGATTTTTATGCTTCAAAAATCAGAAAGATGACCCCACTTGTTTACAAGCTTGATTTTAGTCAACCAACTACAATGATAAACATGGTGGCCACCCTAAACCCTACTCTATTGACTTTTCCAAGAAGTTCCTGCATTGCGCCATATTTTACCTCGAGAGATTTGCTTGCCAAACCCTAAAAAGTTTGGCTATTTTGTCTTGTGAAGTAGATTCTTCCTTTTGTAATCACTTATTCTAATCTTTAAAAGCACATTTAAATTCGTAGTTGTACTAAATATTACTATGGGAATGCAAAATGATGTAGTTAAGTGTGCTTTAGTAGGAGTCCTGCTGGGATTGGTGAACTCGAACCCATCGTCATGCTACCTTTTCTAAAAAATTACTCTTTACAATGAATGAGATGCACGTACAAAGTCACATTAGTTGCATCATAAACAAGGTACGCTCATAGTTAAACTTTATTGAATTATTTTTTCATTTATAATGTTTTAATTTAGCATTTAACATTAATAAGTATTTCCATCTTTTGCTGCAGTCTTCATAATTACTTCTCATGAACTTGCCTTTTTCCCACTCACATTATTTGTACCTTACGTCGTCATCCATCCTTGTCGTTATTAAACAAATTGATATTCCCCTCATATGTGGAGATTTGCTCACTTTCAAGATCTGACAACCCAACTATACTACAACACTTTTAAATTTGTCTCTCTTTTCTATTTTTACTACCTAAAACTAAATTGCATGATCAAACATTTGTGCTCAATTTTAGTCCTTTTCTGCCTTAAAATCATTTGTCAAATGTAGTTCAATGGTTTTGGTAGAGGGGAGGGGTAGACATAGTTTGGAGTCCAAAATTTGCAGACATTCTTTTTTTGGGTTTGGCGAATTTATGCAAAAGATTCTTGGAAAGAGTGTTGAGGTGTTGAGAAGAAACAAAATGGGCGGTTCACCTATGAGACACGAACCAACATACCACCATCTATTGTTACAAGTTGTAGAGCATTTGCCAAAGTTTTGAAGGTATGGCTGGATCGATTATTTTCTTAAGTTGGTTACGTTTGAGAAGGATATCGGAGAGGAATTTGTCAGAATGTTTAGAGACAACAAGGTGAGGGTGAAAGGGGTGGTAATTGATGCATCCATCAACCACATCGTAGAAGTTACTGCAAAAAGGGGAATTGTTTCCTCAAATTAAGGACGCCAAAAGTGCAAGGGCTGAGGTCACAAATCCAGGAGACCCTCCTCTTGATATAGACAAACAAGGAATGAAGAGGGTTAGTTTTCCTTAAAATGTATGACACGAGCACCATACATTATCAAGTATATCACCTGTGAAGGTAGATTCTCAATACTACACTCCCATCATTTAAAACTTTTGTCTCATTTATGACATGGGAGGTTGATGAATGCCTCTTATTTTGTTTACAATTTGCTTTCAAATACATCTGCCAAGTATAAGAAGGTAGATTACACTTTGTGTCCCACAATTGTTTAATTAAGCTGCTTGTGGAGAGGTCACTTAGGACCGTTTCCTATATGACTTGGGAAGAATTTGTGATTTGTAGAAGATTTGAACCTAGACTCGAGAATGTTGGCCCTTAGGGTCAGCCTCTTATCCATAAATGTATTAAATTTTAAATTCAGGAGTTCTTTGGAGATGAATCTTCCCAATCTAAGTCCTCAGCCTCTAACTCAACGAATTCCTTAGATAATGTGCCTCTATCTGAAAGAATGTCCAGGTCAAAATCCAATGCCTCATCCTCTGAAGCTAGACCTTCCAGCCATAAGGGTAAAGGGAAAATGTGTTAAGAGCCTCCACAAGAGCCAATTCCTCAAACTGCGACTAAGAAGGTTATTAAAAGGAAGCGACCTGATAAAACTTCTCCTACAGCCACTACATCCAAGAAACGTAAAATAGTACGTAGTCCTTGATAGAAACATTGTCATTGATGTCAAAGATGGATAGATTGTAAGTGTAAACACCATCAATGTCAAAGGTACAATAAAAGGAATATCAATGGGATTATGGTCAAGACATTTAGATTGACAAAGGTGAACTCATAGAAGGTATACAGATCATTAAAGAACTTGTAATACAAGAAAGTAATGATAAATCCATATTGAGAAGGAGAACAAAAGATGTTGAAGATATATATTGAATATTGATCGAATTCCTCCATCGTAAGGTCTAGACAATACAAACAATATGCTAATGAATATTTGAAGGGATTGAAAGATAATCAAAGAAATAGTACAGTAACACTATCGGGTATGAAGTACTTAGCATTATGCAAAGATACAATGGTTTTTTTTTGAGGTAGCGATCAAATTGTTTGGAAGAAGATTCCATGTCATATTGGTGAAGGCTCGATAATTGGGTTGATAAAGACAAATAATGTTAAGACCTGTGGAATGAAGGGGAGACGTGTATGGCAGCTACTTAAAGCAGCAATTACATAATTTGAAAACATTGAGAAAAGAACATATCTCGAGGAAGCAACAACAATCTAAGATGACACAATATTAGAGGCAATGATGGTCAAAGAAATTGACAACACCTAAAATTAAAGCAGATACACTATGATTAAAAGGGAAGAAGTGACGAAAGATAGAGAAATCCACCAGGTTGTTAGGAACCGAAAATGTTTTTATCTTCGTTTGAGGTGTACGCCTATGACCAAGTCATTTCGCATAAACGACAAGTCTATATTATGGAATATTCAGTGGTTGAATAAACTCCATGTCATCTTGAATACATAGGAGAGACCAAACTCGTAAAATGTTATGTCCCTTCTCCCATCTTGAGTATTTGATGCTTAAAACCTGTAACAAATATTAGTAGATGGAAAAGACAACATAAACATATATGAGTATAAAACAAGTATTAGAAATTAACAAGATGAATATTTTAAAATCATCTAACTACTAATTTCCATAACAAACCCACCTAATCCTTTGAAGGAGGCTCTACTCGGATTTACCTAATCCTCTAATGAGAATAACTCTTAGTTAGGAAACCATCATGTTAAGAGCACCTTCTAAGGCCTTTGGGATCTCTATTAATGAGTGTACAATACATTTGGTGGAGATCCCACCTCTAACCAAACCTCTTGTTGCTAACATAAGCATATGATTAACCACTACATTATATAGTCTCTAAGAGATTCTCTACAAATCTCTCTCTAGGTTCCCATTCGGAATCTCGACATTCAATCAAGAATACCCTCTAATCTTTGAATTTTCTTAAAAGAAACTCAACATTTTAATGAATGCCCTCTACCAAGTTCTTACTTGATCTCTATGAGAACTATAAAGTTCTCATCTCAATCCTTGATCTTGATAATTTTATCTTTCAAATGATTCATATTTATTTATGAAATAAACACATCAAATGAACGTGCACCTCTGGTTCCCTTAGTTTTTCATTTTATAATCGCAATATATATTACTTCAATTCCCAACATTCAATATATATTAGTTTAGTTTCTTTACTTTCTCTACTCTGATGGTTTTGTAGTTCAACTCTCTTAGGTATAATTGTTTTCTTAATCCTCCCATATTTTATTTATCATCCATGTCCTTTTCAAAGAGTTGCAAACCCTAGTCCAAGGGGTTTAGCTTAATTGGTTCAAGCAATGAGTTCTCATTGTGGAGATGTTGGTTCAAATCTCAAGAGGGACATCTTTGTAGAATTCTAAGTTGTGACTCGTGGTCTTCTATTAGTTGTATTTGTCTCATTGTAAAAAGGTGGATTCTAAGTTGTGACTCTTGGTCTTCCAAATGTTGTTTCTAGTGTGGTTGCTCAAAAGGAGTTTGAATAAGTTTGTAATTCTCATGTTGTTGCTTGAATGAGCACAAGATTTGTAAATGATTTTAATATTAAGAGTTGCAAACCTTCATGATCACAATCCTTTTGAAAAGTCACAACCTTTCATAATCATAATCCTTTGGAAAAGTCATAACACTTCATAATCAAAATCCTTAAAAATGTCACAACACTTCATAATCACAATACTACCAAAAAGTCACAAAACTTTGGAATCACAATACTATCAAAAAGTCACAACCTTTCATAATCATAATCTTTTTGAAAAGTCACAACTCTTCATAGGTAAAATATTTTTGAAGAGTCGGAACCATTCATAATCACAACCCTTTCAAAGAATCACATCCTTTCATTATTGAAAATATTTTAAAAACTCACTTGTTTTCTTCTCATTCCTCATGTAATATTCCTTCTTTAACTCTTCTCTTCTTCTCTTCTTCCTTACTCTTTAAAATGAACTCTCCTCCCTTTTATACCTTAATTTTAAAGAGTCGCATCTTTTTATTACATCTCTTGACTTTTTATTAGATTTAGTAAATTTTGATAATGAAATAGGATCTGTAACTTGTAATAGCACTTGTGGATATTTTATGTGTTTTCCAAGTTACTATTCGAATGACTATGTATGTGATATAAAGAGGCATGCCTCTTGAAGAGACATGTCTCTTTAATATATTAACTTACATTAGTTATAGTTATAACACAATTAATATACCCTTAATACATTATAATGAGATATATATATATATATATATATATATATATATATATATATATATATATATATATATATATATCTCACTCTAATATAAGTGAATTATTCCATATATAATATTTGTCATATATTATATATCTCATATATATAATATAAATTATCCGACAAAATTATAACATTAACACTCCCTCTTTATGAAGAAGGATAAAACACATAGATATTACACCATAGGTAATATTTCAAAAATAATACATATAGGAAATCTTTGATCAGAAGATTTCTAGAATATGATATCATGTAAGTATTGGCCTATCAGAAAATCAACATATGATATTCACCAATTACTATTTGATATCATATTTAGTAACATGAGCATTGGCCTATCAGAATATCAATCAATTGATATTCACCAAATACTCCGAGTAATGGCCTATCAGAACATCAACTAAATGATATCCACCAAATACTTCGAGTAATGGCCATCAAAACATCAACTAAATGATATCCACCAAGTACTCAATGTGGTAATGGCCTATCAAAATATTAGGGCATGATATACACCAAGTACCAAAAATATATCTATACAAACAACTTGTAGATAATCAAATTAATGATATCAATTGCCTAGTTGTTGATTTACAAGATAAAGCCCTTACATGAAACACTTTCACAAAAATGAATCATGCTACAAGTTATTGTAAAGACGTCACTTTACAACAACTTCTCCTAATACAAGTGATAATCATTTAGAAGTCGTCACTTCTTCATGATGTATACAGGGGACAGGCTCATACATGTATGACATCAAAAGTTCCCATGAAGTCTCCATGAATACTGTCATGTGGTGTTGTCACAACATTCACCATAAAACATGCCAAAGAATAAGGTTTCTCCCTCTTAGTTTGATATCACCTTTTCTGACCTCTTAGCAAAAGGTTCTTTCCGATGAAGTGTCAAACTTCCTCTGAATCTGTTATCATCCTTCTAACCTCTTGGTAGCAAGTCATGTAATGCTTCCCTAGTTCAATAGATATCCTGATAGCATAAGGTCTTCCAGCCTACAAACATGACACTTTATCCCATGAATCATAGTCCTATAGCTGTTATAGTTTTTGACTAGTGGAGAATCCATCAACAAGGTCTACTCCTTCTGAACCAAGATCATCAAAAGTTTGATTGAAGCATTTTATTTTCTGCTCCCTCTCTTTCTCCAAGGTTCCCTCTAGTGAACTCTCAGACTCCCTCTCATAATGTCAATCATCAAGGATATTCGCTTCAAGAGACTCAAATTATCCAACCTGATCGTCAAATGATTAATGAATCCTAAATCACAGCTTCTTTGAAGCTACTATAATAAGATTGAGTCTGCACAATATTTGGTAGCATGCCTAATGTTCCAATCTTCTTCCCAACTTCCTTGATACAAATTTGTCCAATTAGAAAATGCCTTCATACAAGTATTTGTCAACCAATGGGAATGGTACATTGGTTCAAATTGCCCACACAATGTAATATTCCCACAGTTTATATTGTCAAACAATTTTGCATAAGATCATGAATCACAATCTCCTTTCTGTTCTTTTTCTTGATTACAAAAAAATCATCCTTGAAGATCAAGAAAAGAATAAGAGCATAATAAAGAAAATAGATCTTATATTACATGCATGGATATAATTAAAAGATAGACTACAATAGAAAAATAAAAGTAGTATTTAAGATATAATAACCAAGAAAATTCTTATCTCAAAATGCTCATTAACATCCTTCTGATGCAATTTACTTCTTTCTTCTTTGAGTGTTAGTCTTCTTCCAAAAATCCTTTTATTCTTTATTATTTCCCAATGTCGATTTCAGCGATGGTATAATTAATCCCCTTTTAATGGGGCTCGGTGCTTTTATGTTGCATCACCCTCGAGCCCCTTATTTGCCATGTATATGTTTGGCTCCATTCTACCATTGCCTGTTTCTAGTGCATCCATTTATTTTTCTTTCTTTTGATGGAAGAACATCCCTGCACATCGTGATGGTGTCTCTTCTTTGATATCTCCCCTCTAAGCATAGTTCAAATGGGAATGGAACATTGTTTAATATTTCCCCCACAATATAAAATTCCCACTAATATCGTCGAACAATTTTTCTTCACATTAATTATGACAAGCTTCTTTCCGTTCTTCCTTTAATATGATTTCATTCCCTTCTTACTTTCCACTGCCTTTGACTAATGGATTGATCTAATCAACAGTCGCCATTCTCTCTTTTAAATTACTTTAAAAAAATAAAAAAAAATTTGTAGTAAGTGAATTTCCCATCCGGCCTTGCAAGTCTGATCCAACACATAATCCAATGATAGAATTTATTATTTGGCGCCAAAGTGGATTTCTGAATTCCCACGCGGTAGATGATTCACAATGAACTTGGTGAATAGAACCGGTGATCAAACTGAGGATTGATCACCCAACTTCAGACCTCCATGGCTCGTCCATATCAATGTACCAATCAGTAGAGGCATGACGGTTTTGCGTTCGGATGACGATGGTGGATCAAATGTTGCAAGGGCAGAGGCAGCGCCTACTTGAATGAAGACTTTTTAATTGTTGATTTGATAGAGAATCACGCAAGTCAAAGAGAGGTCTGGACCAGATTTGGCAGGGGCCTGAAGGTGGATTTAAAGCATAACTAGCAGTACACGAGCAGTTGCTGAGGCAAGCTTTATATATCTTTCTGGGCGTTGGGAATGAAGAACCATAATCATTAAATGGCGTTGCATTGGAGTCGATGAATTTGTTGAATGTGCAATTCAAGGGGCTCTGGCGAACACAGCCACTGGACAACCACTCTCATGAATCCCAGGCTTCATTGATATTATATTATTTCTTACTCATCTATTTTGTATTTATTATCATTTATTATTAAATCTTATTTAGAAAGATAACATACTTTCTACAATATTCTTTTCTATTTACTTTAATTAATTTATTTATTCATATTAAATTTATTATTATTTAATTGTTTTAAATATTGTACTAAATATTATTTTATTGATAATATATATTATATATGTAATTTTTATTTCTTTTTTCTATACTTGAATATGATTTTCTGATCATTATTTATTTAATTTTTTATTAAAATTATATTTTAAAATGGGGACATGACATAAAACAACAAGGAAGTTTTCCAAAGAAAGAAGACGAGTAAATGCATCGTTGAGATATAACATGATGAATAAATTTATTATTATTTAATTGTTTTAAATATTGTACTAAATATTATTTTAATGAAAAAAGGAAAGGAAAGGTGGTTTTATAGTCCACGACACTATGCCATAGTTTTTGGGTTTACATATGGTGACAGTGATATGGGACTACCTCGTACTCTTTTTCGAGAGGTGCTTGGCGCTACAAACGAGGTGTACATACCCTACCCCCAATGGGATTTGAACTTGTGACCTCTCTTTCAAGAGTACAAGTTCTATATGTAATTTTTATTTCTTTTTTCTATACTTGAATATGATTTTCTTATCATTATTTATTTAATTTTTTATTAAAATTGTATTTTAAAATGGGGACATGACATAAAACAACAAGGAGGTTTTCCAAAGAAAGAAGACGAGTTATGTGCATTGTTGAGATATAACATGAATCAAAATATATTTGAACGCTGTTAATGTTTAATCCACAGGTGTGCAATAATAAGGATTAGCAATAATTATGCACCAAAAGTCTCAAAGACAGCACATGATTTGGATATAAGTCCAAAGAAGGAAAATGGAATAAACCACGGTTGAAGTTCCTACAACAAATCTATATACGATGACAACGATTCATCGTATTCTATATACTTAAAGAAGTTTGCTGGAAACAATCTGTACTGTAGACAATGACAAAAGTTTCCATGTCATTCAAGAGACAAAAAAGAACGTTAGGTTTACCACATCATCATAAGAAAGCTAATGATTGCCGCACGAGGAGATCTCGATGAATAAGAGCCAATGCATTTTAATAAGACAAAGTTTAAGTATTAATAAAAGTTGTGATTGAGAAAGCCAATCATTCATTTAGAGATCCCATGATATCATTAGAGAGATTAAAAGTTGGTAAGTTTGAAAGAAACAATAATTGAATGAAGGGTTGTCTTTTAAATATCACAACCTTTAAATAAAAGGTTATTTGAAGTTATAAATACGAAGCTTTAATTCATTGTTTTGAAGAGAGATGGAGGAGTGAAACGCTGATGTCAAAAGATATGAACAAGAAAATATTATTGAATTATCCTTGGTTGAAATCAATATAAGTAAAAGTATACTACAATGATGATGGTCAACAAATCTATGGCAAAATGAAAGATTGTGGTTTCCCCCAATAAGATATTTGAAATATATCTTTTATATAAAATATATAGAAAAAGATCTTTGAGAAGAGTTGGGCAGCAGCTATAGTGAAGGCTTACAATGATGATGAGTCAACAATTTAACACTTAGACCTATGAAATCATACATATAACACACAGCAGATGTGAGGTGCCACATCGTAAAACAGAGATTTATTTAAATGCAGCAATGTTTGTTTCCAAACAATGAATTACTTCATCATTAGAGAGGATGATCATGTGTGTTACATCCCAATTTCCTATGCTTCTTTATAGTGTTCGTTAAAATTTTGAAATTCATCGAGGATGATGAATCACAAGGGGGAGGGTATGTTACATCCCAATTTTTGGCTCCATTTGAAATGTTCATATATAACCGCTGAGGTATCATGTGAAGTCTATTGATAGGTAAAATTAGTTACAATCATGTGAAATGGTAAGATGGTTAATCGTTGTAATCTCATATGAAGTTGGCATGCTAGTTAATCGTTATGATGATATTTTAAAGCTATTTTGGAATGTTGGTTATTTATCATGAATTCATGGGAATTGAAAAGGCGGTTAGCCGTTATGACTATCTATGATTAATAACTTGTTATTGTAATATGATTTAATTGTGGAGAATTTCTTTGTAGGGAGCACGTCAAAGGGGCAAAAGCATTGTTAGAAAAGAATTGGGCACAAGGGCACCGTCATCATTGGGCAAATAGGTATGAATCTTGAATCACCGAGGCTAAGAGTAAATGACTAGGCAAGCAAGAGTGTACATTGGGCAATACCATGAGCTACTTGGTCAAACATATAGAAAAAATATATAGCTATCATTTGTAATGTTCCCGTTATAAAATAAATCATTAATCAAACTATTGTTAATGAGTCGATTGATTAATATATCTTGGACCCATTTTCATTTAGTTTTCGTAGTTTGTGTTGCCGTCGGCTATCTAAGTACACCCTCAGAAAGTTTTCCCCGACGGGTATTTAAGCACGGGTTGTAGGTAATCATTAGGTATGAAATTTGAATTAGTTTCTTGGTAGTACAAATTCCCATTGGGATTCTCTGTTGTTCACCATTTCGGAAGTAAAAGACCTCCCCTATTTGGTTTTCCAATTTTGGTGGGAATCAACCCTTACCCTATTCCATCACCTGTATTATTTCGCTCAGATTTGACAATTTGGAGCACCATCTTTCGACAAATATTAATTGAAGGATTATATGTGTTCCTTCTCTATTGTTGTTTGGTGTTTCATAAATTCGGATCTATAAGTTTGCATGAATGATTATTTTCTCCAATCGTACCCATCTGTACATCCGTACTACTTTGTATTTTCTCCATTTCCTCTCACCGTACGACGACCATTGTATACAACCTGGTACGATGTAATGTCCCCGATTAGATTGCTTGGTAATTTCAGGACAATGTTTATGTAACTCCAATTGAAATAAGTTCATTGATATTGTAATGTCCCTCTGTTGATAACAATTCTCTTCACTCTTACTGCCACATAGACTTGGGTGTCCAAAAATTTGTGTCTGTGAAAAATGTAGTGATCTGATTATTCTACTTTCAGTGGTGTTCCATTCTACAAAGTCCCAATGTAAATATATCTAAAATATGAAGAATTCTCTTGCTTATGTTGAATACCATATATGTTCATAATGTCTGATTAGTCTTAAATCTGGACTGAATATGCAACTATAATTAGATCCTCCTCTTTATTTCTGGTGATGGCTTTACATGTATCACTGGCACTATTTTCTTTCTATGTACTGTCTGTCAATGTAATTGTGAAATATGTTACATTTGAAAATGGGTTTCCTCCTATATTTTGTCTTCTTATCTACTAACTGCAGAGAGCCAAACTTTTATGTGATCTCTTCCCAATGGGTATGTTTTATGTTCTTCCTCTTTATATGTTACGTAGGCTTATTGTGGCTTATCTGTGTATCCCTCTAATTATGAGAACAGTTGCACCAATCGTATGTTCATAAGTGGTAGACCGACTGTTAAGTCCCTGCAATCTCCATTTGTATATTGTCATGGTGTGAGGACTAGATTTCGACTGTGTCAGGGATATATTATGTGCTAAGTCAATCAAGCATTCAGCTGACTGCTATATGTTCGTCCAGTTCATAATTGCCACTGTATATTTGTTGATTGCCTTCTACGTAGATGGATGACTCTGGAGATTTCCGTTGGTATGCTCGTCTTTGTGTTTAAGATGATTCAAGGCCACTTATAATATTGTGTGATGACTGTATAATCTGTGTTTAATGATTCTATCTGAATGGATGACGACCATGTTAGATACTTCCTTGGGTGACTAGCTTATGAGTTTGGTTCCAGTTCTTCCGCTAACTTTCACACCAGGTAAAAACTTCTCCAAGTATAAGTTTGTTGTATGCATTGATTAACTGCCCATAATCTGCAGTGATTGGTCTTGACCTTAATCAATAGCTCATTTTTTTGAGTGTGATTGCTCTCCAGTCTAATTCCCCGTATGTGATTTTTTCTTTTCCTCCTAGCTGCCCCTTTCCCTCTGTTTGATTCTAATGATATATCTATGATATATCTTATCAGACCAAATGGTAACATCTTTTGAAAGGACGTGTCTCCTTTTCTTAATCTTCTTTTATTTATTAATTTCTATTAGTAGTTCCAATATTAATTAGTTTGTGCTTTTACCTCATATTTAATATTATTATATGACAATAAGTTCATATGTATTTGGATTTTTATTTATTTATTTCTATAGTTTAATCTCATATTGTTGCTATGATCATTTATATTTTATAATTATGTTTATATATATATATATATATATATATATATATTTTTTTTTTAAATTTTTGTTTCATTGATCTTCTTTATTAATCTAATGAGATCTTGAATATTATTATATTAATATTATATTGATTATATCATACTATTTATTTATCATTTTTATATTATGTTATTATTAATTTATTCTTTTATCGTATTATTATTCATCATATAAATTATGTCATAATCATATATAATAGATGGTATGTTTATATTGACCAATATATTTTATATAATATCATTTTCCTTATCATTTTATATAATAATAAATTATATTATTATTTATCATTATTTATTCTATTATAAATTTATTATTAAATTTTATAATTATGGGGACATGACAGTGCTCCCTTCCTCAAATTGCTTGTCCTCAAGCAATTCAATATTTTCTTTTTTGGGTCAATGTACCTCACTATAGTCCTGCAGCAACAATTTCAACTTGGGATTAGATGGTTGAAAATATAAATTTCAATATCATAAGATTATATTTTAAATGACTAAGTTCAAATTTAACAAAAAAGAAATTTAAATTACTAAGTTCAAATTTAACAAAAAAGAAACTTATCTTAGTGTGTACTTCGTGATCCTTCCTTTTCCTTTCTTTGACCCATGACAAGTCTTGATTAGTAATCCTCATGAGTATGGGTAGAGACTTTATCTCTTCCAAATCCTTATGGATACGCTTTTTTCCTTTTCTTCAAAATTCTTAAGGAAGACTTTATCTTTCCTTTAGGCCTCAATGAGTACCCTTTTGGGAAGTACTCATTTCTATGATCCCTAGGAGAGACTTTATCTCATCCGAAGTCACTAGGGATATTCCTTTAGAATTATCCCTCTCTATTTAATCCTTAGGAGAGACATTATCTCGTCCTAAGGCCTCTATAATATTTTCTCTGTAGTGGGGTGCCTTAGCAGTTCTTCCATAATCATAGTGTAGTAGGGTGCCCTGCTAGCAATTCTCCCTTACTATCACTATAATATGGTGCCCTCAACGGTTCTTTCTCAACTAATCCTTCAATAGGGTGCTCTAGCGGTTCTCCCTTAATTACAGAGCAATAGGGTGTCCTGACCATGGTTCTCCCTACATACCACTGCATTAGGCTGCCTTAGCTATTCTCCCTTAATTAATTCTGCAATAGGGTGCCCTAGCGGTTCTCCCTTAATTATAGAACAATAGGGTGTCCTTACCGCAGTTCTCCCTACATACTACTGCAATAGGGTGCCCTAGCTATTCTCCCTTATTGCTCTCTTAGGAAAGTGCTAACAATAGGGTGTCATTAGCAGTTCTCCCTTAATTGCCACTCTTTCCTTTTATTTAATTTAAATACTAAAGTTCTATTAATAATCATAAAAATATGTACATATATGTATTGTTTGATATTTACACTTAGGGTATGACTAAAGTTGAATTTCCTCAGAGCTTCAATGATTCTCTATTTTGACAATAATCACTTGTATTCATAAGCTTATATTCATCATTTAACTAATCATTTTTCTAGGCCTCTTTTCACATGTATTCGCTAGTTTCAAATGTTTGTAATTGTATTCACCCTATAGGATGGCAAGATCATTGCTCTGATACCACTGTAATGTCCCCAGTTAGATTTCTTGGTAATTTCAGGACAATGGTTATGTAACTCCAATTGAAATAAGTTCATTGATACTGTAATGTCCCTCTGTTGATAACAATTCTCTTCACTCTTACTGCCACATAGACTTGGGTGTCCAAAAATTTGTGTCTGTGAAAAATGTAGTGATCTGATTATTCTACTTTCAGTTGTGTTCCATTCTACAAAGTCCCAATGTAAATATATCTAAAATACGAAGAATTCTCTTGCTTATGTTGAACACCATATATTTTCATAATCTCTGATTAGTCTTAAATCTTGACTGAATATGCAACTGTAATTAGATCCTCCTCTTTATTTTTGGTGATGGCTTTATATGCATCACTGGCACTATTTTCTTTCTACGTACTGTCTGTCAATGAAATTGTGAAATATGTTACATTTGAAAATGGGTTTCCTCCTATATTTTGTCTTCTTATCTACTAACTGCAGAGAGCCTAACTTTTATATGATCTCTTGCCAATGGGTATGTTTTATGTTCTTCCTCTTTATATGTTACGTAGGCTTATTGTGGCTTATCTATGTATCCCTCTAATCATGAGGACAGTTGCACCAATCGTATGTTCATGAGTGGTAGACCGACTGTTAAGTCCCTGCAATCTCCATTTGTATATTGTCATGGTGTGAGGACTAGATTTTGACTGTGTCAGGGATATATTATGTGCTAAGTCAATCAAGCATTCAGCTGACTGCTATATGTTCGTCCAGTTCATAATTGCCACTGTATATTTGTTGATTGCCTTCTACGTAGATGGATGACTCTGGAGATTTCCGTTGGTATGCTCGTCTTTGTGTTTAAGACGATTCGTGGCCACTTATAATATTGTGTGACGACTGTATAATCTGTGTTTAATGATTCTATCTAAATGGATGACGACCATGTTAGATACTTCCTTGGGTGACTAGCTTACGAGTTTGGTTCCAGTTCTTCCGCTGACTTTCACACCAGGTAAAAACTTCTCCAAGTATAAGTTTGTTGTATGCATTGATTAACTGCCCATAATCTGCAGTGATTGGTCTTGACCTTAATCAATAGCTCATATTTTTTGAGTGTGATTGCTCTCCAGTCTAATTCCCCGTATGTGATTTTTTCTTTTCCTCCTAGCTGCCCCTTTCCCTCTGTTCGATTCTAATGATATATCTATGATATGTCTTATCGGACCAAATGGTAACATCTTTTGAAAGGACGTGTCTCCTTCTTTTCTTAATCTTCTTTTATTTATTAATTTCTATTAGTAGTTCCAATATTAATTAGTTTGTGCTTTTACCTCATATTTAATATTATTATATGACAATAAGTTCATATGTATTTGGATTTTTATTTATTTATTTCTATAGTTTAATCTCATATTGTTGCTATGATTATTTATATTTTATAATTATGTTTATATATATATATATTTGTTTTGTTTCATTGATCTTCTTTATTAATCTAATGAGATCTTGAATATTATTATATTTATATTATATTGATTATATCATACTATTTATTTATCATTTTTATATTATGTTATTATTAATTTATTCTTTTATCGTATTATTATTCATCATATAAATTATGTCATAATCATATATAATAGATGATATGTTTATATTGACCAATATAATTTATATAATATTATTTTCCTTATCATTTTATATAATAATAAATTATATTATTATTTATTCTATTATAAATTTATTATTAAATTTTATAATTATGGGGACATGACATATGACCTCCTTACATCATACATACAACTATTCTGGCATACCGTACGACCATTATAGTACGACATTTCCTAGATATCGTATGATCATCCCTAGACACCGTACAACCACTACCATACGGCCTCTCCCCTGCTTCATCATACATTGCAAACCATTCGACGTCTAACCTCCTTGGTAACTGTACAATACCCACCCCATATCTGTACTGATACTTGCAGTCCGTACCTTTGCGATAACCCCATCGGGTGAAGTTTTTCCCAACGGACAGAAGATCGTTTCCAAAGGAGACGAAGGGCATTTGAACATTACAGTGGTATTAGAGCTTCGATTTTGCCAACCTGTGGATAGTGAATGAGAGTGTATAGCCAGAAGAGAAGAAGAACCCATTCCGTTGATAGAATGGTTGCGAAACCAGAACCCATAGCTGCTGAATTCGTGGCACTACAGAGAGAACTTGCGAAGAATTAGGCACAGATCAATGATACTCAGTGTCTTGTGGAAGAAACTCTCAAGAAGTTGGCAGACAATAAAATATCCGATGAACAAAATGGTCACAATGTGGAGTCAATGTCGGGTAAAGCGAACCCTCATCCAACACCCTCTCAACCTTCCATGCCATCTTTTCCCCCATGAACGGAGGCACCACACGGAGGGAAGCAATCGACCTTTGAAGAAATGCAAGAACAACTAAGAGAAAACTAGAGGAATGCAAATTTGGAGGAAGATATATCCTACAAAGATTACGTAGATCTAAGGATGAGATATTCGAGAGGTGGAAACGGAGGATATTTTAACGATGATCTTAGAAGGAAGTTCAATATAGTAAATTTGTCTCCATTTGACAGATTCGGATCCATATCTGCGCAAGCATGGGTAATGAAGGTTGACATTTACTTCCAGCTTAATCCTATGCCAAAATAAGCAATTAAATTTGCGACATTACACTTGGAGGGAGTTGCACATGAATGGTGGCATCACGATACCATTACACTAGGGCATGATCAAATAAATACCTATGCGGAATTCATTGAAAGATTGATAGATCGATTTGACGGTAAAGATCCTAAACTCAATTTCAAAGATTTGGCACATCTGAGGCAAACTGGATTAGTTGACCAGTACATTGCAGAATTTCAAAAATTCTCTATTTTGGTCACAAACATTTCTAAAAGATGGATAGTGCTTTTCATGGACGGACTGAAAGAACCGCTAAAGGGTTGGGTAAAAGGGTTCAATCCTACCACCTTGTTGGAGGCCATTAAGAAGGCAAGGAGTATGGCATCGTCATCAACGTCATCTCAACGAAGTTTCTCACATTCCAAACCACCGGTGTTTTTGAGGGACAAAGATAACAAACCTCCACCGAGAATGCCTTTGTTGGATGAAGTTACCAGACAGGAGCTCCAAAGGAAGAAACTATGTTTCAACTGAAGGAACCATGGGAAATTGGGCACAGATGCCTTGGGAAAGGAAAAATCCACTACATTGAAGTTGTGTCTGATGATGAGGACGAACAAGAAGATATCCCCTCCGAAGACAACCAACCCCATGAGGACACCAAAATGGTTAGTTTGAACCGTACGGAAAGAATTGGAACATTGGTATGGCGCGGAGGAACTATCACCCTTGCCAGTAGCCCAAGGTGCACGGTGTTTTGTATATGGGGAACCCTTCAAGGACAAAGGGTTATGGTGATGCTCGATAGTGGGGCCACTCAAAACTTCTTAAATTCATCTCTTGTGAAGCAAAGAGGTCTACCTACGGAGATGTATGCAGAATTTCCAAGTCAAGGTTGTTAGAGGGACTCTTTTGCCCTGCACACACCTTATTCCTTAGCTAAGTAAATGGCAAATCACACGGTGAGAAAATATTTCTTCATAGTGGACCTTGATGACATGGAGGTTATTTTGGGCATACAGTGGATGAAGACACTTGATGAATACACTCAAGCTTCAAACGTATGGACCTCACTTTTTTTGTCAATGGAAAGAAGGTTGGTCTCTGCACAATGACAAATGAGGATCCGCAGGAAGTTTTTGCACATCAGATGGAGGCAATATTTCGGTGTGATGACCTTTCTTGGGTTGCACACTGTTTTGTCTCGACAGAACCTATAAAAGGGCAACAGACACCTTCCCAGAATGATGATCTCCAAAATATCTTGAGTGATTATGATAAAGTTTTTATAGACATTCCTCTTGGCATACTGGCTCATTGAGGGTTTGAACATACTATTGAGTTGGAAGCAGGAGCCAAACCGGTCATAACCACACTCTACCGCTATCCCAAGAAATTCAAAGATGAGATTGAAAAGACGATTTAGGAACTGCTAGAGAAAGGATGGATCCGTCCCAATTCTAGCCCTTTTGCGTCATCAGTGGTATTGGTGAAAAAGGACGGGATGATGTGCATGTGTGTGGACTACTGTGCATTAAACTAAAAAGCAATAAAAAAATAGATATCCCATTTTAAGGATAGATGAGTTGCTGGATGAATTACATGGCAGAGTCTATCTTTTGAAAATAGATCTTCGTTCCTTATACCATCAAATCCGCATGAGGGAAGATGACATGGAAAATATGGCCTTTAGTTGTCACTATGGGCATTATGAGTTCCTGGTAATGCCGTTCGGATTAACAAATGCACTTGCTACATTCCAATCATGCATGAATCACATTTTCAACAAACAATTGCGTAATTACTTATTGGTATTTTTTGATGATATTTTTATTTATAGTAGGACATGGGAAGAGCACCTGAAGCATCTAGATGAAGTCCTAAGGATCATGAAGGATCAGTCTTTGTTCGCCAAGCGATCCAGGTGTGAATTTGGCATGATAGAAATATTGTACTTGGGGCATGTTGTCAATAAATATGGAGTTCAAGTTCATTAGGAGAAGATTCAAGGTATCCTTGATTGGCCTTCCCAAAAATCATTCATGGAATTGCGAGGATTTTTCGGATTGTGCAGTTATTACTGGAGTTTCGTTAAAGGATTCTCTTAGCTCAACGCACCCTTAACTAATCTGACAGGAAAGGCTTCTTTCCAGTGGAATGAAAAGGCGCAACTCACTTTTGATAAGCTGAAAGAGGCAATGAGCACTTGTCCCATACTTTCATTACCTGATTTCACTTGACCATTTATTATGGAATGCGACATATTCGGAGACGGCATTGGCACGGTATTGATGCAAGATAGATACCCCATAGCCTATGAAAGCAGGAAGCTTACACATACAAAATGCTTATGTACATGCACTAACCAAGTTCCGATAGTATCTGGTGGGTGTCAAGTTTTTCATTCGTACCGATCACAATAGTTTGAGATATTTTCTAGAGCAACGAGACTTGAACAAGAGGCAACAAAAATGGGTAAACAAGGTTTAGGCTTTTGATTTTGACATTTAATATGTGAAAGGAAAGAACAATGTGGTTGCAAATGCTTTGTCCAGGAAACCCACCATCTGCTTACTAACCCAGATTTCAGCTGACTGGAAAGCACATTTGTTGGTAGAATATTCCAAAAACACATTTGCCTATGAGCTAATGGACAACAACACCCAGGATGATTGGTACAAAGTGGTGGATGACATCATTTACTATAAGAATCGGATATTTTTAATGCTAGAATCCAAATTGAAGCAGAAAATCTTGAAGGAGGTACACGACTCACCCTTGGTAGGACACCCGGGCTTCTTGAAAATTTGCAGATGTCTCAAGGAGAGGTTTTCATGGAAAGATCTTAAAGGAGACGTATTGCAGTATGTAAGAGAGTGTACGGTTTGCCAACAGAACAAATCCCAACATACTCTACCTGCTGAGTTACTGCAACCTTTGCTAATTACAAAACAAAAGTGGGAAAGTATTTCAATGGATTTCATTATTAGACTTCCCAAGGTGAATGGAATCGATTGTATTTTTGTGGTGGTTGATAGACTAACGAAGTACACACATTTCTTCACCATCCCCTTGGACTTTTATGCCACATAGGTAGCCAATATATTTTTCAGAGAAGTTTTTCATCTACATGGGTTATCTCGAAACATTGTTAGTGATCGGGATGGACGATTTATTAGTATCTTTTGGACAGAACTGTTTTGACTGTCAAGGACAGAATTGTTACCAAGTACTAGTTACCACCCTTAGATAGATGGACAAACGGAGATTGTGAACAAGCGGCTTGAAGGTTACCTTCGAAACTATGTTTCGGCACAACATTGGGCATGGGTCAAATGGATACACCTAGGGAATATTGTTACAATACCACTTACCACATGTCCATTGGGATGACACCATTCAAAGCTCTATATAGGTACGAACCCCTTTCCTTCTGTTGGTTATCAAAATCACTGGTTAGAAACCTTTGAACCTTGCCTGCTCGATGCTGAGTAACTAACTGATTTTTGGCCAACGTAACAGGATTAAATCCAATCCTCTGCGCTTTTGGTTCTACTGGACCAAGGCTTGTTTACCTAAAATCCCGGATGGCAAAACTCAATTCCAAGATGATTTATAGCAGATTACAGCAATCAAATAAACTCCTCAATTGGCAAGCATCAAGGAAAACGTTTTGAATTATTTATCTTCAAACTTCAATTACTTTATTTAAGATATTATGTGTTGCTGAAATGAAAAAGATAGACAAATTACTAAATGAAATCAGATTGCCAAAGGAAAAGAATAGAGAAATGCTAGCATTGGGTTCAAAATTTATGAGCAATATTTATGATCAGTGTTGAATTCTAATTGGGTGATAGAGTCAAAAATACAGTTCTTACATACAACTTTACAGTATTGTTGGTATAATATTTGGTAATAACTTATTTAATTTGATGCCACAAATTGTCACACTTTAGTTTATTTAGATCAGTCTATTATGATTTAACCATCACACAGGCATAATAGATACAAATAAAGAGAAAAAGATGATATCCTACACTATTTGTATTGATCAAATTTGAACAGCTGTAAACAATTTAATGCACTTATCAAATTAATAAATTAGAAACAAATAAATAACTCAACTATAAAGGACAAGCTATGTATGATTCAACTCTAAAACAAATAAAATTTCTTACTGATTTATTGCTAGACAAATCGTGATGAAGACACTCAATCTCTTGATTCTCTACCCAACACAATCAGATCCATACAATTCCTGAAAATAACACTCAAAGAAAATTGAAATCTCCTTTGCTTTGTTCAGATCTCTAACTTCTCTCTCAAACAGGAAGATTCAAACAATATTGATAAAAAGTTATAGATTTCAAAAATGAAGCAATCTCAATCATCTCCTCTGTCCCTTTTACATCTTATATTTATAAATATCCAAAGGATATCAGTTTCTTTTCTAACCATCGCAACCTTTTATAGGCAACTAATCAAAACTTAATATATTTTTTTAATATAACCAGTGCTATAATTGGCAATATATAGGGATGCGTATTATACTCTTCGTGTTGTGATATAGAGCCTAATCAGACTCGAAGGTTTATTCGGTGCGATTTTCTCCCCATATTATTTCTACGAGGGTTTGGGGGCAACGCCCCCAAGATAGGGTCTTGGGGCAATGCCCTAGGGAACGCCCCTGTGGGGGTTTTCAGCCAAAAATGCCCTTATATTGTAAAAGGCATCAGCTGCTATTTTTCCCATTGGACGACTTATTCTAGCCTTAATTTTGTAAGTGACAAAAGCTTGTATAAAAGGGCTTAGGGTTAGGGATTTCATAATGTAATGGTGACATTGTAGCTTCTTGTGGCGGTATTGAGCTGTAAGGGATTGCAGATTGTAATCACTGGATAATAATAATATTGGACTTCTTGTTGGTGGACGTAGCCCAAGGATTGGGTGAACCACGTTAAATCTTGGTGTCTGGTGTTCTCTTTTGTGCGATCTATTATTTTCTGATATTGGTTATATTTGCATGTAACTGTTATTTCTATCTGAGGTTAATCCTAACACTTCGGATGAGCTAGGCAGACCAAGTAGCGGTGGAGAGGGCTCGGGAGGAGTCAGCTACCAGGCTGGCCATAGAGAAGGTAGCTTGGGAATCCGAGAGGGCAAAATATTAGCTTGACAGAGTCAACTGGAAAAGGTGGCAGCAGAGAAGGAACAGTTAGTAGCGGAGGAGCGAGTGGCAAAGGAGAAAGAGAGAGAGCTTGGAGAGATTGCTGAAATGATGCAATCAGCCCTGGAGATTCAAATAAAAACTGAAGCAGAATTGAAAGTACGGACAACGCAAGTGCATAAGCTACGAGTAGAGCTGAATGAGCTTAGAGCACAAATGGCTACTACTCCAGGGATGCATCCCTCTTCCTAGTGTCAAAAAATTGATGTAATTAGTTGGTTTGATTTGAGTTTTGTACTTTACTTTTTGGGGGGAGATGATGTTGTCGGTAAATTATATATTGTAGCTGACGGTAGAATTGTATTCGAAAGGGTGCGTGATGGTTGAGTCATCCCTTTGGGAAAGTATATGTACATCATTATTGTAAGCATTATACTTGGAGTACATATTGCATATATAAATAAAGTATTTGTTCTGTGTGATATCTCACTGTACTACATGCGGTAAGTATCCGTTTACCCTGTATGGTAAACACTAGTATATTTGCAGGTTCATTAGCCAGGAGATTGTTGAATTTTCCCAACCTAGTTACAAGGGGCATTACAACATTACCATTTATCCTCCACACGGAATGTGAGTCAAGCTGTAAATTTGTTGGAGCAAAAATAAAGAAAACCTTAATACCTATTGCTTGAGGGAAGGAATATATGCTGAAAAATATACTTTCCATACTGATCAAGATTGAGGTGACTTGTGCAGATAAGTAAAGTTTAATTTTCCTAGCCACTGTATGAAGCGAAACACACTCATCAAGCAAATCTATCAAATTTTATTGTCTCGTGGAAAGGAATATTTTTCAAAGGAATTGCTTGTAGGAACTTAGTTTTTGACACATAAGAACATTTAATCTGGTGGTAGAACAACTTGGAAAACTACAGTCCAGTTGATTGTCTTTTTGTTAAATAATTTTGTATTCTATATTGGTGAGTTATTCCACGTAAGGTGAAGTTTTGTGATGGGGCCAGAAATCCTATAGCTGATATTTTTGTACCATGAATTCAGGCAATGAAAACTGTCTTGTGAATAGGGAGAATAGTTATCGGTCTCCTAGTCATTGATATTTACCATTTATGCACTTGTTTACAGTATAGTTCAGTTGTGAACTTGGCCTTGTATCCTTAATATTTTTGTTAAGGCCCAAGTTACATTCACTTATGTAACTTTCTACATATTATTATGGAAATTGGTATCCCTTTGTTCAAGTAATATGTCATTGATTTCATTATACGTAGTTGCTCTTGCAGTTAGCATTACAATCTAGTTTAAGTAGTGATAGTTATAATTGCATGTGCTGACATTTCTTGTACTTGCATAGCATTTCCCCAAGTTCCAATTATAGCTACAGCTTAAAGTTTTTACTAGATTATGTTCATACGAGAATAGAGTAATGGTTTAAGTGATGTTCATGCAGGCCAAAGACTTGGGACTTGCATTGGTTGCAGCCAAAGAAGTTGGAATAGATTCCCCCTTGGCAACCCAATTGCATGATATGTAAGTTCTTGTATATTTATTAATATAGTTAAACACATAAGTTGTGCTTGTTTGTATGTATGGAAACATGACAGATCTCAGTGATTCTCTAATATATTTGAGCTGTACTTTTATCTAGCATTCAAAATGATTCAATCAGATGACCATTAGGTTTTAAGGCAAAACTTAAAAGTAACTTGACTCATTGAATACTCCTGTAATGTCCCTTCCTTAGGCAGTTCAGACTACAACAAAGGCTGGCCTATAATCAAGAGTTCCTGTAGGTCAGAAGAGTGGTTAGGGGACCCAACCAGGGCTTCTGGGGTTTAGTAGGGAGTCTTATAAGCCATTTTTGACAGTTTCCTATTTTTTAGGAGGGACCCCCATTTTCAAAAAATTGACTGAGAAGTCACTGGAATACATCAAGAGACCTTAGAGATCATTTTGGAGTCTTGGTTGTAGTTCTTATTTTTCAGTCAAGATTCCTAATTTTTAGTTTTTGCCTGCTGTATTTAGACATTACCAGGATGACATGTGCATCACTAGTTTTCAGTTTGGGATGGTCAGGTGATGGGGTTTGAAATTTGAATAAAATTTAAGTATTAAAGTGTTTATCTTAATATTTAATAAAATAAAATAAGTAAACTGATTAATAATGTCACTTTATAATAAACTACTAAAAGACCCCATGTCCTACTAAGATAATGTTGTCTAAATAAGGGGGCCATTGAGTGGTATTATCATGTGAATAAAAAATAAATTATGAAAAGCATTATGAGCCCATTTTCCAACAGTCATCTTAAGGAGACATTATTTTAATTAAACTTTGAGTAAATATAAAAGTGGAGAAACCAATAAGGGCATGGGCCTTGGAGGAGGCATAAAGTAACTTTTAGATGCACCATTTTATTATTCCAACATTCACTTTCACAGCAACAAATTTAATTGGAGCTGTGAGGAGGGATTTCATTAACAAATCAACCTTCTAGGAATGAAAGCTCCTATAGAGAATTGTGAATTGGATGGAAATACAATTCACCATTGGGAAATCTATACAGGGTTTCCATTAGGGCATCATTGGATCACTTTGCAGGAACATATCTATAGTGTTTATGCTGAAATATGGCAGCTGGGGTTTGTGTTGAATAGAAGATCAGAAATTCAGCGTTGTATGCTTGATTTGAGTAGTTTCTTGTTATTATTGGGAGTGAATGAGCATTCTTCACGTTTAAATCTGTATCTTCATTATTGGCATTGGTTTCATTTGTATTTGCTTTTGATTTCATCAATAAAAACTCCAGTAAGTTGAGTGTTGGATTTTCAGTTATGCATTTCTTATCATGTAGTGTTTCCAAGACTTAAATTGAATTTGTTTGTTGGCTTCTCTAAATAAATATCAATATCATAGAAAATACACAACAATGGCGGAATGTTACTTTATTGATTGTAGCAAAGTAGTACATTACCAACAATACCAACATATCCTTCATTGTTTTGGACGACCCTTACATATAGAACTTGGGTTGGTTAGGAATACTAACTTTCATGACTTTTGGTACATCTTATTTCTTAACAAGTCTACTGACTATTTACTAATTACTTAACAAGATTCAATTGTGTAGTTTTTTGTGTAAAATGCAATACTTTGTTTCATGAGTAGCGGTTCACATGAACCCGTCTCTCATGAGAATGAATGGAGCATGCAATTAGTGTTAATGTTCCATTCATTCTCATGAGAGATGGGTTCGTGTGAGCCACTACTCATGAAACATGGGTCAATGTGTTTGACTAAAAAAAATACACAGCTGAATCCTAATAACAATATCTCAATTTGATTTGCTATGGAAAATATCTCCTACTAGTCACTTGATGAGCTTGATGAGCTAACGGTTTATAAGGCACAACATTCGTTGAAGTTTTTGCAAATGGGGTAGCAAGAAGAGTGGGTTTAACTATGGAGTAAACTCCGTAGTTAAGTTCACTCAAGCTGGAGTAGTACTGGGATGGGTAACCTCCCATGAAGTTTCAGTGCTTCACCTCTATGAGCATCACCTAGATGCAATGAGTGTTAAGTGTTCCATTCATTCTCATGAGAGTGGGGTTCATGTGAACCGCTACTCATGAAACATGGGTCAATGAGTTTGACTCAAAAAACTACAGAGTTGAATCCTGATAATAATATCACAATTGTAAGATGTATCAAGCCAATTCTTCAGTGAATAAGATTTTTTTGACAAAGAAAATGTATTATTTGAGGATGGAAGTGGGTGGATGAATTGATGAATGATTGTCATTGATGTCAAAGAGAATTCAAGTATCTGATACACAAGGTCATAAAAAATGATTATAAACATTACAAAGGTGCAAAGACAAAAAGGGAGATTGATATAATTATAGATGCATTATATATCGAATAAAATATATATGAAATCTATACAATAAATATTAAAGAGAATAATATAGTTATGAAGAGAAAAGTGGAACTAAGGATTGTAATTGAAAGAGTCAGAGATCTGTTTTAGTCATGTGTTCAATTCAGAATTGAACATCTTCAGGTAATTGCATAACGGTAAGTTATAATGAACTAATGGCAGCTCACAGAAAGTTTGAGAAGAAGACACGTTCACAATACTTGGATACAGCAATAAGAACTGTCCAACAGCAATGATAATGTTCAAACAAACATGTAATGTTTATGTTAAAACCTTTGTATAAAAGCCCGATAAGGAAAAGATAGAAGCATTATCTATTAAGGCTAAGTCACAAGGTTCGAGTTCGAGTTCGAGTTCGACAACTATGAAATTCGGATGAAGTTCGACAAGGATAAAAATTCGAAAAAAAATTCGACATTAAATTTGCCTAATATATATATATCATTATTTTCTTTTATTGACTCTCACATGTTAAAATAATACTATATTTTATTTATAAAACATTAAACTTTAAAAACAAAATAAAATCACCAATTATATTAACTAAAACATACAAAAGAAATAAATTAGTTTTTTATTTTAACTTTACAAAACAAAATGAAAAATATTAAAAATAATAAAGTTTTAAATTCATTGACACATTATTATAATAATAAATAAGTTATATACTAACTATTAATATTACCATCAATATTAATAAAGATAAATGTTATAATAATAAATAAACTTAAACCTTCTAATATTAAATGTATCTTAAAAATCTAAAAACAAAATGAAAACCTAATATTCTTTGCGTGGCGATAGAAAAGCTCGATCAGGCAAGAGAAAACTGTGTTTGCGGCCAGATGGAAGCGATCACACAGTTGCACCATGCGCTACATTCTTTCCCCACTGCATAGATGACAATGGTGGCGCCAAAAGTCTAGGCGGAGAAGAGACGACAACAGTGGCGTTAGAAGTCTAGGTAAAGAATAAACAAAAACAATGGTGACAGAGCTCAAACCAAACGAAGAAGCAAAATCGATCTGTATTCCTGTTAACTAAAGCCAAACCAGAAGTTTTATTTTGTGTTGGACGAACTCAACCCGAATTTAAACGAATTTTTAAAATTCTTTCTAGGTTCGCCGAATTTCGAACCTAAAGCCGAAAATTCGGCGAACCTTTTGACATAGTATTAAGGTAGCGGTGCATGATATAAGGAAGTAATATTGATTGCATATGAATGGTGATCTTTATAAGGCAACTTCAGACACAGTTTCATTCAGACATTGTAGATGATTACTAAAATGAAAGAAAATATCAAACTGAGGCAAGAAAAGTTCTCTGCAGGCAGTGATAGTGTTTTGGGCAAGCCAACACATATCTGGACAATGACAAATGTTTAGAAGGCCACCAAATACAGTATGAACCTCTCAAGAGCCATCTGTTATAACAGAGGTATTTGAAGACTTGTATACAGAATTTGTTTGCTGGGATAGTGTTGGAGGTTATTTTTATGGCAGCACCGATAATGAAAAAAATGAAGGAATAAGTTTATTAATCAGTATAAATAGTATATTGTAGAACATGTTGGTGTTTGAAAATGTTACCCATTTCCAATTACCCTGATGAGAACAAAATGTATCTAGGGACAGCTAACTCCCATTATCAACACATCCATTCAGACACCAGGCCAACTATAAGGCTATGACCCTTCTTCTTCTTCAGGCTCTGCAAAACCTAGGCGGGTGAACCTCTAGATTCCTTATATGGTACCAGTTGTCAAAGCATACACTGAATTTAATACAAAGCAGATAGAAACCCTTATTTCTCCTAATAACTTATGAAATGACATATATCTGCAGTAGCTAAATGCAAAACAATGAAATTCATAAGCTGAGTGAGGGCATTCTGTTTATAGCTCTTCAACATGAAAGGGAAATTCATTTGATTAAAAATGTTGATTTCAACAACTCTCAGATATGCAGCAGTGAGAAAGTAATGACCCTGTAGCTGATCAGTGCCTAGTCCATTGGGCAAATTCATGGATCACAAACATACACATGAATATCTGAGACATGTGTGTATCCTCAGATATAGATCTATCTATTTAACTTGTAAATAGACATCTATGTTCAGTTTAAAATCTCGTTCTTACCTGATATCCTCCTCAATAAATCTGCAACCCTATTGATCTCTATGAAGCATTTACACAATTCCTTGAACTATCAGCAACAATGAAACAACATATAGTCTTAGGGGACTGCAACTACAACCTAAACTCTTTGTTCAGAGATCGTAAAACATTGAAATTCAATGAGAATGGAGACAAGATTCAACTGAAACTTAATTATCTGCTACTCTTTGCATTATTTCCTTGAAAATATACAATCATATGCATGAAATGAAAGACATGAAACAACCTAACAGATCTGAACTATCTGTATTTATCTTCCTACTGCTGTTCACATGAGAGAAATTGCTGAAGAAAAAAGTGGTATCACAGTATGGGAACATATCAAAATTGGATCCAAAATCTGGTATCTCAGTAGTGACTGGTTTTTCTCCAAAAACTGGAACTCTTACAAAGTATCAGAGAAAGAAAGATATAGACAAGAAAGAAATCCCGGATCTGATCTTTACTTGACAAGTGTCCACTTGAAATTCAATCCTGTGCAACTGAGTAACCTCTTTCTTCTTTCATCCCATCTAATTTGATTTTGTCTCATCATTATCTGCAACTGATTTGCAAAATATCTCTGCTTAATGATGAAAGCTTTTTTGAATCACCAAAATATCTGATTGCCCCATGAAAATGCTAGTGAAAATGAGTTTTTATTGAGTAAATTTGAACAAATTCGAGCCTAACTGCATTTCCATTGCCTTCTACTGATATTCAGGTCATTATCTTGACAAAAAATCAAAACTGAACTTCCTGGTCTGAATATGGTTGCAATTCAGGTGTCTGATATAAAACCTCGTGTAGCTCAAACTGACTGATACCTGTGCAAAAACCAACTCCAAAATCGGAAAGTTTGTCTTCTCCCGATTCCGGCGATATATAACATCGCCTATTTGGCCTCTCGGAAACCTCCTGAAAATCATTTTGAAAATGACTCCTCCGCTTAGAAACTCATGTCTGCACATCTTTTAATTTTAAAATCCAAATTTTTTTAAAATAATCTAATGTCTTAACATTAGAATTAAAGCCTTATTTGATTTTAAAAACTGACGTGCAAACCCATTGAGAAAAAACTTTAAAATTCACTTTAAACCCATTTTAATTATTTCCTTTATGAACTCCATTCGGGTCAAACCTCTGTTGACCAAGTGACACGTGTCACTCACTGATTAGCTCAGGCTCTATCCTTTCCTGCCACATGTCGCCACCATAACCACCCTCACCATGTCGCTATGGTAATCTTTGTGCATATTTCCTATAGCGCCATAGCGACGATCGTCGGATCGTCCACGTGTCAACATCTAGTGAACTCTGAGATTTTTGCACCAAATCATCATCTGCCTTGAAATTCGTGCCACGTCATCATCTCCTAGACCTGTTGCCACATCAGCCTCGCTATCTCGCTATAGATAACTAGCGAGCATCTTCACATGGCGAGGAAACGATGACTGCAAGATCAATACACGTGTCGCAATCCTGCACACCTTTGCCATATCAGCATTAATGCATTTCCGTTTAAATTATGCTTTAGCACCTTTGGCTGACGTCATCCCCATCACCTACGTGGCCCCCAACGCTTAAGTAACAGCCTTCTCTCTTAAAGCAAGTAATGTCTTTAAGACATAGTACCCATTGAGTGGAAATGTATTTAAAAGGATAAAAACTTTACCCCGCAACCCATGTGGGATAATGGTATTAAAGCCATTTTCTCCCTGCACTTTGACTGCAGAACGCTTCAATAATGCGTGCCTTTTTAATCGATGGTCTGCAGCGGCTGAACTGCCATTCAATGCCACGTCTCTTGTTCCATTGCGTGGTTGGTTTTCTTCCTTGATGCTGGTCGTGGGGCTCTGCCCTTGTTCTCTTTAAGTAGCCATATTCCTCTGATTTATGCGTTGACTGTTGCTATGCTTTATACTGCACTGGGCAATTTTTGGTTGCAGGCTTTACTCCTTGGAAGAACAGCTTCATCTTAGCTGTATGGTGCCTGTTGCAGATAACTCCATTTATGGAGTGAAACTTTCAATCATCCTACCTTTTTCTTGGACATTTCCTCAGTCTATGATTTCACGTTAGAATGGATGTCGTCCTCTATTGTTTATCACATAAAAACGATGATTAGGTTTGGAAGGAGGAGGAGTTCAATGAGAATCAGACGCCTTTAAAGCAGTAGAAAAAGCGATTGATTGCTTTCAAAAACCCTTCCATCGTATGAAAATTGCCATTAACGATAATGACATATACATATACTTTTCCAACGCCAAGCAAGTCTGTCCATGGGTCGCCTTCCTCTGTAGAGTCCTTCATTTTATCCTGCGTGGACTTGGCTTAACATATTCTTCACATGCCAGCGTTCTTTACATATGGGCAACTAGTGTATTCACGTTAAAATTCAGCGCATAGCACTTCATCTTAGAGCCTTGATCTCATGACACTGGTTGGAAGGAATTCTCATGGGCTGAGTTTTAAAGACCATCCTCCTTTCTTCAAAAAACATGAATGCCCCTACCATATCATGCATCTCAATACATTTTATTGGCATCCCTGCAATCATTAGTTTGGAACTTCATGCCATGTCTGTTGTTTAAGCTTTGCTCCCTGTTGCCAAGAGCCTCCAACATGATTTCAAATCTCCAAATGTGAGGCAACTCCCCACAAGGCTCTAATGTTGCAGCTTGTGCTAACAACCATGTTGATTTTTTTTTAAATATACTCCACCCCTCTTAAATCCAAGTGACTTGATTTTAATGAAAAAGCCCATAGCATACTGTAGCTTCTGATGGAATCAGCCGGGCCCCAAAGTGGGTCCGGCTAAAAATTTCGTTGCTGGACAACTGACATGACAAATTGATCTGATGACCATTTTGAACTTACTGGAAACCAAAATGATCACTGATTGATCATTGAAAACACATTATCCTACTCTTTGCAAACTAAGACTTTCTGATGATAGGGCCTGTAGGCTGGTCCTAAAAATTGATTCAGACATTTGATCAAACCCCGAAACTTTGGATATATCATCTTTCTAGCACGTTCAACAGGCTTGTCAGATCTCGTCTCATGACGACATCGGGGTCAAAAGATATCAACCTCTAAAGTTGCCTATTTAAAAATTATCTGCAGAATAACATGTTAGAAAGCATAAAATTGCGTTTGGTTTCAGCCTAGAAAACTGGACAAATGGGCACTTGGGGATCTGAAAATTGGGACACTGGTAGATTGCCACGAGGGGAATATAAATCTGTGATTTGGGCTCATGACGAATCATGGGACGAATTTGGCAAGGGTGTAAAGTTGGCTACTTGGATTTGCAGGACAGTGGATACCAGTAAAATATCATTTTTTACGAATGGAATGACCCTAGTAAAGTGTGAAGACAGATTTGTCAAGGCTTGAGAACTGACACACTCGTAGTATTTTCAGAGTGGAATACAAGGGAACAAACCATCTGGTCTTACCAATCACAGATACAAAGATATGACACCTCAAACAGGGCTCCCAATCAATCTGTACTTTTGATTACCAGTGAAACTTTATAAATTGCAAATGGAATCGCGTTTGAAAACTACTCAAACGAATTCATCATGACTTCAAATCTAGAACGTAGCAAATCTTTGACCCCTAGAATATGATGCAGAAAGGAATTTTTTCACTTGGGTCAACTGGTCAAAAGTTATAGTCCATCAAACAGGGCTACCCGGAATTATGAACAGAATGCAAATTTATAGCAGAGATAACTGATCAACTTTAAGGGGTTCGCAACCTAGTCAAATAGATTTGAAATATCTTGAAACTTGAAACATAGGTTCTCTGATATGCATACTAAATATCCTCAAAGTGGCGAATCATGAAACATAACCGGGTAAAAGATATTCAAATGCAAACATGGCTCTATGTTGCTGTTTGACACTCAAGCAGGAAATGCAGAACTGAGAACCACTCAAAAAGGAACTTTAATGAATGGCTCGGGATATCAATTTAACATTACGAAACATATGTGCAGGCTAAATGAAGGGTGTTAAAAACATAAAACACCATTTAGGCCTTATTTCCACATCCGGGTACACAAGCATGAAAAGCATTCATAGGGGCTTAAAGTCTCAACAGTGCTCAAAATCAGGGCTGCAATTTTGAGCGCCAACAGAACACACCCACACAAACTCATGAAAAATACGGAAAAAGAATTCATCAATGATTACAAAAGGAATTAAGAGTATAGATGCCAAACCTTCAAGTCAACTCAATTTAACATTACGAAACATATGTGCAGGCTAAATGAAGGGTGTTAAAAACATAAAACACCATTTAGGCCTTATTTCCACATCCGGGTACACAAGCATGAAAAGCATTCATAGGGGCTTAAAGTCTCAACAGTGCTCAAAATCAGGGCTGCAATTTTGAGCGCCAACAGAACACACCCACACAAACTCATGAAAAATACGGAAAAAGAATTCATCAATGATTACAAAAGGAATTAAGAGTATAGATGCCAAACCTTCAAGTCAACTGCCATCTGAGAGTGCGGATGAAGCGAGGTATATACAGAAGAAGCAGCAGATATTGTTCATAGTTTGAATATCACTCAGTGATTGACGACAAAACCAGGTATGGCAGAGATCCCTCATATGTATTGACTTAACCCTCTTAACACAAACTAGGTACATCATATCTATGATAAGAATCTGAAGATGATGATGGAATCCGATAGAAGTAATGCAATGATAATTGAAACATCAGTAATATGTTTGAAGGACCAAGTCATACAGGTATCATAGAAGATTCAAGACTTTTCTATACGCAGCAGGGATACAAGACTTCCATGTTACTTTGCAGTGACGTTGGAGGAGTATGGCAACGATATCCTTGAATCCTCTTTGGAAGAACCATCAAGAATGTGCAAGATGGGAAGTATCAATTATTGAGGAAATTCCAAGCCATCTGAGTCTTCAGAGATTATGTACTCAAAAAAAAAAAACACTAGGAACTGCAACAAAGCATTGCTATCATCAAGGCCATTACTTGAAATGGCAGAGCCGACAATTTATTTTAAAAGATAAATTAATAAATAGTTTGCAAAAGACGTGACTTATTGAAAGAAAATGAATTAAAAAAAAAAAGTAAGCAGCTTGGCAGAGAGGAGCAGAAATAAATATATATTCAGATATTCCCAATCTGATACATATTTAATCAGAGTTTGTAAAGAAGGGTGAGGAGTCCAAAATTATATATCAATTGAAGAAGGATTGACTGACTTCAAAGACAAAAAAAATTACACTGTTCCATCATCAGTTGTAAAACCATAAAACCAACGAAGACAGAGATGGAGTTTCAGATTTAACATCAGAAGGGGGAGTAGATGCTTCCAGTGGGTTGAAGCCTACGAACTATGGGAGTTGTAGCTTCCAGTGGGTTGGTGCTCATAAAAACAAGGTTGGAGCCTACAATTTTGTAAAAAGATCAAAGATATATAAAAACAAATATTTTGCCATGGTTTTTCCTGCTTTGGGTTTCCATGTAAATTTTTGTGTTATTGTGTTCAAGTGCATAACTATTAAAGCAATTGTTTGGATAAAAGTTTAAATTGACAAATTTGTTAATATACTAATTAACCACCTCCCCCCACCCTCTCAATATATTTGTGTTCTCTTCATGAATTACAAACCACGTGGAAGCATTCAATGTGTTGGTGGCCAGTTGGGATCTGTTGATGTCAAGATGGATGAGGGGGAGAAATGTCAAATTTTGCTTTGTTCTTTGCTCGATTCATAGGAATTTCTTGTTATGGTCGTCACTAATATTTCTGTTATTTTGAAGACTGAAGATGTGGTGGGTTCTTTTCTTTCTAAGAGATGAGAAGGGATCCATCAATGCCAAAGAGGCCCTAATTGTTTATGGAAGATCTAAGGAAAAAAGCAGAAGAAAGAAAAGATTCAAATCCAAGGGGAGATCCAAATCTCCTAGAAAGTCCAAAGTGATTTGTGGGAATTGTGGTAAGCTTGGACACATCCATAAGGGTTGGGAAAGGGGAAAAAAGAAGAAATTTGATTCTAATTTTACATTTGAGAAGGAGATGGTGATGTATTCATTGCGGCTTTGATTTCTCATGCAAGTAATGATGCTTAATTAATTGACTCTAGTGCATCTTTTCATATGACCTCTAATAAAAATTGGATTTCTGAATATGAAGAATATGATGCAGGTAAGGTGTACTTCAATGATTATTCTCATTTAAAAGCTGATGTTCAAGGTACACGTAAATGTTAGCATGAGCGTTGATGATACTACATTGTCGGAGTATCCTGAGCACTGGAGAGTATTGATATGTTGCATTCATGACTGTGTTTTACATTGGTGGCAATGTAGCATTGTTTCTATAAAGACTGGCTGAGTAGCAGACAGAGATCTTGATGGTATGAACAATGGTTTGATTGTCTAGTCGTGCGTAGTTATGGACATGTTCGGCATAGTGTCTTGATGATGTGGTCAAGTGCACAAAGTCTAAGCCGAAGACGCATGAAAGTTGTACCTGATTTACAAAGAGCAGTTCAGAGACAGAGTATTGGGAAAGCAGTTCTGTTGATGTCAGTTTGTACCACTACATAACATATAGCAATTGAACACTTGATACAAGATATCAAACACTCAATTCCTCTCTTGAAAAGTTAATACTCATGAAGACACGAGAACAACTCCAATGTTCCTTACATCTGTGGATACTAACTCAGTATATTGATGTGATTTGTTGGTAACCACATAGGCAGCCTTACACTATATGTTTGAGGACAACTTGGACTTTTGGTGGGATGGTTGTGACGATGGTTTGTATGAGTTCCAGATGATGTTGATGGAGATGGTGATGGTGATGGTGGGTGTAGTGCTAGATAATGTTGATTGCACGAGGAGGAGGCAATAATGCTTCTAATGACTTCTACCTTCCTAACTTTCTAGAATGAAATTCGACTACTCAACTACTAGCTATTCTACTCTTACTCCTATGAATGGAAAGATTAGCGAATGGACGGGGATCGAATTTGATGAAAGCTAGCCAGCGGCTCTACCTCCATAGATTCAATGATTCAAAGGAAAGTAACTAGTTTACCACACAAGGCTTCCCAACAAGCCGCTAGGATGCTAGTGGCCTAGTTATAGATCCCTATCAAACATCCACTAATACTACCATGCAATTATCCATCTACTTTTCTCTCTACTTAACAATTTGAAATGAAATCTATTTTAACAACTCCAAAGAAAATCTTATTCTAACTATTGGAATTAGAAACCATGCAACAACACCAAAAGTTCTTAATCACCGTGCAAGTCACAACAATGAGAAAGAAAATTTATTTTGGCATTATCTTAGCAACAATTTTCTTCTACCCTTTACAAATGAGAGCGAATGGCCTTATATAGAGGCCAAAATTTACAACTGACGGTAGGGATAAAGAGGCAAAACTGACGATCCAGATTGGATCCTAGAAACCCTAATTAGGGTTGCCACCCCATCGGCCAATGAGAAGACACCACCTCATCAATGGACCAATGAAAAAAGGAAAAGTGGCAACCAATGAGAAGAAACCAAAATGGTAGCCAATTAGAATCAGACACCTATCCTACCCAAGAAGAAGGAGAATTTGCCACTTGGGCTTACATCAAATGATCTTCTAATATAGTTCTACCCTTTTCTTTCATTTTTTTAACCAAAGTGATGAACTTGGCTAGCTTGTTGTTGACTTCCTTCATGGGAGGGCAAGGTGTATGTTTCATCTTGAGCTCAACTGAATTCATCATGTTGCTCGTTGCTTGCAGTGTTTTCTCATGATCCTTCTCATATACTTTCGTGTATCTGATAAAGGCATTGAGGGAGGTGAGGGTGCCCAAATGTTTCTTCTTGATGGCAACCTTCCCCAACTCATCCAATCTCGATCCAAATTTTGTCTCATTGATGTTCTCCTCTTTGATATCTTCAAAATCAAGCACAGCCCCAACATCGCTCATCATGGTTGAAATGGAAGTGTCAACACTTGGGTTGTGTTGTGCGACTTCGCTCTATACCTCTTCAAGTATTCTCAATCTGACAGTCAAGGCAACAAACCAAGACTCCACCGTACTCAATCCTCCATCTATCAACTTGGCTCTTTCCAAATATTTCTATGGTAGCTCGATGAATGCCTGTAGCCTGGGAATGGCTAACTCCTTGACTGGAAGGAAATCTTTCCATTCACCTTCAAATATTCTGAATTTGTCTCTAATAGCCACTAATGACTTGAATGTTGAGATAAAGGAAGGCAAGAAATTTCGTCCATCTTGGATTTATCATGGATCCAATCCTTGACTTCACCCAACTGAGCCGATATCTCTTCTGTGTTGCTCCCGCTATCTTGAGGAAGGGCTGCCTAGTGCAACTGTTGGATAGGCTGGCAATCTCTCCAATACTTGTTCTCAGCCTCCAACTTTATGATCCTTTCGTTTGCCTTCCTGGATCTCCTCACATTCCATGTCATTCGTGATTCTTCCCAAGTTATGCTGAACTATCTCATATTCATGAGCTACAATTTCATCCAATGCCTTGTTAACCGTTGGTATAACAATCTGAACCTTTCGGTATGCATCATTGTTGCTCCTGATTACCTTTGCTACCGTTTTTGCAATTTGTTTTTGGTTCTCGCGATCACCCTTTTCTACTTATCCTTGGATATCTTCAACTGTTCGGACAGTCACTACCTCGCCTCTCGGCATAAGCATTTGCCTTAACCATAGTGGTGCAGTGCATCTCCCCAAATCTGGATTTGGTTCGATTAGCCGGTCATCACCAATGGCCTCGAGCACCTGGCTTATTTCTTTAATATCAATGGGCCCATCTTCTTTTTTACTAGTAACTGCCATGTCATCTCCACATTGATTCTCTGAGAGAGGAGAGTACTCGGTGCTGTCACTATAACCACTTGATTTTGAATCAGAGCTTACCTCTACCGCGGCCCCTTGTCCACTTGTATTATCTTCTTGGCTTCTAACCTCAATTATGCTCTCCCTTGATGGCGTTGCATTTCGTCTCTTTGTTGGAGGTTCCTGATGTTCTTTACCCTTTTCAACCTCCAAACCTCTCTTCTTGCTTCTAAATGTTCCTTGCGGCCGGCTACTTCCTTCACCCTTTTGTCCGACTAACTCCGCTGGACCCTCCTTTGGTTTCATTTTTTCATAAGGTGTACCCTTTGACTTTGTAGTTTCCTCAACTTCCCATTGTACCACGACTCGGTGTGCAAACCAACTGCTCTTGTAACTGCCTCCAAGGAAGGATCCTGGTGATCATTCCAATCCACTGGATTCAACTCCGTTCCATCCACTGCACCATAATCTTCTCTTAGCACATTTTCATCATCCTCCAGTTGATCGAGAATATCAATGCCTCTCCATTTGATTGCCCTCATCATGCTCACTGACAATCTTTGAGAAAGCTAGCTTTCTCACGTGAAAGTCATCTTGTGCATTGGCCCAAAAATCTTCTATAGTAGGAACATGTTTGAATGTATTTCCATGAGATGCCTTGATAAGACCATTAGGATCGAATCCTTGCCTTGCCCTATACCATGCTAGATGATACCATTCTAATTCTTTCTCCATAGCTTCAAAGGCGATAGGATTGGGGCAACTATCATTGCCAATTCCAAATGAGAAGGTAATGCCTGTCTCACCTTTGAGTTTCATAATTTTGTCATAATGCTCTTGTTGCCTAGCCAATTCCATCAAAACTACCTTGTCGAGTGGGTACCTTGGAAGTTTCTTGGGACATACTATGCTTCCTGCTACTCTAATATAAGTGAATTGCGGAAATTGGATGAACCAACTCCCATACTTCTTAACTTTTGCTTCTGCCTCTGATGAAAGCCTCTTAGCAGGTGTCCTTTGTAATACCCTTACTGTCTTCATGGAAAAGGTGTCACAAAACATCTTATAGTCCTTGTTGTTGTGCAAGTGAAGTTGTGGATAGCATTCATGCACCAAACATTGTCCCGGCCCATTATCAATTACTCCTAAGGCCTTAAGTCCCGAATTTTCATACAACCTCACAATCAAATAGAACAGATAGGACGCCATATAGAATTGCTTTTGATTTTGCATGGTCCTAAGTTGCAATTCTAGATTCTCGCTTATGATCCTAGCCCAATCAAATCTTCTTTTTCCATTTTCAATTCCATCAATAAAATAATACATCCAGTTTTCGAATTGCATACCTTGAACTAAACCTATGATTCGGTTGAGAAGCACTATGAGATTGCCATATTTTGATTTGAAATTTGACATGGTGAGCCTTGATGATTTGGTAACTCCCTTCTTGCCTTCGTGCAACCAATTTTGCTTTAGGTGAATGAAGTAAGCCTCCTAATTATCCTGAAATAACTTAGCCGCCTGATCCATCATTATCATTGTCATGCTTTTATACTAGGGAATATTAAATGCTTTTTTGACCACTTGTCCACTGATGTTGGCCAACACTCTCTTCCCTTCATCGAAAATGATGGATTTACTAACCAAATCAAACTTGGATGCACATTCCATGACCAATTCTGGACAAGGCAGGGTAGGAGGGAAGGCCGCCGCATGTACAATTCCGGTTTTGTAAATCTTCTTTTCCATGGAGGATTGTCCTTCTTTCAGTCTGTCCTTTAGCTGTATCATGTTCACTGTACCGATATTGGTACTGGTTATTCACCTCACTTTCGAGAAAAGGTGGTCTCAGACATCATGTCTTCCTTGGTTTTTTAAGTATTCGTTCCCTTTGGGTTCTTGCTTGCACTAACATCTACCATCCTAAACACTTATTTGCGCCCCTTCATTCTAAGTGATATGGACTACCCTTATTGATCTCCAACCTTCTTTCTATTGATGGAATCTAGCTTATTTTTGCCTCACCAAGTCCTATTTCTACACTTATCAATCTCCAACCTTCAACCTAGAGATGGACTACCACTTATTTTTGCCTCTTCATTACCTTAGGATTGACTACACTTATATCTCCTAACTTCAACCTAGGGTGGTCTAGCTTATTTCTGCCTTACCAAATGTCCTATCATAGAATCTACACTTATCTCTCCAAACTTCAACCTATAGATGGGATGATGAAGGGGTGGATGATGAATGCAATAAGAACATAAGGAAACGAAACCAAGCAAGAACAAGGAGTAAATTCCGCCTTTGAACCAATCTTCAACTCTAAAATGAATTGAATTTTACCTTGAATTTACCTTTACCAATAGCCGGGCTCTCTTTGAATTTGGATTAGACTTTGAAAATTCAAGCCTCCTTGCAAAATCAAAATTTTGATCTCTTTGAAACTGCCCGCACTTTGCCAAAAATCAGACTTTCAATCATGCATCCTCCGCCAAATAAAATTACTTGGATCTGGTGCAAAATTCTCAGCCCTTCTAGAGAAAATCAGGCCTCCACAAAATTCGCCCAAGCAAGCAAAAGGCACTTAAATGTGCCCCAACAAAATTGCCAAGGTCTGAAATTTGCTCAATTTGGAGGAAGGAGAATGCCAAACACATGAAAATTTGCTCCTCAAGGAAAATCAGCTAGGGTACAAAATTGCCTCCTTTTGTGAAAAAAAATCGCCAAGCAAGAGAATATTCAGGTCTGCTCCATCATTGCCAAGGTTGAAATCTGCCCTCCAAAAATCGCCAAACACATAGAACTGCCCCTCCTTAGAAAATCGCCAAGCAAGAGAAGGTTGTGATGGAATGAAGAAATAGGAGAGCGAGGAGCCCTCTTATACCACTTTCCCTTTACTCCTCCAAGCTGGCCGACTAGCACCTATAGGAGAAGACAATTAAATTAATGTCTCATTAATGGTCCCAAATTAAATGCCAAGCCAAAAATAATTTTGCTTATGGTGAAATTTGCACATTTTATTGCGGTTAGGACCAAAATTGCAAAATAAAATTAAGAAAGCCTTGGAGATGCTAAACAAAATTCATTTAATGACATTTTACTAATTAAAATATCATTTAAAATCAGATTTAGCAAGCTAAAATCGATTTTCAACTTTAATTTACCGATCTCTTTAGATATTTTTAAAATCTTCAAGGCAAATTTAACCAATTTTGCAATTAAGTCCATTTTCGATTTTATAATGCAATTTCAATTTTAACCAAAAATAAACCATTTTTCTGGCATTCAAAATCAATTTTTCCAATTTTCTTTCACTATCACAATTTTTTTTTTTTTCTCTTACACCAAAAAATTTAAATTTTTTGAAACAATTAAATCTAAAAAAAATTCATTTTGAAAATGCAAAAGATTATATAATTACATCCAATTTTCAAAATAAATCATCTAGGTCCAAAAAATTTGTTGCAAATTTACCCTGCCGGGTATTGTTCTAACCATCGAAAAATGTTTTCATTAAAATTTGCTTGGCCTAAGGATAAAATTACAAGTTCCGTAAAATCAAGTTAAGACCGGGTGAAGAAAGAAATCTATACACTACATCCCTCCTGGCCTGAAGGCGTCCAAAGCGTAAAATTTTCAAAATCAAACTTTTTTGGACAACTCTGAAAAATTTGTCAAGGCAATCAAAAAAGGGGGTCCCCAAAATTTTGGAGTGGTGATGTGGGAACCTCACAACAAGTACCTGATGTTTGTTTTCTATCTTACATCTAGGATGTAATAAAGAGATGCGCAGTCAGGTAGTGACAGAGGATAGTCCATTGATGACATCAGCGAGTGCGTAAGCCTTAGTATCGCACGTGTGAAGTTTTGTATAGACTGTGAGCTGACAATGCAATTGTAATTGTAATTAGTTAATTATCTTATTTTGATTAATTGGGAAAGCCTCAAGGCCGACTCAAAGAATTATTATGAAGATATGGTATAAAGGAAAGATGTTTTCCTCGATTGAAATGAGTAAGATGTGTATTGAGATCGTTGTTGAAGTGCAAAGTGCGAAAAGAAGCAGAGTGCTTACTGAATGCGAGTAAGTGATCCAAGCGATTATTGGATGGAAGATCCGAGATCTGGTTACAAGATCTGAAGAAGCAGAAGTTTGGTTGACAAGACAAAGATAGAGGAACAAAGTACATTTCAGTTCTATTATTTTGCAAGGAATAATACATAAATCATTTGGACAGTGGGTACATTGGTCTTGCCATTGAAATTGCTTGGACAGTGGGTCCAACTGTCTTCCACAACTCCTAACAGGGACTCATATGTACTAAATGTTGTAACAGATTCCTAACAAGGTCTATCCTCTAATAAGCAATATTTATATTAGTACATCATCTTGTGGGTACCATCCCCATCGAGGTTTTCCCTCTGATCAAGGCTTTCCCTAGTTAATATATCTGGTGTTATTGTGTATGAGTATCTTGTTGTGGTTTCAGTTTATATTACTTGTATGGTTAAGATTGTTAATTGTGATATTAGTAGTATAACTAATTCACCGCCACCCCCCCCTCAGTTGTATCAGTGGGCTATATATTTTAATGGTAGAATCAGGTTTCTTGATGGTATAATAATAAGGATTAATGACATATTGCATCTCCCTGGGCTAAAACAAAAGTTATTATCTATGAGCAAAGTTATAGATTGGGGTATTTTGGTAGTCTTTTCTGGTGTAGGATGCAAATAAAGATAGATGCTATGATGATTATTGGATGTATCAAAATATGCACATTGTATAAGTGGAATGCATACACCATTGAGTGTAATAGTATTTCTATGAAGACCAAATGTATGCATACTTCATTAGAAAAGGTGAGGGTTTCACCTTCGATGGATGGCCGCAAATTTTGGGTACATGAAATGATAATCTGTTGATATTAAATATTAAACGGAGGACTAGAATACCTCTTAAATATGTAATTACAAATCTTTCCATAATAAAAAACGATCGAGAATTGAGAAGATAGAATATTAAGTTACTTAACTCACTAAACAACTTAGAGTGCTGCTAACAACTAACCAACTTAAAAGATGTTTGGTTACGTGACCATTATACTAAATATTTTACAATAATATTACTTTATACCCTACCTTCTTCTGAAACCCTGTAAGGTTGTACTTCTAATCAGCCAACCTTTTTCTACAAAATTTCTATAAATGATCAAGTACACAAAAAAGTTGAGTGCCTTCCAACACAATGTTGTGGAACCAAGCCATCCCTCTCATTATTCATCTACATTGAAATCAAGACCAACCTCAAAAAAATTTAAATCTACAAAAAGCTTTGAAACTGTAATTTTGCCAATAATCATCAAACCCTAACGAAGTCACTCATGATTTTGTGAAAAATTATTAAAAACCCTCTGTGATATTTGGGGAAAAATATTCAAAACTCACCATGACTTTTCAGAAAAATCATGCAAAATATGCTTAGATCAGAAAAATCAGCAACCCTTTGTCACAAGATTAGAGAACCTTTGCAAATCTTTTTATAAAAAGGCTGTGGTAAGAAAACAGTAAAGAAATCTACGAACTCCATGTTTTTTTTTTTCTTAAATACCAAAAACTGAAAAAATGATAAAAGAATCTTCTTAAAATTTCATCATGAAATTTTCAATAATAGTTACGATTTTATTCTAAAAGAAATCTGCCAAAAAAACCCATGATTTTTGTCCTAAAATTTTGGGCAAAAACCTTGTAGAAATTTCCTCAAAATTTCTAGGTAATTAAGCCTGATCAATCTGAATTTTTAATTAAGCCATGATTAAGGTGTATATATATATTATTGAACTTTTAATTTTTATGCTATTTTATCTTATTTTAGAGAGTTTATAGGTTTATTTCTTGGTTTTTTGAGTTATATTTTTATTCCTGTTTAATTGATATTATTTGTTTTTGTATGTTATTTTATTTGCAGTGTTGACTTTTGATTTGTCTTATGTGTTTTCTGTGGGCCTTCCTCAATTTTATCTTGATTGTTGAGTTTTTGACCTCTGACCTTCCTAGTCCTTTTTGGCATCCTTTATATACTCTGGAACTTATCGGTCACAATTTATCTTATTATTTTCTTGCACTTCTCATTCTGATGATGGATCATAGATTGTGATTCAAAACATTGATGCAAAAACACCAAACACAATCATTCCAAGAAGCTGCATCTCTAAATGAGGCCATGAGTTTTCACTAGAAAAATTGTCAAAAATCAATCTATTGGCTCTGATACCATGATCTGATAATCGATTGATAATTATTTGAATGTTGCTTTTGAATTTGAGTGTGTATTTTTCATCAATATTTTGGATCATACTCTGTGATCCATCATTAGGATAAAGAAAGCATAAGGAGAAAACGTTGAATAAAGAAGAGAAATACTCAAGCAATTACGAAAAAATCTTGCATAGTGGAAAAGATCAAGAACTAAATGAACTATAAAGTTTTAAAACTAAATAAACAACTTAAAGAATCTTAGAAAGTTGCTAAAACTGATTGAGTGGTCTAGAAGAAAGTTACTTGCATGACCATTGTACTAAATATTACAATATTAATTTAATAATACCTAAGGGTGCTTTCTCTTATAAACCAAAGTTACTTACAGATATGACTATGTCATGGCACCAGAGACTTGGTCATATTGGAGGAATGGGTTTAAGGATCTTCAAAAAAAAAAAACTTATTGTACGTTTGAATGATGTAATTTTGACTTTGATTTCTATGAGCATTGCATTTATGGAAAACAAAATTGCATTTAGTTTTACTCAAGTTTTCACAAATCTTTTCATGTATCGAATCTTATTCATTTTTATATGTTTGGTCTTGTATAGAATCTGTTGTTTTCAGTAGATTTAAAGAATTGAAATTATAGGTTATAAGTCCAATTTTGGTAAAGTTCGTTGGGATGCAGTTAAAACAGTCTTCATGTATTTGAAGTGTACCTCAACATATTTGTGCTATCATGATAATTTAACAAGAGGCAAGATTTCCCTTGATATTAATGGTTATATGGATTCAGACTAGGTAGGTGATATTGATAGCAGAAGATTCCATATTTGAGAAATGTGTTTAAGGATCTTGAAAAATAAAAACCTTGGTGCACTTTTGAATGATTGTAATTTTGGCTTTGATTTATATGAACATTGCATTTATGGAAAACAAAATTTGCATTTAGTTTTACTTGATTTTTCACAAATCTTTTGATGTATTGAATCTTATTCATTTCAATATGTTTGGTCTTGTAGAGAATATGTTGTTGTCAGTAGATTTAAAGAATTTAAAGTATAGGTTATAAGTCTAATTTTGGTAAAGGTCATTGGGAGGCAGTTAAAAGAGTCTCCATGTATTTGAAGTGTACATCAACATATTCGTGCTATCATGATAATTTAACAAGAGGCAAGATTTCCTATGATATTAATGGTTATATGGATTCAGACTAGATAGGTGATATTGATAGCAGAAGATCCAGTAATGGTTACGTGTCTACTATGTTTTGTGGTGTAATCAGTTGGACCAGCAAAAAATAGCTTGTGGTTTCTTTGTCCACTACTGATGTTGAGTATGGAAGCTATACACGCTTGTAAAGAAGCCATTTCACTTAAGAGATTGTGTTTAGATATTGGAATAAAACAAGGAACAGTGACAATCTATTGTAATAGTTAGAGTGTGATTTGTCAAGAAAAGAACCTGACTTTTCATGTTAATAACAAGCATATTGATGTCCACTATCATTTTATCAGTAATAAAGTTGAGGATGAAAAGGTAAAGCTGGTTAAGGTAGAGGCTTTGATGAATAGTGCATATTTGTTAACTAAGGCTATGAGCACAAAGGAGTTCAGACAATGTTCAAAATTTATGGGCCTCATGACCCCTAGAAGTTGAATTATAGTGTAGGTAATCCCTTTGTTGTTGCAAGGTGTTTGAATTGTGAGAATGTTAGGAAAATGATGTCACAACCTTGCATTGACTATAATTTTACTATTTATAGCCTAGTTACCGGGTTTGTGCCTGAGAGGCCAAATTTGGGCAAGATCCTTATTTTGGACTATTGATCTGTCTGGATCCGCCGACTGCAAATTCGGACGAATCCATAGTCCAAAACAAGGATCCTACACTAATCCACAAATCCTCACAAATCCATCACAGATCCCCAAGGACCCACATGCCAAACTTAGAATAAATATATATCATGTATATATATATAATTTTTTATATATTTTTTCTTATTTGTCATGAATACTTAAGAATCGTCATGAATCCCCCACTCTGTTTGGTTTGTATATTGATGAACTTGAGGACTTCCTCATGAACTCCTCACTCTTCGATGATGAGTGTTACTTGCATCAGGTATTGATCTACATTCTCCTTTTTGCAAATGACGTGGTCCTTCTGGCTTCTTCCCCTAACGTTTTACAGAGGCTCCTAGATAGTTTGGCTTCTTTTTGTGATCAGCATTAGCTCGTGGTCAATCTAAGTAAGACTTGGGTTATGATCTTCAACTGCTTGAAGATCTCTCATCTTCACATCCTTTTTTAGGAACAGGAGATTGAGACTACTTCTTACATGTACATTAGGGTGAAGTTCTCTAGACATCGCTTCAGTGTGAGACCGGCTATCTAGTCCAAAGTCAATAAGGGCATGGGCGCCTTTGCCATGCTTGAGAGAAAGTGCTTTAGACATCACTTCCAAGACATTTCTTTCAAGAGATTTCGCCCAAGATATCCCTCCTAGACTCCTTGGTACGGCTGACTATTCTATATGGCTCTGTGGTTTGGGGGCCTTCTCTTCTTGCCTTTGGATTGGGCCTCGATCGAGCACATTCAGACTTTACTTCTACAGCATATCATCAGATGTTACAGATTCAAACCTTAGTATTATCTTTTAGCCGAGTTCAATGCCCATTTCTTTAGACTTGTGGTCGTATTTGATTTGATTTAGTTTCTCTATTGCCTTCGTGGTTTTTCTGATTTGACTACTGATCGACATAGATATTCTTACCCAGCCTATTACTCCTCTGTTATGGTTATGAGCTCCGCACTAGCAGTAGAGCTCATTGTTGGTACACTTAGGCCACCTCTCTCTTAAGCTCGATTGGGATTGATATTGATTGCCTTCCTCGATATCAGTTTTCACTAGATTCCTCGACTCACCTCCTCCCCTCATGTCAGGAGTTGAATGAGCATGCCAGACTAGATATCTAGTACATTACCGCTACCTAGAGTAACCCTCCTGGAGGGTTTTACGTCCGAGGATGGTCTTTTATGTTGAGCATTTTCTAGAGATCTGTGATGGGGTTATTGTTCACCCTGTCTACTTATCTCGACGTTGGTGTTATGCCCTACCTATCTCTTTGGGCTCCTTTAGAGTTGGCTTCCACTGTCCTTGGACCCAAACTGACCACCATATGGATAGAGATGACCAAATCTGTCGGTTGTGTTCTTTGGCGGAGGTTGAAACTGAGACTCACTTTATTTTCCGTTGCCTTATCTACTATGAGATGAGAGGGAGATTTTATTGCCTATTCAGAGATTATTTCTCTCTTTCAGCGTTCTTCAGCTAAATTGACCAGCGGTGCCTTGCACTTTACCTCCAGGAGGCCACCCATCTCCGCGATCATACCCTGCAATCATTGCTACTTTAGTGTCATACCTCTGATCAGCTCATCATTGCCTTTTTCTCCCCCTTTTCTTTGCCATAGGTTGTGAAAAGGTCGTCCAGTACCACTCACTCCAAATCTATGAGACATTGCACCAGTCTTTCGAGGCAGCGACACTCCAGTGGTTCTCAGAGACGATCCAGGGCTCTTGATCGCCTGTAGTTATACCCTTCTGTGATTGATTTTTTTTTGCCAAGGAAGGACCCCTAGTTCTTGCCTTGGCTTTTTTGCTCTTGCTTCTCACTTTTTCTCGAACACCGTTTGGTGCTCTTGCTTTTGTCAGTCCTGTAGACCCTTTATGGTCTTTCGTTGGAAATTAATAAAATTATCTTATCTTATATATACTGCATATATATCTATGTTTATAAATTATAAATTATATACATATATATATACACTCACGAATCCTAATGGGAAAAATTAAAAAATCACAAATCCATGAATCCAATTCGCGTGCCTGAATTTGATTTGTATCCCGAATCAGTAACTAAGATTTATAGTAAGTTTACATTTGAGCTTAGATTGTTTCTAAACTTTTTGCAAGGCTTTAGATAAGTTGGATAAGCATGCTAGTAAATTTTTGTTGGAAGATCATTTCTAGATTTGAACACAATAAATTTTTTGTTTATGAAGTTTCCAAAGAAATCTTCTGAATCGGATCATGTCACAAGTTCTGTATCTACTGCCATGAATAATGTTACAATCAAAACAGAGGGAATTGTTAGAAGATCTGCCAAGTGGATCTTTGATGACTTCGATCATAGTGATTCAGAAACTTTGATGACTTTGATCATAGTGATTCATAAACTTTGATGACTTTAATCACTAGTGATTTATAATGTTGTGATCAAAACAGAGGACCTTGCTAGAAGATCTGCCAAGTGGATCTTTGATGACATGCCTCTTCGTTTATAACTATTTGTTTACCAAACAAAAAGGTTCGAATACAAATCAGGATTATCATTTGTTTGCACTCAACCAATTTATATCATATTGCTGATCTGATATGAAGAATAATCAGACTTTGATCTGATTCATTCAGTCAAACATTTGATCATTTCTCGATAGAATGTGAAGAACATAAAATAACAATTTCAGAGATAGAATTTGCAACTGCAGATAGATAATATACTTGGATTTGAGAGGTGTTATGATCTGATATGAATGATGATCAATTTCAATGAAATCAATATTTATTACTAAGATATATATATATATATATATATATATATATATATATATATCATGCTATTGATTATCATTAATCTGACCGAAGCTGTTATTTTCAACACTCATTCTTAGCTAGGGAAGATAAAGAATCTCACCAAGTATATATCACAATAGGCTCATCTATTTTGAGAAGAGATATCACCTAACTCATGATATTAGAGAATAATATATGCTCAAGAATATCAAGTCACATGACATCCTTCTTAGTTATCCAAGTTATGGTATTTGCACTGACATCAAGTCGCATAATGTCTACCATAGCAAATCATGGCATGTCCATGGAAACACTTATCCACCATGATTATTTCATAAGGACCATAGTGATCTTCAACTGATATCAAGTCTCATGATATCTATCAGAGTGTCCAAAAGATACTATCATGACATGTCCAAGAATATCAAGTCACATAATATTCATAATGATAGTGAACTAACCATTGTGAAGTTGTCACCTTACAACGTTAGATACAAGTGTTCATTATTTGAAAGATCATCACCATTCAATATGTTAATGTTTTGTAGCTTCTGTCAGATATAACTTATTGAAGATATATATAAGTTATATCACATTCTTTATCATAATAAACAAATGTTATTGATAACTAATCAGAGTTGAAGAGACATGTCTCTATGGAGACATGCCTCTTAAATGTCATATACATATGCATTGAGAATGTAAATTGGAAAACACAGAAATTAAAAAAAATATTTGTACATTTACAACAATCCTCTAAAACAAACATGGTTTTAGAGTAGGCCGAATCCTACCTATTTGAAAAGAAAATATGAATCTATGTAGACCATAACACTACCAATACGGGCTGGACATTTGATGAAATTTCCAGACTTCTATCATAAGCGATGGTAGAAGTTTTATTGTCAGGATGCCATAATCAATAGATATTTTTTTGAGCATTAAAGACAATCAATTTTATATTTGCATACATTGCATGTGTGCTTGTCCCTAGGCATTCATTGTGCAAGGCTTAATCTACTTTAAAGATCCGTTTGGAGAAATACAGTTCACATCATGATCTGTGCATGCTTGCACCTCTTCGAATATGGAGTTTCTCAATTATTAATTTCTTGGTTGTTGTGATGACATGGCAAGGAAATGAGACTCGACAATACCAAATGGAGGCACAGTCGTGACACTAAAGAATATATATGGTATTTGAACACAGACTAGTAGTACCATTTTTGAGTGATACGGTGAACATTACTTTAATGGTCTAAGTGGTGATAATCAATTATATATTGCTTTGGAGATGCGACATGAGAATCAACATGATCATTCTCATATATGGGAAGAAAAGATTTAGAAAGAATAGTTAAAAAATTAAGCAAATGAATTGGAAGAGGCATTAACAAACATCGCATATGTACAATGGCACATATTCAAAGAGCGAATAATTACAAATGGGAGTTTACTTGGACATCGGAAAGTTAGATATGAAAAGTTATACGAAAAGGAGAACTAGTGTTGAGGTGCCTCAAAGATAAATTATTTGCCACATGGAGAAATAAGATATTGGGAGTAGAGAAACCGACACCGTGGTAGAATATGGGGACACGAGAGTTTGACCAAGTTTAATTTTGCACGTTAAGTATCAAATGGCTTTGTGCTTGAGTCATTTAGTGAACATCTGCCCAAAATGCTTGAAAACTTGTGAAGACTGTTGCTTGAGTAGTACGTTAACCAACTTTAGATTGAGAAAGAATTCTAATTGTGAATAATACACCACACGATGCGTATGAATGCATGATGTCATCGAGTAAATCCCTCAATAAGTGTGTACAAGTAGAAATTTTGATCAATAAAATGATTGAGAAATATGAATTGAGAAGTGGAGTAAATTAGTAAGTGAGATAAAAGATATATATTCAAAACTATTAAATTTGATATAAAAAGAGAGTATTTGTGTGGTGTGTTAAAAGACTAAAGATATATGCACCAAGGGTCATTAATGAGAAGAAAGATTGTTAAAATATAAGAAGAGTGATGCAAACGTGGAAGAGAGTGGAAAGTGATTAAAGAGTTTTGGAATGAAACCAATAAGGAAATGAAAGACTTTGGAGAAGAAAATTAATAAAGTGAATTAAGAAAGTCTTGAGATGAACACGTCAGCTATTGGATACTAGAAAAGATCAAATAAAAGGATATAGATGTGCAAATGAGTATTTTATATATCTAATCATTGTATACTCTCCTTTACTTTTATTTCTATATGGACTATTTGCCTTGATCTTTTCTAAGGATGCTTTTGCAGGAAAAGGAGGATTGATATTAGATTCAGAGGGAGTCTATTCATTAGAGGTAACTTTGGTGGAGGAGCTCAGATGATTGAATTTCAGAGGGAGTTCAAAAGTTCGTTTATGTGAGTATATGGTTTTGATGGGCCTTACCCATGTGTACATTATGAGGAAGTGACAACTTCCAAATGATCATCACTTGCATTTGTAGAAGTTATTGAAAAGTGACAATCTTACAGTAACTTAATTTTCTATTATGATGGATATCTTATGATGTCTATGCAGATCATGATAGATTATACTTTGCATGGTGGATGTTTATATATTAAGCATTATGAGAATGCGTGTGCACATACCTTATAAATATTTTGGGTACATGGTAAATGTTATGCAAATTGATGTTCTGGAAGGCCATTACTTGGTGAATATCTTGCATCTCAACATTTTGGAAGGCCATTACTCAAAGTGTATTTAGTGAATATCATGTGTTCGTATTCTTCTGGGAGACCAATACTCTTGATATCAGATGCGTTATCAAACTTTATTTGAATACTTGGTGAATATCATGTGTTGATATTCTAGGAGACCAATACTCTTGATATTAGATGCGATATCAAACTTTATTTGAATACTTGGTGAATATCGAATATTGATATTCTGGGAGACCATTACTCTTGATATCAAATGTGATATCAAACTTTCTTTGAGTACTTGGTGAATATCCAATATCAATATTCTAGGAGACCAATACTATTAATATTAAATATGGTATCAAATGGTTGAGATCTTCTAATCAAAGATGTCCTTAAAATTTTCCATTTCCTAATATTACCAATGGTGTATATGTGTGTGTGTGTGTATAAGTTATTATCACATTCTTAATCATAATAAACAAATGTTAAAGATAACTAATGAGAGTTGAAGAGACATGTTTTTATGGAGACATGCCTCTTAAATGTCATATACATATGCATTGAGAATGTAATTTGGAAAACATGGAAATTAAAAACAGTGTTAGTACATTTACAACAATCTTCTAAAACCAACATAGTAATATATACAAGGGGCCCATAAAGTCATAGAGTCACACATGTGACAAAAAGTTTACATGGAGTCACTGCGGATTCTCTCACGTGGTGTTGTCAAGGTGTCACACACATGACACCCACCATGAGCCATGTCAAAGGGTGAATCCATCATAACTATTCCCAGAGGATGGAACAAGGTTTTTCACTTTAAACTTCTCTCTCATAGAGAAGAAATAAATAAAGTACATTTCAAGATATCACTAATGCTAAGACTCCCTTAGAGCAAGGGCTTCGTTCTCCACAATTTCCAAGCTAGTCTCAAAATGAACAAAATTTATTTTGGTAGGAGACTTGGTGAGAATATCAGTCGTTCATTCTTTAGTGATTATGTACATTGTCTAAAAACCATTTCCACGGTCTACTTCCTCTGAATCACTATGATCAATGTCATCAAAGATCCACTTGGCAGATCTTCTAGCAACTCCCTTTGTTTTGATCACAACATTATTCATGATTGTAATTTTTCATACACAAATGTAGTTTTTTTATTCCATAGTAACGTGAGTGAATGTAAAAAGCTTTGGATTTATCACTAGGCTTGGTGACATCAAAGATTCATGATAATGTGGCTTCTATCTAAAGTTCCAAGTACATGCACTAAACTCTTGACCTTCTCATCCAAGGTTGCCTTAGAACTTTTCTAAATGTGATATCAACCTTCTAACCTCCTCGTCCAAGGTTTCCTCTAATAGATTATCAAACTCTCTCTAAATCTGATGTCTGTCTTCAATTCAGCTTCATATCTTGAAGCATCAAGTTTTCTTTCCCTTGAATGCAATGTCTTATGCTTCTTAATCCATCCTAAAGACCTAGTCTAGAGCTGGGTCACAAGACTATAGTAAGATTCTTTTCTTTTCTATCTTACTGGGTCCAAGCAAAGCTCCAAGAATGTCACAACCATGTATTGTATATCTACTTCTTGATTGCTATAGTTTCCTTGTCAATAGAGAAGTCATCTAGACATGATCTTCTTCCTCTGAATCAATATAATCCTTGATTGTCATTTAAAGAAGATCCTTTAGTTTCTCCCCAATAATAGGAATCCCAAGCTCAGAGAGTATCCATCTATCATCTCACTTAGGTGGTCGCATCACGGTCCACTCCCTCTGAACCAATATTACCAAGTTCCTTGGAAGTCAATTGAAGCTGGTCCTCTAGTTGCTTCCTCAATCATAGAAGCATGGATTGCTTACATGATAGAATTCTCCAATGCTATTATTTCCTTTCAAAATCACACTGGAATACTTCCAAGTGATTGTAGACCCTATCTTAGATTAGGATATCTTAGACTTACTTATATTACATAAACCCCTTGAGGGTTACAAAAATTGAAGATTCCACCATTCCCATCCTCATTTCCAGTACCAATTCTGCATAGTGGATTACTTGATCTCAACACTCTCTAAACAATTTAAATCCACAATATTAGTGTCATAGTGCCATCAATATTAAAGCTCCATTTAGTGTAGCCATACAGTCCTCACTTTCAATCTTTAAATTAATATATCAATCCTTCAATATATCTCCAGACTATTCAGAAGTGCTCTTTTTCGTTGTGGGTTAACTTTTCCAATAGAAACACTTCTTAAACATTTTACCCAATCTATATATATACATTCCCAAAGTATCCATTTGAATGTCAACTGCTACACTTCGTTGTCACTTAGAAGCTTCATTGCAATAAAGCTACTACTTATTATGAAACATTGAACTCAAACCTTAATCTTTCATAATCGATTATTAAAAAACAATACTCAAGAATGAGTCAACCATTAATATTATAGCGACTTAAATGCCTTGATTTTAATGACACCCAAATCTCCTTTCTTCAATCGGCTATTCCTCAAAAGTCCACTCACGTCAAACATATAACCCCATGATTTATGAAGACAGAGGAAATGGTCCATTTGTTCCTTCTTAATGCAATTGGTGTACCCAGCCAGAGAGCTCAATAAGGATGTCAGATATAAAGACTAGCACATCCATCCTTAGTATCAATTTTCAAACTTGGAGAAGATGAAACATGGAGACATACAAATGTTTATCGGTGATGATTATGATTCTGTTGTTTTATCCCGAAAGAATGAACTCAACCTTTCGAGTGTCTCCAATTACTAGTGGATCACTTCTCAATTTTCAGATCCATAGTTTTGCACTTGAGCAAAGCCGCTCAAACTGGGAATTCTCAACTTCAATGGATTAGCAATTATATTGGTCAAGATTCAGCATTTCTCCAACTCGACTCTATTGGGCTGTTTTGGTGGCCGCATCTTACATGGTGGTTGTATGCCTTTGCGCTGTAGACATTGCGGACCAACCCCAAGCTCATGCCCCTGTTGTTTGCATCTAGTTTTAATCTGCTCTAATATATAAATTTCCAATGCTCAATGACTGCCTATTGATTCTTACAAAACGTTGATGGTTTCCTATATAAGTTTCCACCAACTTCTAAATCTTTTGTCAGACTTAGCATCCTTCTATGATTCAATATGGTGTTCCTTGTGAAGCCTTCTTTACCCAAAATGGCTCTGTGCACACATATCACTCCAGCCTTCTATCGTTTTTCATCCCTATTGACCCATGATACTAATAGCTGGGTTTTGTCAGTTTTCTGTTTGATAATATAATCACAAAATATTTGTGTCCCGATATGCATTACTCAGCTCTACATGCTATAATGCCTTTGATATCTTCAGTGTGAGTATTAATATATCATTAAACCTCAGTGATAATAGATACTTGTGCAAATTTTGCATTTATTCATTGTTTCCATTCATTCATCTGCAAGATTAATATGAATGGACGAGATTTCAGAAATATGAGAGTTTGATAATTGCATCTCCCAACTTGAGTTAGCAACTGGTTTTGAAGCAAGACAATATGTCCTCGATTGTTACTTCAGTAGGTAATAAGGAAATGATATGGATATGATGGCAGCTCGACTGAAAGACCATAGTGACTTCCATTGAAATATTTAATTTGGCGATTCATACCTCTTCTGTTCAAATGCTATGCTCTGCCAATATATATATATATATATATCAAGAGTCAAAGGACACATTCAATATGCTTTTCGTATACATCAAATTAGTATACTCCCATAATGAGTCTCAAGAAAAATAGGACTCGTGTTTTTAGCAAACTGGCCCGGAAGACCGAACGGCTCTGATACTATGTTAATGGGATTAAGTTTCTTTCATATTTGATCTATCTACGTCTTTTCAATTTTCATAATATTATTTGCTATCTCTGAATTCTGTTTTTCAGGGTGTAATCAGAACTTGGTCTTTGTGAAATGTGTTTGCAGACAATAATTCAATATTGAGAAATACTGAATATTGATTTGAAATTTTGAATCTGGTATGTATAATCACCAAACTCTAAAGGGCAGAGCATTAATTGATTTTGATGCTCTTCTGCCTGATCGGTTTGAGTATATATGATCAATGGAGAGTCATGTCCATGAATGGACATTTCTCCACAAAGTGGAGGCAAGGCATGTCCATTCATGACATGCCTTTTCATTTATAACTATTTGTTTACCAAACAAAAAGGCCCAAATACTAATCAGGATTATCATTAGTTTGCACTCAACCAATAGATATCATATTGCTGATCTGATATGAAGAATAATGAGACTTCGATCTGATTCATTCAGTCAAACATTCAATCAATGCTAGATCAGAATGTGAAGAGATGAATCTGAAAGTGCAGATCGATAATATACTTAGATTACAATGGTGTTATGATCTGATATAAATGATGATCAATTTCGATGAAATCAATATTATTCTAATCTATATATATAAAGCTATTGATTATCATTAGTCTGACTGAAGCTATTATCTTCAACACATGTTATATAGAAAATATATGAATAACAACAATGACAATTGATGAATAAAGATCAAATGCAGCTTTAACATCCATTTTTATTTAAACAGTATCATAACAAAGGATTGTGTAAGCACATGCTCTCGCACAGGTTTTTTAATATTTGCCAGGTTACATTTGTATACTTTTAATTTAATTATTTCACCAATGGTAAATGGAGTTCAATCCCACAAGCAAATATGTGAGATGGCCTTGTATCCAGGGATGAATTTAAGCAACCTCATACCACTTGCCATGTTTACATTTTTACCTTTATTTATTTTATGCAATCATCCAAAATGTTATTTGAACACATACATATTTTTCAGTTATTGCTCTGTTTCACTGAATAATTTTACATTCAGTTATACTCTACCTTGTGTAGGTACTCGGTTCTATGCAGTGAAAGTAAAGGAAACAAAGATTTTTCATGTATATTTCAACATAAATATTCAGGTCATCCTGAAGATTCAGAGCATGAAAAGTCTTTTGAAAAGAATGGAGATAACATTGTTTAAAATGATACCCTCATTAGAGTGAAAATTTATAAGCAAATAAAATCAATGGTCAAGTTTTTTTTGTAGATATGGTTACTGATTTACTTTATATTAGAAGTCCATTTGTTCTCATGTCTTCGTTCTACATTGCTAAGAAAACACCGTTTCTTCCATGAAGTTGTAGCTAAGGAGCAGACCTACATGTCGAACATTGAGAAGTCATGTAATGAAACTAAAGTTGTTATTAGATATGGCTTCATAAATGTTCAATTTAATTGAAACAATTAAAAAGGCATATATTCTAAGGTAGAAAAAGGTAGCAGGATGAAATTCCTTTGCTTCTGCTTGCGCTTCTTTTAATGTGATAGGCACAGTGGGCTAAGCTAAGAACAAGCATCAATAAAATAATGGCATCGTCATGCAAATACACAAATAGATAGAAAAAGGCTTGTAGACCGTATTGCCTCGTAAACTAAATAGATTCAACTCTATGTTGATTGGAATGATCTGGAGGTCAAAAAGAAAAGAAACCTGCACTATTTGTATTAGTGGGGGTGAGATGAAACAAGTGTGAGTTAGTGACTGCTTTAAGGTATTTGCTTGCCAAGACAGCTGTTGTTGCTGTTTATTTTCACCTCAACAGCGGTAAACATAAAGCAGATACTGTTACAGTAGATTCTTCTCATTTCAACATGGTTGCTCAATGTGTATTTATCATAATAAAAATCTTGGACACAGATTCATAATAGGGAAGGGTTGCCTCTTGCAAAATTATAAATTTAAAGCAGAACTATAGTAACTTTTTAAAATTAATGTAGGGAATACATTTTAGCATTAACCATTACCACTTATTCCAAATGGATCAAGATAAAAATCCAGGATACTGTACATTCTAGTGAGTACGTTCCGTTAACCAGCAAATTTCATTGGATGGTACATGCATCTCAGATAATAGAATATATGCATACAGACTTCTCTGACATGAACGTGGACAAAATCTATTATGTCACACATTTTTCATCTCAAAGTTCATACGTTGGAAAAAGTCTGCCTTACAATATGTATAAAAAGAAATTGTTGAAAAAATATAAAAGCTCCTTGTTTCGAAATTCAAAGGCATTTTTATAGCATAGAGATACAGAAAGAATAAAATAGGGTTTAGGTGTTTAAAATAGTATGATGCAGTGTAACATGTATGCTTTGTTTGTAATTCATTTCATTCGTAAGTTTTGTATGAGGTTGATTAAATTATTGCAAATTAACAACAAGAACTCTTGTAGAGCTTGATTCCCTGCCTCATGTCAAAGAGGAAAGATAAATTTGTTCAATAGTTGAATCATAATTTAAAAAAAAAAAAAAAAGAATCATATTTATGTAAAATTAAGGCACTTTTAGAAAAATACATAAATATATTTACATTATCATTTTTATTTGTCAAACCTTGTTTTTATTCACTAATTATAATTTTCAATGTACTATATAATCTTATGTAAATGTCTGATATATATAATATTTATATATAATTGATTTGTGTTATATTTTTCCTTAATACAAGTAAATTAATAAAATTCTATTTCATAATATAAACATTTATCATATATCTAAAAATTATTAAACTTCATAAATTTATTCATATTTTAAAAATATAATGTACATAATTAATATAAATTAAACAATAAAAAATATAAGAGTAAATATAAAAGATAAATACTTTAAATAGATAAACTTTTTTATTAAACATCTATTTTAAAATATTTTTATAAATATTTTTGGAAGGTTCGACATCATTCCAGGGGTTGTCGATAGATGAAAACAAGGGTTTGTTTAATATTGGGCGGCATGAAAGCTCCAATTGACGATGCTCCCCAGAGAATTCCTCAATGCTCGAATTCGCTGTATTTTCCTAAGTGTATGGTAGGCCCTACCATGTCCCTCCCTAACTCAACAAAATGGAATGAGAGCATCGTTTTGTCCACAGCCCAGCAGGCTTTGCCATATGACCTTGATGATATATAATGTCGTTTTCTAAAGATTGGGCTGTTGCCCGACATATTCACAAGATAAGGTAGTTTTACGATTTTTTGTTGCCCCACTTTATTCAGTTGTTCTACAGTTGAGGAAAAGGCCACAACAAGGCAGTGTAGTGGCATGCCGTCTTCAGAGATTCTTTTAATTAAAAACTCAAATTATTGAATGATTCTGTATTGGAATTAAGTTTTTTTGAGGCCGGATGGTCTGGATGGTGTTTTTATTGAATTTAATTGATTCTTTTAGTTTGTAGATATTAGATAACAACAAACTTTATGTCTATAGAGCTAGCTTGCATGATTGCAAGAGTAAATCTGCACAAAAAAATATTATTAAGTGCATAAAAGTTCTAAGTCTATACTACATCTCTGTTAGACAAGCTTCAACCTTATTACAAAGCTCCTATTTTTGTGCTCATTTATGATATTTTAGAGCTCAGAAGAGCCATTTGAAAGAGTTCAACATGGTTAACCATGAAATCCAGCTCTGTGCACAAAGAATAAGAGAAATGCATCACTTGCCTGCAAATGAATGCATTTTAGCCAGGATTCTTCTATGGCTTTTCAGTTGCAAGTAAGTTTCAGAAAGAAGTCATGGCTAAGAATTTAATAAATTTTTAGTTGGGAAAAAATCTTGATTGGAGTTTCAGGAAGAAACCATTGGCTAAGAATTTCTTGCCATTATTCAGTGCTACCAGTGCTTGAATTTACAAATTTGGAAGAAGTTTATAGGCTTTGAACAAGAAATCTTGAAGAAGTTTCTAGAGTATAATTTTTGAATTTACAAATCTTGAAGAGGTTTATAGGCTTTGAACAAGAAATCTTGAAGAAGTTTCCATATTATAATTTTCTGTAATATCTGATATCAATAATTCAATTTTACCCTTGGAAAATTTAGATCAACCAATTAGAAAAAAAGAATTAATGAATAAAAATAAATCAAATTTTGAAGCTTTACCAATGCTAAGTTGATTTAGGTTATAAAAAATAATTGGGGCCGCCACCGGGAACATTAGTTCCCTGCCTTACAGATAAGGCAAGGACTAATAATACATTTTGTTCAATAAACTTCATGTATGCTTTGTTTGTAATTCATTTCATTCGTAAGTTTTGTATGAAGTTGATTAAATTATTGCAAATTAACAATAAAACAATTTCATTCAATAAACTTCTAGTTTGTTGTATAATGTGAGTGGAAATACTACTAGGAATTCTACATTATAAATTATCATTGATATCAAGAGAATGCTTGATCATATAGATTGTGTAATGCTTTCTTTGTGGATTTGGATTTAAGAATGAATAATCAATCATTTCAAAATACAAATAAATAAATAGATAAATAATAATATAATATAATTAAAAGTTAATAAATTTAATTAAAGCTCAAGAGATTAAAAGTGAGAGTCTCCTTGACTTTACAAGATGTAATAGGGAGAATGTTTAATTTGAGGACATCTAAGAGAGATTAATCTCGAGAATAACATACTCTCGAAGGTTGCAATGAAAAGTGGTGATTCAATTCTTATGGAAGGTATATTGTTTTGTGAGTCAAAGCGTATTTAATCTAGAACCAATCAGTAACTAGCACTCATTAAGGGTAGATTATGTTGAAGATGATGAAAGATCAACCCCATAGCTCCTAAGAATCACTTGCATGCAAAGACCACCTGTTATAGAAAGAGAGAAGCAAAAGCTATGGAGGCTGGAATTGTCAGATTCATAGATGAGACATTTTTGATGAGCAAAAAGAGAAATTATTATAATCGAAAGTGATGAATAAATTACAAAGAGATCAATCTTTATAAAGGAGATCAAAACCCTAACTTGTAACTAACCTAGGTTGCATGATAATAATTAATAAAAAAATTAACTATTATATGACTAAAAATTAGCATAAGTAAATTAGAGATAATAAGTGATTTAATAATTAAATCAAAATGATTTAATTATTAAGGCAATATTTCATTACTATAATACCCCCCCTTAAAATAAACTTAGGGAGTAGCTAAAACCCTATAAACTACTAATGAAAGGAAATTTGGGTCTCGGCAACAAAGGTTTGATGAGGTACCCAAGCACAATCAATTCTCTAAAAAGAGGAGAAATAGAGAAAATCACATGAAAAAAACTCTACTCCAAAAAAAGATGGAAATAATGGTGAAAAGAACTGGTGAAGAACTGAAGAAGCCTCCAAGCTAGGGAATGTCCTAGAAGATAGGAACAAAAGATGATCATGAAGAACACCATTAAAGCATGAAGTTGCAAACACTACCAAATTGTTGATTTGAAGAACTGTCATTGTATAGAACATTACCAGGTAGAGAAGACTAAGTTTGAAGAGTTGATCAATAAAAAATGGAAGGTATCTTTATGGCCTTCAAAAAAAAGGAAAGAAAACATGTCTATGGTAAATGATCCATCTCATCGAAATGCACAAGTATTCAGCCAATGCAATCGCCTAGTACATAGGATCAAATACTAAATACATAGCTCATTCCATCTAACCAAAAAAATAATAGAACCAACATAACCCCTTTATAATGTTGAGAGGTAAGACATAAACACTGAAATTGAATGCAATATCTCTTGCATAAGGAAGAACCAAGAACATTGAGAGTGCAAAAAGAGTAGTACAAACACATATAATGACATGTGTCATTGACAAATCATGAGGCTAATGCCGTGGAAATAACACTCACTTGACAAATGAAGATGACAAATATGACCAACATGAAACACCCCAAGGCACTTTATAATGTAAAGGGCGAGTACAAAAAAACATAAAGATGTGCAAGATCCCAAAAAATGCAATAAAGTGACACTTTATCTTAGTGTGTTTGCAAAAATACTAGAAAATGATGTTAACAAATATCAAAAGAGACATATGGCTAATACAAGAGATAACACAACCCATGAAAAATCATTTGCAACAATGAAATCGATCTCTAGACTTGAAACAACCAAGATATACACCATAATGAAAAATAAATAAAAAATTGAATGGGATGTGCCTGCAACAGAATCTGAAAAATAGAATGTCTCAAGATATGTCTCTTGGAGTGCAAAATAGAATTTTTGACTTTGACTACATAAACTAGCAACTAAATAGCAACAAAAGTCTAAATAAATTACACCATCACAACGGGCTTGACATTAGCTTTCCAATGATATCTTGTTTACAAAAAATGGAGTTTGGATGAGCAAGTTAGGGCCAAAAAACCATAGGTAGGTCAAAAAAGCACTGAACGGAAAAAAAAATCACTGCCTCGAGTAGTGGGCCCAATAGTATCATAAATTATTTTGAGTCATACCAAAATGCATTAATTTTTGTACCAAAATTCCTCGATTTGTGTGCCAAATTTTTCAATTTTTGTGCCAAAAATCTCGGTTTGTGTACCCAAAAATCTCAATGTGTGCCAAAAATATTGATTTTCGCATCAAAACATCTCAATTTGTGTGCCTAAAAAACTTGATTTGTGTGGCAAACAATCTTAAATTTTTGAAAAAAAAACTTTCTATGCCAAAAATCACAAAATCACCAGCTCGAGAAACATGCACAATCTAGAAGTAATATTTTTTTTTGCCTCAAATGTCAATTATGTCCAAATTCGACAAATTTTATATGAAAATAGAGGTTTTTGGGTGCTTTGAGTTCAATGGTGAGGTCCGTTTGGGCTCAAAGTGCACCGAAAAAAGTGATACCCCAGATTCAATACAAAATAACTCTGAAAAATTAAACCATATGAACGAAAAAGCATGGATCTGAAAGCCAAGCCAAACCTCTCATAAACAGAATAGGGGCATGAAGATCTGGAGCTCTGATACCATGTTGAAGTTGATGAAAAATCAACACCACAGCGCCCAAGAATCACTTGCATGCAAACACCTGTCATAGAAAGAGAGAAGCAAAAATCATGGAGGCTGGAATTACTAGATCCATATATGAGACATTCTTGATGAGCAAAAAGAGAATTTGTTATAATCAAAAGTAAATAAATAAATTACAAAGAGATCAATTCTTATAAAAAGAGATCAAAACCCTAACATGTAGCTAACCTAGGTTGCATGATAATAATTAATAAAAGAATTAATTATTATATGCCTAAAGTTTAGCTTAAGTAAACTAGAGATAATAAGTGACTTAATAATTAAATCAAAATGATTTAATTAATAAGGCAATATCTTATTACTCTAACATATTAGAAAATTGATGCAGAGCTTGGGTTCAAAACTCAATTATCCTTACCACACTTCACATACTTCAAACTTCTCTTCACAATGACCCATAGGATTCATAAGTTACAAAATAGCAATCAAAGGCTCAAAGGTTCACAAGACTTAACAAACCATGGAAATAACTTATAATAAGTAAACTTGACATGACACCTATTTAACAACCTCCAAGATAATTGACCCATCTAATTGTGATGTAATTTACATAAATTTTCCTAATGCTAGTAAACCATTTCAACAACAACAAAAAAAGGCATAACTTCCACTACAAATTGGATCTCCCCAAACAAATTATGGATTATACTACCCTTTTGGACATGATATTGAACATATCAAAAATCAGATGTTGGTTTGAAACATTTGATCTAGAAATGAATTGTTATGGTTCAACCTATAAATGTGTTAGAGTAGCAAACTTAGTGTTTTGGGCATAACTTTTAGTAGAAAATTGAAACTCAGAATGCAATCACCTATTTGGATACCTATTTCGATCTTACAAAACATATATACAAGTTGACTTTTGTTTTAGTGAGACATATACTCAACGAAAAAATGACTATCAACAAAAAGGCTCTAATTATGTTCTAACAAATATAGATATTCTTTAACACCCATCACTTGAATTGGTATCAAAATATTTACCAAGGTTTGAATACACTTGTTACAACATATTTAACATGTGTGAGGTGCTTACAAACTCATTTTGTACGACAAAAACTTATGATTTAGACTTGTAATTGTCATGTTTTCTCATGATAGGGCATTGCCATAAAATGGATTCCATGTCAAACTGTTTTAACAAACTTCAAAAATAAAAAGGGGATAAGACCCTCAAACAACATCAACCAATCTTGGCTTTGAAAGATAACCCAACACTTCAATGCATACAAACTTTCATTATTCCCCATCATGAGTAGGTTACAACTCATAAATTAATGATATCATTAGTTCATTGTCAAACCTTAACTAATAACTTTGCGCTTTTAAAGCATGGAAGAAGACATCAACTTGCATCGATTTAGCTTTTAAAGATTTTTAATAGTGGGAGTAAGAGATACATTTTTTTAATGTCGATTGATTACATTAGTTGAGGGTTACAAACACTTTATAAAGAAAACATAGTAACTTGCAAAGTACATTATGAAACTTAATGAAACTTGATTTAAATGAAAGCTTGAAACCATCTTTGACATTTCCCAATGTTTGTAGATCAAGATAACAGTGTATCTATCCATAGAAGTTAATGGGTTAGACTTTTCGGGCTACACCACACATAGAGCCAATGTCCTATCAGCTATCCCTATCATTCAATCTTGCACATGGAGAAAAAGTGCAATAACTATTCTTATAGTAATGATATAAATCTAATAGGGAAAATACCAAAGAATTTCATAAGAATTTGCAAATTTTCATGAAGGTATGGATCAATTTTATGATATAAAAAATACATGGGAATATTTGAATTGACATGAGAACTCTTGATGTAAAATAATTATAATCCATAAATACTTACTTGGAGTGAGTCTGCATCTGCAAATTGTAGAACACATGCATACATAGATATTGACCACTTGAGCCATGCATCAAAACTAGTTTTTGGGAGTTGTAAATGTGAGAACATACTTAATCATAGGTGATGCACAAGATCATATAAAGAAATGTGCTTCTTGGCATAAAATTTGGAAGTCTAATTTTCCAAAATTAGGGTTCCAATAGGTCATTTGGATTTTTTTTAACCATGAAAAAAACATAAAAAATAAAAGAAATAAAAAAGCATTCATGAGGTATCCATCTAAGTAGATACTCTACCACCAAGAATGTCAATATGAAAATTTGAGGCTAGGGTGTTATATTGTTCTGATATTTGTATTTGCATAACCAATCATTAGTTTTATGTATGTGATTTTATAACGCATCTTGGGCTATACATAAATATTGCATTAAGAACTTAATTTGGCAATAGTCAGTCACAAGGTAATGAGATAGAATTGCTAAGGTCACCCTATTGGAATGGAAATTAAAGGAGAATAGATATGAAGGCACCCTATTACACTATGAGGGGGAAACCCACTAAGGCGACCTAATGCAATACCAATTAAGAGATAACAACTATGATGACATCGAGCGGCTATTGGTAGGTAGTTAACTCCCACCATATAAAAATGGAGGATTGTATGGAGGTAGAACAATTGTATGCAAACACCCTACCATGTTTCCTTACTACATATCTTTTATAATTAAAACTTACAACTTAAGTGTTGCATAATGATGATGTGTTCTATTTAGTTGAACTTATTTATTTATGAATAATATTTGTGTTCTGATCTAGTCCACTCACACGCACATACACACATATAATGATGAACCAAAGTTACAAAACTTATAATTAAAGAAATCTTTTAAATGGAAACCTCAAACGCTAATATGTTGTAATTGTGATACAAGGAAAATTATAAAGGGGGCATTAAAATGTTATTGAAGCATGATCCTTGTATCTTGTGGGGTAAAAGATTAAACAAGAAACTATTCTAGTCAATAAGAAGGAATCTTACAATGTTTATATTGTGTATGCTTCATGTCTTCTTACTTTCAAGTGTATATTTCAAGATGGGGGAAATAAGAGATCTATCTTTTCTAATATTTTTAACTAAGTTGCCGATTCGGATTCAGGGATAGATTCGCATTTGAGGCTTGGGTTCGTGGGTTTGGAAAATTTTATTTTTTCTCATTTGGGTTCGTGGTGGGTTTGTGAGTGTGTGTGTGTGTGTGTGTGTGTGCAAAAAAAAAAGAGAAACCCATGGGTCCTCCTAGGTTCATCATGGGTCCTCCCAGGTTCACTGTGGGTCCTCCTGGATTCGCCATGGTTCCTCTTGGATTCGCTGCGAGTTCGAGCAAGGTCCTTCATTTGGACTGTGTGCTCACCCAGCGCAAACTTGGGCAGACCCATAATCCAAATGAAGGACCCTGCCTAGACCCATAGCAAACTCGAGTGCGAACCCAGACCCAGATCCAGGTAGCAAGGCCCGAACCCAGTAACTAAGCTTTTTAACATTAAAAAATATAGGCATTGCAATGTCATACTTGCAAAGCATGGAATAAATAAACACATGTGTAGGCACACACTGAGAAGACAAACAAGATCAAGATTGGCTTAAGCATCCAGAAGAACTATGACTCAAACCACAAAAGGAGAAAGGCCAAGGAAACAAAGGAGGAGGAACGAACCTCAATCAACAATGCAAATACCAAAAGCAAGAATAGAAAGGATTGTGGAAGACTTAGCTAAAAGTATAGGGGAATTTGGAACTATCAGGCACATATCAGAATTTAAATATATAAAATAGACTGAAAAAGAGAAAAATATTATAGAAGCAATAATATTTTTAGTATACAATTTTTCACAATTTCCAAGTTTACTTAAAAAAATAAATCTAGATAAGATAAGATAATTTTATTAATGTCTAACAAAAGAACACAACATGGGTCTATAAGATTGGAAGCTTACAACCAAGAAGATAGCGAACAAATGGAGCACCAAATAGCATCCACAAAAGAACAAGCACAATAAATGAAGAAGAGAGTAGGAGACATCACGGAAAGGATTGTTACCTGACAAAATCAAGGTGAGATGGAACAATGTAGAAGAAATGAAAAAGAAAAGCATACAAAGAACATTGATACTCACAAAGCCAGAAGCAAGTGTTACTAAGATGAATATTTTATTACAAAATAATGCAAGAAATTTGCAATCAAGCATGGAATAGAAAAAATAATGGCAAGTTTGTATAAAGATATTAGAAAAGATGGTTTAAGACTATGGAATATAATTGTTCATGCTGAAAAGACTACAAAAAAAGAGTCAGCACCTATTAGAGCAATGTATGAATTGAATGAAAGACTAGAACAAATTGAACACATTGAGCTAACCAAAGAGGAAATCTCTACAAGTACTGAAAGTGATTGCATTGGCCAATCCACAATACAAATGCTGAGTCAAAAGAAGAAGGTAGAGAAGTTGAGCAATTAGAAGAAAAGATAGGAGATCAACCAGAGGAGCAATTAAATCAAAGTAATTTAGGTGAAATTGAAGAAGATACACCATCCACCGATAAGACTCGTTAGAGATCCAAGTTGCCAAAATGTTGCAAGACGTGACCTCAGTAGAAGAAACATGAGCGAAAGGGAAATAGAAACAAATGATGAGGAAGAAGAATTGAATAATACATCTGAATTTGCAATATTGAACATGAATTATGAAAATCTGACTTATGAAGAGCAAGAGCTATATGCACCGCAACTACAAGAAAGAACTGAACTCTTAATTCAAATGGAAGATAAACAAAGAGAAAATATTGTTAAAAGAAAAGTAAGTACATTTTCAAGTCTATTGCATGAGATAACGATTGTCAAGACAATTTAATCAAGTGCAAAATAGTTACAAATGTATATAGAAATAATTAGTAATAATCAACATATCAAGAATTAATTCAAGACAAAATTGTAAAAAGGATCAAATCTAAGAAAGTTAGTAGAAGCTACATAAATGCTATCAGAAAAGAAGAGAGAACTCAAGGAATCAATATTTAGAGGATCGAGATTGATGAAGAGAATTTTGATGGAAGATGAAATGACAATTGAATAATCATGTCAATTATCATTATGTATGGGCGTCATGCAGAAATAGTTGCAAAGGATAGAGATACTCCTAAATACACTCTAGTCAACAAAAGAGGAAGCTATTGTTGACAGGAAGAAAAAAAAAGGTGAAGATTCACATTACTAGCATCTTAAGTTTAAAGGATGAACGAAACAACATCTTGATGAAAGTCAATAAGAAGCATTGACATATTCAAGCAACAACTTAAGACAAAGACATTTTTTCTCACATTTGATATTGTTGTCAAAGGGGGAGATAATGTATGCAAAAGCATAAACAAGGACAGAATGTACAAGGAAGCAAATACAAGGAGAGAATGTATGGAGAAGTAGACGTAAGGAGAAGTAAGAGCAAAGGGGGAGATTGTTAAGTACTAAGTAAATAGTGAATGGTTAGATTTCCACCAATGCCAAAGGGGGAGATTGTTTACTTGACAATATCCATGATCCCTATGGTTAAGATTTTGAAGGTTGGCATTGCTGGCAAAAGGCAAAAATAAATATAAGCAATTGAAATGCTATCAACATAGTGTTATCGAAAAACTAGAAGAGTTATCAAAAAAGTGCTATCAAAACCCTATATAGTATGTTATCAGCAAATGAAGAAGCTTATTGGAGAAGCCAAATAAAAGGTATGAATGGTCTTCGGAAATATTGAAAAACCTTGATTAAGTCATGAATCAGGAAAAGGATAAAGGGTTAGGCCATGGTAATGGTTCCCACTTTTTGGCCAAGTTTGACACTAAAATAGACATTTAAAAAAAAACTTCATTTTAAAATACATATTACTAAAAAACCATAAAAATTTGAGAATGATGTAAACTAGTGGTTTTTAGCATTTTTTATCTAGTTTCTAACAATATATTTTTATTTATTTTTAAACTTTCATTTGAAGTCCATTTTTCCTTCTCCTTTAAGAAGTGGTTTATATGAAAATCATCATTTTCAAAGATAATTACAAAATTCTTTCAAGGCTAGAATAGTAACATCGATATCTAGCTAATGCTTTTGATAGAAATTTCATCCTGGTATGTGGCTTCTCTTGGGCAGAAAGGTTTCCCCTAATGGTTAAGCCTTGGTATTCGATTTTTAATCTGAATACTGAAACCTTTAGTAAGATTCCTCTTTAGGTTCGGCTGTCAAACCTTCCCCTTCACTTTTGGTTAGATTTAGTCTTGGAAATTGTGGGGGAGGCCCTTGGGGATTTCTTGATGGTTAATGCGGCTTCCTCCAACATTTATAGGACTATGTATGCCCACATCCTTGTGGAGATTGATGTCTCCAAGGGGCTTCCAGAAAAGATAAAGTTGGCTTCTCCTCATGGGTCTTGGATTCAACTTCTTGATTATGAGGGGGGGGTATCCCCTTTAGATGCAAGAAATGTCATACGATAGGGCATCTAGCGACGCATTGCTGCTCTGACAAAGTTCGTTCGAAGATATCACCTTCTTGGTGGTTGGGGGTTTCAGATGATTGATGTACAGTTCAAAAAGTGTCCACGGTGGTAGATGAGTCAGATTGCTCCTCTTGCTAATTTGGATGAGGTTTTAGTTGTTATCTCTGGCGATTTGAATGTTATCCCTTCGACTGCTGACATTTCTCTTGTTGATGGCTCTTCTCCTACTGCTGACTTTGTTGATTCAATTGCGGTCCCTTTGGTAGTTTTGAGTCAAAAGGTTGATGTTGGCCTTTTTCCCGTCGTTGACTCTGGCTAGAACTCTGCTACTGGTGTTTTTCCTGTAGTTGGGGTTTTGGGGGTTAGTGGGGATTGGCAAAAAATTGTTGGGAAGGTGGAGGATGGATGGACATCAGTTAAAGGAAAAAAAGGCAAGTCCACCAAACCCTCATTTGATATGGTTTTAAATTCTCAAAAGTCGGGACCAAAATGTGAATCTTGATGGTCTTTGGTTTCTTGGGTTGTTTGCCCTCTTTTAGGGAACTTGGTTGTGTCCCTTTATTTTGTTGGGTGCTTTTCCACAATTGTGTTATGGTCCTCATTGTTATATCATTGTTATATCGTTCTTCTCCCTTTGTACAAGGTTTCAGGTCCTTTCAAAACCTGTTTTTACTTAATCAAAACATCGATATCTAGCAAGTATTTTTTATTTCATTCAAGTTCATAAAAATTATAGATTTTATTCAGTGGAAAAGTGACACTAATGATAACTAGGCATAGATTTCTTTTGATCAATATAATTTGATTTGTATTTATTGAAATGAACCTTTTTCTTTATTTTCCAGAAAACTAACACACATAGCTTTGACGATCATTTTAAAAAAAAATTCTCTCATTTTCTATTTTTCCTGAAGCTTCAAACAAAGATTTCTAAAATGGCAAAAAAACCTATATTTAATAAAACTAAAAAATAAAACATCATGATGAACACAATATATGTGAAAAATCTATTCAATGGAAAGCTTATTGAGAGGACAACACTTTTCTAAATTTACTTTCAAAATTTGAACCTATTGTCCCTTGTTTGAGCCCTTTGAAGAGAAAACATTGACATAAATTATGAACGATTTTTTAAATTTTTTGACGCAAAGGTGTCTTTGTGCAAAGCCAATTTTAGGGTCTTCGCCCAAAGAGGCTTTGTGCGAAGTCCCCAAGGTGGTTTCCCACAATTTGATGGGGGCATCGCTCGAAGCCCCCAAAGGTTATTTGTGGTTGTTTCTCAACGACCTCAATAGTCATTGGGGTTTGGCCATGGGCCTTTTATCGAAGCCCCTGTATGCCTAATGGCTTCGAACGAAGCTCCCTATCTACCCAAGGACCTTCCAAGGGGATTCATTCAAAGCCCCCTGTTTTCCCTTAGCCAAATGAAATTATGTGTGTGTGTGTCGGCCAAGGGACATTCGAACAAAGCGTGTCGGCCAATATTGATTTTTTAGAAAAACAATTTGGTTGATATAAAAAGTAATTTTCCTTCATTCTTCAAATCAATCCAAAACAACCTTACAAGGAATTTGTTGTTTTTTAAAAGAAAGGAAGAAGACCGAAGACAATTTGAAATATTTTGATAGTTTTTTGAAGGTCTTGAAGACAATTCAAAATATTTTGATAGTTTTTTGAAGATCAAAGATGGGACAATAGCAAGGAAGACAAAGTAAGTCTGCAAGGAATAGATCACTTGGTGCAAAACAAAGAAATCATGAAAAACTTTAGCAAATTATCATAAGAAAAGAGAAGGTATGTACATGTGTAAATTCATATGTACGTATATTTTCAATTTATAAATAATTTTATAATTTTATTCATTTATATGCATATAGGTCTTAACAAGAAATCATAAGATGAGGAAATACATGTTGGAGAATATTTGAATCATGACAATTTAGAACATAATTATTCAAGACATGAAGCAATGGAAGTTGGAGAAGGGTCATGATCAATTGATCAAATTGGTATGGATGAACTCATAAGACTAGCCATAAGTGAAGAAAAATATCACTCATAGAAATTTAGATATTACTTGCAATGAATGTGGATAAATTAAAATTACTTGTTGACATTAAATCGATAAGTCTTTCCAAAAAGAGAGCTTTGAATAAGATAGTAAAAGAAATAACAAGTAAATTTGATGTTTTGGAAACACTTGAAAAAGTCCAAGTACTTTCTTGTGTTATTTTTAAAAAGAATTGCAAGAGCTATTAAAATTTCTAGGTGTAGACACAACATCCAAAAAGATAAAATATTCTAACATGCAAAGTGATATTTTTGAAAATCTTAAGAAAGGTTTGAGCTCAATAGGGAAGAAATCTATTGTTTGAGCTCAAAGTAAAGATAAGAGCACTATAAGAAGAGTTATGTTGACATCTATTGTTGGTAGTAGTATACCCCAAAACAGACAAATTTCTTCAATTTAATGGCGTATTGGTTTTAGTAGAAAAACCATATCAAAATATGTTAAGAGAATGGTTGTGGATGATAGCACTTTGGAAGGAAATTGGGCAATTATGTGTAGAGCACCTCGTTGTGATAAGATTGATGATAGAATCAAAAATTTGGCAATATCATTTTGGAATGATAATATTTTCCCTTCATCAAATACTATATATGTTCTCAGACATAGGGTTAGAACTAGTCTTTATGAGCATCATATAAAACAATGGTTGGACATAACACAACATGAAATGTATGTCTCATTTTGTAGTTCAAATCCCAATATAAAGATTGGGCTGACATTATTTGAAATATTGGACCTTATTATGTTAGGAGAAACAAAGTGTTTGAAACATGTTGTTGTCGTTATCATATTGAATTGGATCTCCACTATCAAGTTTATCAAAAATTTATTGAAGAAACATTTGGTTATAAAAATGCCCCTCCTAGTAGACAAAGTGAATTCATCTCATATGTTTTAATGTGACAAAATAGATGATCCAATTGGTCAAACTGTTGCATTAGAGGAACATGTAACACATGTTCTAATTTATCTATTTTTTCATTTGAAAAATGAAGATATTGATGTTACAAAAATGATAACTTGCAAGGGCTACAAGTATGTAAGGAATGAAACTAAATTTGGTAAAGGATTGAAAAGATTAGTATATGTTGAAGAGGGGATGAGTGCTGGAGCATTTATGGACAATTTAAAAGTTTGATACAACCATATATTTTTAATGCTTGTTTTGCAAAGTGGAAAGTACAAAAATTTCAAACACTTGAGATAAATTCCAACTTGGAGCCATTTTATTAGTTGTTGACTTTGTAGAAAACTATTCTTTTGTTCATCAAAAGGCTATTTAATCAAACTACTATTTTTCAGATCGGGTAACTATTATGGTACAAGTGTGTTATCATCATGCATAGTTAGATTTAGATGGTATTCAAAGCACAGATGAAGCATGAGTCATCAAGAAAGGATACCAATTTTGCATAAGTGATGATAAAGAACATGATATTCATTATGTAAAATATTGTTTCAAGAATGTTTTTGCATATATGAAAGAAAGAGCCATACGTGTCGATAAATATTATGCTTGGTCAAATGGGTGTGTTGCACAATTCAAATTATCTAGACCATTTTATGCACTTTGTCAATATCATTGTAATGAAAACATACCACATGTATGGAGTTTCTTTGAAAGTGGACATGGAAAAGGTGAACATGATGGTGCTAGAGCTTGCATCAAATGTGCTCTACGAAAGTATCAAATGAATAATAAGGGAGATTTCATAAATAATGCACATGAGGTTGCTGAATGGTGCAGGATACAGTTTTCATCAAATGAGGTTGGCACATCATCAAGAATGAGTCAAGTAGTACCATGTAGAGTCTTTTGGGAGATTTTAGGTAAATGTGTGCATGTGTATATATTTTCTCTTATCTAATTTTAGTTATACGAGCTGTACATGAATATATATTTTCATCTCCAATTTTTTGTATATATTAAATATGTGTCTTTAGGTGTGGATAGAAAAATTATGTATGGCTACAAGAGGATAGAAAAAACACAATTCTTACATTTTGTTATGAGTACCAATCATCACAATTGGACATTGTACACAAGAGACTATTCATATTTATATTGTTATTGCATTTTTTAGAATTACAATGAATGCCTCAATCAAGACCATGGATATGTAGGTCTATGGACTTTGGTGCCACTTGTTGTTATTAATACAATTAATGGAGATGAAGATGAAAACTTTGATGACATTCCTTTTATTTCTACTTATTATAACCATTTATGTAGACTAGTTCAAATTGGTAAGTAATATATATATATATATATATATATATATATATATATATATATATATATATATGATATTTATTATGTGTGTGGGTGAAGTCTTGTCAATTATTGCAAAGCTTGGAAATGTAGGAGTGAGTTACTATTTATTTTGTTGCACTGCAGAAAGGATGAAGTTAACTAAACCTGAAGAAAGTGATGGAATGTTATTCCTTGTAGGTTTATTTTTTTAATATATATATAAAGTATGTGCTTTTGTTATTTGAATTTATTTATTACATGTACATATTAAACTAAAATTTAAATGCATGGTGTGTAGGTTCAGTTGTTTTGGAGGGAACATATCTTAGCCAAAGCATATTAGTGAAACATGGAATTCACTTTGTTGATTACCAACTTAACAATAAAGTGCTTCAATATAGTCATCATGTTATTGCTACCTCCATTTTTCTATATCTAGTTAAACATAAAAGTGGATGTTGCAAGTGGAGATTAGATATTGAGGACCATGACAGAATATTTAATGTTCTCCATGAGTGTGTGGAACCACTTGGAACCACTTGAGATATTTCATATTTGTATCACTTGCTTAGATATTTCATATTTAGGACTTGCTTAGATATTTCATAAATTTACAAAGTCACTCTTTGATCCAGTTAAAATGTGTGTACTATATGTGTGTACATGTATGTATGTATCTTCATTTAATACATTTCACGTGTGTATGTTTATTTCATGTAAGTTAGGACAAGTATAGGTGTAGACATGTGTACATGTTCATTTCATACATAACTTGTAGGACTTATATCATGTACATGTGTTCATTTCATGTAACTTAGGACTTATATGTGTATACATTGTACTAGAAACATACATATATCACATCTAATCAGGAATTGAACCAATCATGTATCTAACCATAAATGAATCATAAACTCACATGTGCAAAGATCAATACGTATATATAAATGTCAAATTATAAATGTATATGCCTCAACAAGATCAATGATAAAGTAAACATGTGCATGTGTCCTAAACTAGAGAGTCATCTAGATGCATACGAACATAGCGACCCTTTGATCGAGACTCATGAGGATCATGTGTCTATGGAGTATCAACTAAGCCTTGCAAATTAAAATACAACAATTTGTTAGACGAATATATGTATATATACATGGGAACTAGTTTCAAATATTTGTACAATTTAAATGCATCGATGCAAGTGCATGTATCTAGTACTGAATTAATTTGAATTTCTATTAAAAAATCACGAGCACTAGTGGGTGTCACATCCATCATATTAGTACCCCCACGAGTAGTAGGTGTCGCATTGTTAACATCTCTCCTCCCACTACGATCGGAGCCCACACTAGAAAAAGCACGCTCTGCTACTTGTGCCTACAAAAATATGATTTATTTCGAAATATCAATACATAAATATATACTTGTGAATAGAAATTTTTTATTGTAAAAATTAAATTTAAAAGAGGTACATGGGTATGAGGAGCAAGAGGGTCATCAATGAAATGTACTAAGGTGTCATCAACAGAAACTCCATCTCCAATAGTCTCAGGAGTGCAAAGGAGTAACAAGTTAGGATGGAAGTGGTGCAGAGTTAGTAGACTAAAATAGAATGTTCATGTTTGATCCTATCTTAGTGGGAACATGAATCTGACTCAAATCTTGCAACTGCTGATCAAGCATGTCAAGTCCATCAATAGAAATAAAAACACCTGGACCAACTCCTAAGGTCCCCTTGGGTGGAGTTGCAACAAAACTATTGTGCCTCTAAGTATTGTGTAGAGTGCTCAATGCCAAATTCCTATGCAGAGTGTTGTGTACTCTAGTGTGCATGACCTGATGGCATGTCATGGGTCGCTCAAAATATAGGCCTCTGTGAAACCGTCTCTGCAACACTATGTAAAGGCATCCCCTTTTATATGTGATGTACGAATATGCCTATAAAAAGATCATCTAGAAGATACAAGGTCATCTCCATATGTCTATGCTCTCTAGTGAGGCCACGTATATCTCCTGTGTAATGCCCTGCCTAGAGATCCTTGGAACAAGGATAAATAAAAGCCAATATATATATATATATATATATATATATATAAACAAGTATGGATGCACATAACAATCAACATACAAGGATCACAAAGGTAGCAACAGAAGACTAAACAAACATCCAAACACCAATGATCTCCAAGCACCACTATTGACTAAAAATGACAAAGCTACAGAGGTCATAACATGCATTTGAATCTGAAACATCCCAGATTCGAAAGGTCCAATACTAGGGTTTAAGAACTCCATAAAGGGTAGCACGGTCAACTCTCAAAAAGTTCTGGTCAAGTGAAAAAGTGCCCAATGGTCACTCGAGCAGGTTTTCTCACAGACCCATACGATATTTATCCTTATAACAAGGTGATATTTCTCAGAATAGCTAGTTGATATTTCAATATATCCATGTGATATTTTTCCATTATCACACAACATTTCTCATAAGGTCATGCAGTACTTTCAGGGGACCTACGATAGAGTTGGTGATAGTTGTGCGATACTCTTCCAATATCGTACGATAGATCTCTTTAAGGTGTGTGATACTTTACTAGTATCGTCCAATGTTGAAGCACTGTCACTGAGGAATGCAAGGAAAAATTCTAATGAACAATAAAAATTAGGATAGAATAGAGATAAAACCTCTACATCGAGGAGTACCAAATCCACAAATCAAGGCCTGGGCACTCGAACACAAGAGTAGCATGATTGAAACACAACTAACCATCTAAACCATAGCCTTAAATGAAAAACATGCAGAAAGCAACATTGCAATATACATAAACAACTAAACTCTTATGTGGTTCCTCCTAACCATAATAGCATCATGAGACCTCAAAGGCCCTAGCCATCCCCCATGTGTAACATCCCAAACTACCAACTAGATAGTCAGAGCTATCATATGAGGGCATCACTACTACAACGTAAAAACATCATAAGAACAAGAAGATCTAACATGTTAATCCAATAAAGAAATATATATTCCAACTAAGTGAATCACATCATCTAACTATATACTAAACATCACAATTAAAAAATGCGTCAAATAAACTAACATCATCTAAACATGATATCCAAACATTCTAATTAAAGCATAAATCACCAGGAAACATACTTCGAAAACTTGAGTATACCAAGAGAAATCAAGCATTGGTCACAACTAGAAATAAACCGTCCTTGTACACCAATCCCTGATAGTGGTATAGGTAGCTATGCCTCCCAACCATATGAAACCTGTAGGTCCACTCCCATCATGTTGATGAAGATAATGATCCAACCACAAACACACATAAAGCAAACATCCATGGCTAACACTCACGCCAGACAGTAAGATGACTGAAACCAAGATCATGAGATAGTGCAAGTGGAACAAGTCCTAGTCAGACACTCTATGGGTCAACTATGTAGGAGCTCACTAGAGGGTAAGTAGCTTGGCATCAAGTAGCCCGAGCTAGTATCATGTGGCATCAACTCTTCGGGGAGGCACATGCATTATGTCCTCGGACTAAACTGGGTGCTCACATATCAAGTGTCCTCCAAATAAATTGGGTTGGGTGCTCACTTTACTTTTTAATTATCTTAGATTTATTACTTAGTAATTTGTTTAGTTATCACTTATTTAGAAACTTCTTCATGCCAACCTGGGAAATAGTTACCAAGGTTGCGAGAGAAGCCCCTCCATGGTGCTACCGTACATACCCATGCTCATGACATGATGAGTGCTCGTAGGAAATGCATATTCCCAAACCAACCCAATGAACATAACTCCACCAAATAAAATTGGGAGTTCGAGCCTTGCAAGCACCTAAAAAATGCACGTGCATGTGCTTGTGTGTGGGCGCACCAACACCACGAAGATCATAAAACAAGGGATGGATGAGAACACAAGAAAAAATAACACTCAATTGAATATAAGCTCGAGAGTACGGATGTGGCACAAAACCCAATGCAACATAAAAGTGCAACAATGATCAAACTAACATCCTACAGATAATCCAAGTCCACGACCAACATCAAGCCAAGAAAACTGGGTGGCACACAAATTGAGGTGAAAACCTCAAAAAATTTACATTGATGAAAATTAATGCAAATAAAACCCATTCACCCCAAGGATTTGAATAAGCCACAAAAATCTAATAAAAATTGGGTTTGAACACTGTATGCAAAAACGACCAGCATAACATGCGAAACCCCAAACCCTCATCTCGAAAATTAGAAAAATGTTCATACCCGACCAATCGGACAAAACTAGCAATTAGAAATGAAGGGGAACACTAGTTCTCAACCTCCTAACATACAGTTACCTAAAATGGAAGTAAAAAGAGGAAAATAGGAGAGCCCTACCTAACAACCAAAAGGGTCAAAATGGGAATATGAACAATAAAATAAATATCTTGCAGAAGCTGCCAAAAATCGTGGCAATCCAAGGTCTCCCTGAGCTAGATCTAATGAGACTGATCTCGCGACGATCTCATGCCCATAGCTCCTATAGCGAACAGAAACACAATCTAAAAAAGAGGATTTGGGAAAAAGCTCTCAATTTTCTTATTTTAGAAAGTCAGAAGTGAGGAATAACATTCATTTTTGGATACTTATTCACTTTTCAAGTGAATAATGGATTAGGATAAATAACCAGGTAACCTAGTTAAACCCTAAATCAACCCAAATAAAAGTAGGTTATTCCAAGTAATTGGAATTCATCTATGACAAAGCTGTCGAGAACTAAATTAAATTAAATAAGGCCCAAAATTCCCTTAAACCAAGATTATAGAATTTCTTAATAACTTTTGTGATAAATATGAACCTCTAAATGCACATACATGCTCATAGGTCTAATCACATAATGCAAATGAGTCTGGATTTAATAAATCATCGGAAGGTTTAATTTAAACAATTAAATAAGATACGTCGACCATACATGGACAAAATTGGCTAGATATGAATAATTGAATCGAGAACTCCATGTGTCACTGCTAGGGATATAAATCCTGCAGACTAAAACACATGATCAAGTGCAATTGCATATAATAACATAACCAAAGCAATAAATTCATTATAAAACCTAATTTAACCATTTATTTAATTATACTAAAATAATCCATTTACATCACTCACTTTCACATAGAGCATCACAAAGCAAGAATGAAGTAAATAACCATAGCATCAAGTCCAACATATAAACGTAATCAGAGGATGTCGAAATACCAGATAACCAGATATCATCATAAAACATATTGTCATGTAAAAAAGGCATCATCATGCAAATATGATCAACTGAACAACATAGTAATCTAACATCTACGATACTGGAAATCAAAGTATGAAATCTAACCATCGGGTCATCTCAAATGTGAAATAACATGAGTAACAAGTATCACTTGGATCAAAATATAGCAAGGTACAAAATGCAAACACGAGAGGCACTACATCCTAGAGTAGGTATATGTGCAATCCTATAGATATCATCAATGGACGATGTAATACTCAACGATGGCTATGAAGATGATCTGCATTGACTAGGTCTACTCAAAAGATATCTACCTAGAGTGTCATATGTAATGCTCCTAGATGCATATGAAATGTGTCTTATATGATCAATTGCTTCCCTCTAAGAAGAAATAACAACTCTATCTACAGTAGTGATCATCACTGCAGTCACTGACGGAGTCCTAGATCCCATCAACGCATGATGATGAGGAACATGATGAGTCGACTCACGGTATGCATCACGATCACATAGTTTACAATGTCCCTAACCATAGTATCCTACAATATCTAAATAGTTAATGTGGTGCCCCAAACGGATATCCGTGTACAATTGCTAGGAAAAATATAATGGAATTTGGTCATTAAGGATAATGACCATGTGTTTCTAGGACTCGAGGGTATATCATACAAGCAATATGTGAATGCATACCAACTGAGATCTATGCTCTAAGCTTAGCAAAAATCCTATCTATAGACTATGGTGTGAGTGCATTCTGTGATCTAAGCCTTCCAATAAGCTTCTCAAGGCTGGTCAAAATATGCTGACAAATACCTTTATATAGATGATCTTGAGATCTCTCAATAGATGATCTCAGTCTAGCAACCTCTACGGTCAGAACTGGAATATAGTCATCATATCAGGAATGTGATGGCGGATCAGTGGTACATACGCATGCGGTCCATGTCCCTATCCCTGCCCCTTCACTTGCCCTTGATCATGTCCCTGTCCCTAACTCTCTCCTTGTCCCTAATCCTGAGGCTGAGGTTGAGGTTGTCCATGATTGTGGGATGCCATCTACAGGTAACATGTGCAAACTAAATGTTAACTTAATAGTATGAGAACATAAGGGGTCAATAAGGGGATGTAATATGATTACAAGAACATGTATTCAACAAGGGGCATGATAGGTTCCATTTAGTAATCTAAGGTCATAAGGGGTCCTATTAAGTCTTCTAAGTATTTCTAAGGTTTTAAGAGGTCATGAATAAGGTCATATTAGGTCTTATTAGTAATCTAAGGTGTTCATAGGTCATATTAGGTGTTAATCAAATTAAATCAAATGTAGGAGAGAAAAATTAAAGAGAGATAAAGTGAGAGAGAGAGAGAGAGGAGAGAGAAAGTGAAGAGAGAGTGAGGAGGGAGAGAGAGGAGGGAGATAGAAAGTGAGGAGGGAGAAAGTGAGAAGAGGGAGAGAGTAAGGAGAGAGAAAGTGAGGAGAGAGAGAGAGAGAGAGAGAGAGAAGAGAGAGTGAGAAGAGGGATCTAGAGTGAGGAGAGAAAGTGAGAAGAGAGAGCAAGGAGAGAGAAAGTGATAAGCTAGAGAGAGATGAGAGACAACAAGAGAAAGTGAAAAGAGAGAGATTGAAGAGAGAGAAAAGTGAGGAGAGAGAGAGATTGAAGATTTGGGGAAAGAGAGAGCTCGAGAATTTTAAATCATTTGAGGAAGGAGAGAGAGAGAGAGAGAGAGATCCTAGGTTTTTATTTTTTATTCATATGGACTTTTAAATTATTTTTTGCTTTCTACATCTACCTAGTCCTATTTTTGTTTTTTGTTGTCTATCTACCTAGCATTTTATATTTCTAAACATATTATTTGTTTCAACTACAACTTTAACTATATTTTTCAATATTTTCTAACATGTAAACTAAAATAAAATATATAAACATAAAACTAATAAATGGATACTAAAAATAACTAAATACCCATAGAAAATAACTAAATATTCATTAAAAATAGTTAAACTTTCATTAATAACTACTAAACATTCATAAAAAAATAACTAAATATTTATTAAAAACTACTAAACTTTCATAAAAAATAACTAAATATTCATTAAAAATAATTAAATCTTCATTAAAGACACAAAAATGAAAAAAATGAACATACATGGTACGTTGAATGCTTGAAGAAGGTAAAAAATAGTAGGATTGTGGGATGCCATCTATGGTAACATATGCAAACTAAATGTTAACTTAATAGTACGAGAACATAAGGGGTCAATAAGGGGATGTAATACGATTACAAGAACATGTATTCAACAAGGGGCATGATAGGTTCCATTAGTAATCTAAGGTCATAAGGGGTCCTATTAAGTCTTATTAGTATTTCTAAGGTTTTAAGAGGTCATGCATAAGGTCCTATTAGGTCTTATTAGTAATCTAAGGTTTTCATAGGTCATATTAGGTGTTAATCAAAATAAATTAAATGTAGGAGAAAAAAATTAAAGAGATATAAAGTGAGAGAGAGAGAGGAGAGAGAAAGTGAAGAGAGAGTGAGGAGAGAGAGAGGGGGGAGACAGAAAGTGAGGGAGAAAGTGAGAAGAGGGAGAGAGTAAGGAGAGAGAAAGTGAGGAGAGAGAGAGAGAGAGAGGAGAAAGAAGAGAGAGAGGAGAGAGAAAGTGAGAAGAGAGAGTGAGGAGAGAGAAAGTGATAATCTAGAGAGAGAGAGAGAGATGAGAGATAGCGAGAGAAAGTGAGAAGAGAGAAAAAGTGAGGAGAGAGAGATTGAAGATCTAGGGAAAGTGAGAGCTCGAGAATTTTAAATTGTTAGAGAGAGAGAGAGAGAGAGAGAGAGAGAGAGAGAGAGAGAGAGATTCTAGGTTTTTATTTTTTATTCATACAGATTTTTAAATCATTTTTTGCTTTCTACATATACTTAGTCCTATTTTTTTTTTTTTTTTGTCTATCTGCCTAGCATTTTATATTTCTAAACATATTATTTGTTTCAACTATAATTTTAACTATATTTTTTCAATATTTTCTAACATGTAAACTAAAACAAAATATATAAACATAAAACTAATAAATGTATACTAAAAATAACTAAATATTCATTAAAAATAGTTAAGCTTTCATTAATAACTACTAAATATTCATTGAAAACTACTAAACATTCATAAGAAAATAACTAAATATTCATTAAAAATAATTAAATCTTCATTAAAGACCCAAAAATGAAAAAAATGAACATGCATGGTACGTCGAATGCTTGAAGAAGGTAAAAAATGGTAGGTCAAAATGATGATGCAATTGAAGACGTCACAAAGTTCTCTCTAAGCCCTTCCAAAAAATCATAGTCGTGAAAGTGAAATGAAAAATGGTAACCAGGTCACTAGAAAGTCATTTTGGGTGGCAAAAATAGTTGTTAAGGGTTACATGCAAAGCCCAGGCTTCATTCGAATTGTCTAAAAATCAAAATTCGCATTTTTCATTTAATTTATTTGTCATGAGAAGTGGAAGCCATTACTATGGCCTGACCCACAAGTAATAAAATATTATATCTAAGGCAAGATCTCATTGAAAATTTTCATCACAAATACAAATCCTCATCCATGAAGTTTTACACATGTTGTTGATAGAAATGTTTTGATGAAAAAAAGAGATCAAGCAAGGCTGAAAGTACTCCAATGTCAAAAAGGAAGTTCCATTGAAAATAAAAATAAGACATGTGATTAAGGGCCACACTTGAGATCAAAACAACTAAACAAATGGCTCTCGATATTTTGCTAGTCCTACTAAAGGTTTTCTATCAGTGGAGTAAGAGAATTATTAATTGGGGAAGAAACTTAAACGAAGTAGAAATCCCCATCAAATAGACTCTTAAAGATGGTGGCACTACAATATTGTTTCCCACTTTTTGGGCAATTTTGACACTAAAACAAATATTTTTAAAAAAAGTTCACTTTCACACATGTATTACTAAAAAACTGTAAAGAATTTGAAGATGATGTAAGCTGGTAATTTTTAGCATTTTCTTTTTAGTTTTTAACTATACATTTTTCAAAATTTATTTGAACTGATTGAAGTCTATTTGACCTTCTCCTTTGAGAAGTGGTTTATATGAAAATTTGACATTTTCAAAGAATGATGGCTCTTTTGATCAACATTAAAAAAATTTAAAATGTGATAATGACAAAATTCTTTCAAGGCTGGAATGGTAACATCAATACCTAGCAACTTCAGTTGGTTTCATTGAATTTTGTTGAAAATTGCAGATTTTATTCAATGGCAAAGTGACATTAACAATAATTTAGACATAGGTTGATTTTGACAAATATGATTTGATTTATATAAATCAAAATGTATTTTTTCTTATTTTGATAGTACAATAATACAAATACCTTTGTAACGCATAGTTTTCAAAAACAAATCTCTTATTTTCTATTTTTCCCAAAACTTTAAACAAAGATCTATGAAATGGTAAGATGGCCTATGTTTAAAAGTATTAAAAATTAAACATCATGATAAACACAATATATAGTAAAAGTATAGTTATTAGATAGGCATATGATGTTATAAATTAAATACACACATCTAACTAGAGGTATTTTAAAAAGTCCTAATAAATATGTCTTCTAAGAGAGAGTGACAATAGACCAAGGAGAGAGAAGAGAGAGAGTGAGGAAAGAGTGAGGTGAGAGAAAGTGAGAAGAGAGTGAGGAGAGGGAGAGAGGGAGAGAGTGTGTGTGTGTGTGATAGGAGAGAGAGTGACAAGAGAGAGAGGAGAAAGAAAGTGAGGAGAGACAAGAGAGAGTGGGGAGAGAGAAAGTGAGGATAGAGAGTGAGGAGAGAGAAATTGAGGGGGGAGAGAGAGAGAGAGAGAGAGAGAGAGAGAGAGAGAGAGAGAGAGAGAGAGAGAGGAGAGAGAGAGAGAGAGAGAGAGAGAGAGAGAGAGAGAGAGAGAGAGAGAGAGAGAGAGAGAGAGAGAGAGAGAGAGAGAGAGAGAGAGAGAGAGAGAGAGAGAGAGAGAGGATTTTTTTCTAGACCTAAAGTTTTCATCTTTTTGTTTTTGTATCCACCTAGGGTCTTCAATTTTTGTTTTCTATCCACCTAGGGTTTTCATTTTTATTTTCTATCCATCTAGGGTTTTCAATTTTTTTATTTTTTCTGTCCACTTAGGGTTTCATTTTCTTGTTTTCTAAACCTATTTTTTCTAACTATAATTTTAATTATGATTTTTCAATGTTTTCTAATTGTTGTTATGTAAAACTATCTAACATAACAAAATAATATTGATCTATCATAAAACTAACTATGACATGTAAAGAAATTACAGTGTAAACATAAAAACTAACAAAGATACAATAAAAAACTAATTATTCATTAAGATAATACAAAAAAGGAAGAATATTACATGTCTGGGATGTTAAATGCTTGAAGGAGGCCAAAATGTTGTTCAAAAGGTGATGCAAACCACAAACCTAACACACTTCACTCTAACACCCTGGGCTCCAAGAAATCACAACTATAAAAAGTGAAAATGATATTTGTTTGGAAAAAATTAAAGTAAATTATGGCACAGGGGTCTTTGTGCGAAGCCCCCTGTGCAAGGGTCTTCACATGAAGGCCAATGTGATCTTCACACAAAGAACCTCAAAGAAAAAATTGCATTTTTCCTCATTTCTTCATGAAGAAAAGTGGAAACCATTTTAGTGGGATGACCTTGGAAAAGCTTTCATCTTAATGAAAACAAACCAATTGAAGAAAAATATGCATTGATGAAGCATCATATATGCTCAATGAAGGAAGGACTTCCATCAATAAAAGAAGTATCAATATATGATATTCTTGCTTCATCAATAAAATTTTCAATGAGATAGAAGCATCAAACAAGTGGTAAAAGAATTGTTGGATGCTAGATACTACATCAAAATGGTCATTTTCAAAGGATATATTTATCATGCTCATCACAAACTCATTGGAAAGAAAAATATCAAATAAAGTACACTTTTCGATAAAAGAAAATTATATCATTCATAATTGGAGACTGGTCATTCTCCTCAATGAGACACATATAAGATGCTAAAATTTTGTCAACTAGAGTTGTCATGCCCAAAACTATAGGGAAAAAATACAACTACATATTTTTTTTTGTAAGGTAATCCTAGGTGGTCGACACCATGACAATTAGAGTGTTTGGTATTTGATACACCCAATGACAATTTTTTTCCAAATCACAATAATCTTTAGGCGATTTTGATACTACAAGGCTAATCATATCCTAGGCATGGTCAAGGTCATAATTATCAAGGGGCACATGTTGCCTAGGCTTGCATCTATTAACATCCAAATTTACGACAAGATAATTCATTTATGAGTTATGGAATACTTTATTTATGAAATACTATTTGGATTCTAAATCTATATATAAGGAGGACCTTTGTATACATATATAAAAGTGCATAGTTGATATGCATCCACGTAGTGGGTAGCAATAGGATTCCATAAATCTTATGTCAAGATTATGATCACAAGTAGTTACGAAATAATTTGATTTAATAACTAACTATCCATTCCATCAACATATAATTATGTTTATATATATAGAGGATAACATCCTAACCTAATCATGTATTGAATCCACAGCTCGAAAAATTATCAAATTATCATGGTTTTTGACCCCCACTTATGTACTAACTAATTAACACTTTATACGCTATACTTTTGCATTGTATTCAACTCTAACAATTTATAATAACCTACTATCTACTTACTACTAGTTCGTATTATTGGACTCTAACTAAGTTTAACACCTTAACTACTATCTAGATTGTTATATTCTCTACTAACTTGTTTCATGTATTGAAATTTAATTAGTTGATCTATAAGTATTCTTAACTTAGTGCGTTATCTTCATATCCAATACTACAACCATGGCCAATTGAGATGATACAATATTCTTATCATGTGAATTCTACAATCTACTTGCCTAAGTCAATAGTCCATATTGAACCACTACATGTACTGAGTCATTTATCTATTACAAAATAATAACTATAAATATAAATAATTATACACACACACACACACACACAAACTTCCTTCATACACCATACTTCCCTTATTACCCCCCAACAAGATATGAATGATTATGGCATACAACAGAGCCCATACTCCAAGGTTCTCAATACATTTTCAAGCCCAACTAACCCCTTCACCCTGGACTTCTCTTCCCTTCCCAAAGGGTGAGTGAAGTCCTTACACCCATAAACAACATACATAACAAAACAGAGAAACAAAGATTTAAATCAAATGAAACAACACATTTCATCTCAACCCCACAATACCATAATCTTCCCACAACATGGAACACAATTCAAACATTTACATGAATACTACATCACAATGCAATATCAAGAAATCTACTTACAATATGAACTCACACTCCATGCTCACAAATGCAATACCATTATGCAAGTTTTGAAGAAAAATGCTACATGGGCAAGAAGAAACCAACCGTGAATCCTTTTGCAAATGGTAATGAAAGGTTGTAGAAGAGCTCCCTCCAAGCTTCCAAACCCTAAGAGTCTCTAAAATTAGAGAGTGGGTAGACAACTCACTAATTTCCCCCAAGTCCTCTAAGAAGCCTCCAACTTCTCACTCAACTAAAAAGAATGGCCCAAACAAGAAGTCTCCCTTTTCTTACATTCTTGCCCCTTTCTAAAATTGTAATCTTGACCAAGTGGGAGAAACATGCGAACTCTTCAATTTTGAAATTCTAAGAAAGTGACATGTTTGGAGGGTTTCCAAGGTCATCTAGGCCTAACGCATAGTACTATCATGAGAGCACTTATTTTTTACCAAAATAACCCCTTAGGACCACTTTTTGATCCTTAAAAGTTAATAGGAAGTTGGAATTCTAATTTCCCTTGATGGAGACTTCTCTTAACACTCTACCATAAGGGGTTAACTTGGGTATTGCATTGGGTTAGGTTTAGGTTAGGTGACTTTTGCCCAAAACCCTAAATGACAAGTCATCAACACATGGACAACACAAGTGTCAAGTGACACATAAAAATAACACATTATATTTATAGTGACATGTCTATAATTATATATGAATTAAACTATTACACACCCATACAATTCACATTTATGAAACAAAACACATTACAACGAGGTTTGATTCTTTTCCACTAATTCAGCCTTGGCTATGTCATATTCACATGGGCTTGAGCCTTGGTTCCCCGTTAAACCCCATGGTTAAAATCTCGCACATTAAACTCGAGCATCAATAGTCCAAGAAAGTCATATAAGTAATATATAAATAAGTGCAATAAATCACTTGCACATTCAACATTAGGCTTGCATATTTCATCATTTCCAATTAACTCTTCCTTTCTAAATATTTTCATATAAAACATTCAAAACATTAAAATATCAATCCCTACATATCAACATTGATTCTTACGTGACATGATCAAATGAACATTATGAATAACCTCATAATCTATTTTCTATCATAGTGATGAAATATTGAATCTATGACTATTAAGTTACTAGGCATGTGAGTTGGGTCCATTTGCATATCTCAATCTATCCTTTAACACTAATTTCTACTTGAGCATTACAATTTGACATTTCAACATTTCTACAATTCAGTTTCTATTAAAGCAATTGAAATAGTTTAAAACATGAAATGAAATCATTAAATATATCAATTAGGTCCTAATGTACAGACATAAATGTGGACCATCAAAATGTAGATATTAAAATGAAATAACCCTATAGTCTCAAAAGTGTATCAAAACATAGAATTAGGAACATCATAATGCAAATACGTTATCTATGCTATGGTAGATCGAGTGAGGCCTCACAAAAGTAGAGAACATCCTTCCTAAGGCCATAAATCATACACAAACTAGCTTTGTAAAGGGAAGGTACATATTGGAAAACTTAATCACTTGCTGGGAAAAGTTTAGAATGAGCTACAACTTTTGGACAGAATGTTGGTATGCTTCTTATTGACTATGAAAAACCAAATGATATGGTGGAGTGGAACTTCAATTTGACGATGTTGAAAGCTCTCAGATTCTCTCAGTCATTTTGGTGCATGGTGGCCACTCTAATAAAGGATGCATCAACTACAGTGGAAGTCAATGGGGTTATATCATAATACTTTGACCTATCTAGGTCTATTAGATGAGGATGCCTATTAGCCCCATCTCTGTTTGTTGTTGTTGTTGATTCTCTACATTACCTTCTGAGAGAATATGTGCTTTTTCCAAAGATCTATGGATGTGTTCTTCCTAACAAAGAGGAGATTTCTAATGTGCAATTTGTAGATGATACAATTATCCTTTTATCAATTTTAACATTAATTAGGGAGAACCAAATCATGTTAGATATTTGGTTATTCCTTTTGTAACCAATCCTAATATCAACAATATGTGGCTATGGATTAAGGAGATGGTCACCTCAGAACTTAACAAGTGGAATTCCTCTTATCTTTCTCTAGCCGATAGAATACAAGTTTGCCAAAAAATTATTTCTTCCTAACAATATTTTTTTCCTCTGCATGGTTGTTCAATGTTAAAATAGTTTGGTTTCATCTAGAACATCATCTAGGAATTTCTCTGGAAAGGGAGCAAGGTTGGCCATGATGTTAGGTGAGATTGGTGTACTAAAAGAAAGGAAATTGGGGGTTTGGGGCTAAAGGACTTTAGGGTGCAAGGCATTGCCTTAGAAGTAAAGTGGATTGCTAAAGCTATTGAAGAGTGTGATCCTTGGAAAGTTCACATTAGTACATAGTAATATCTCGAGAGGTCATCCTTGTCGAGCTTGATTCTTGAGTGGCTTGGATATAATGGACCTTTTGTCTCTAATGTCAATTTTTTTGTTGGGGGCTCCAATGTATTCAAGTCATTGTGGAAGAGTTGGATTAGTGTCAAACCTTTGCTTCGATGCATTCAAAGCTCTGAAATAGGCAATATCTAGTGCGGGAAACATTCCATATGGTGGAATCTTAAGAAAAATGATAAACCTCTTGCTCTTGTTCAGGATTGCTTTGCAAAAAAATGGGCTCAAGTTGAAATTTGTGTGTTGAATGACATCTATAGAGATGGATCTCTAATACAGTGGGAAGATTTACAAATGTTGTTCAAACTGCCAAACTCCCACTAGAGAACATACTGCCTAATAAAAATGCAATTCGTGAAGCAGATGTATCTTGTAATTGCTGCTCTCTGGATCCATGCTCCTTTCAGTTGCGTTGGATTAATTCTTCTTGCCTTCATCTAGTCAAATCCATGTCAGTTTACTATGCACTTACCTCCAGCTATGTTGTCCTTGAACATCTTAACTCCTATTGGAACCTACCTATCAACCCTCCTTCCTAGAAGAAATACCTCCTTAACCTTTGTCCAACCTTGTGGAACCTAAAAATGTTTTCTTTTTATGGATGTTATTTCTTCACAAGTTTCCATTTAAGAAACTAGGGGGAATTGCAATATTTTCTCTGTCTATCAGCAAGATGAGTTTGTCCATGTGGTTTTCCACTGCCTATTTTCCCGAGGGAGTTGGGACATGTTTGGTTTTGTACTAGATGGTAATTTTTATGTGCATAACATTATCTCTGGTAAAATAATATGCAACAATAATTGGTACAATGTGTTTTGGTCTATTTTATCTTCTATTATTCTATGGCTTATTTGGAAATTTAAGAACGATGATGTATTTCAAGGTAGAGATAGGATTCTTATTGAGTCTTTGAGGAGACTTATATTTCTTGATGTTGTTGTACAAGTCACCGCAATGTTCAAGTTGAAGGAAAGCACTTTCCTTAAGATCCTACAAGAAGGAAAAGGGGTTATAGAAAAGAAAAATTTGGCCCATGGATATACTACACTGAATCATGTTGATGAATTTAACATCCCCATGGCCCAGCTTGTTTAGAAACTAAGGGAAGAGGTAAGTTGGAAGCCCAAAGAGCAGGAAAGGGACATCCCAGCAAACCTTTTCATTTCATCCCCAACTCGCTTTATAACCACTGAATCCATCAACAAAGAAGAATGATAGCATCTTTGTGTTTCATTTTAATACTATGCAATGATGTCTTAAGTTGTATTAAAGAAACTCTCTGAGGTCACACATGTGATTGGTTTTAGTTTTTTATTGGTGGGTTTTAGTTCACTTTTTTTAGCATATGTCTCATTATTAATGTTGGTTGTACTTTTGATATAATGCTCCTTGATTTTATCTAAATATGCAATAGAAAAATAATATTTTCAATGCGAAATGAGTGTCAAACAAGTGGTAAAAGAATTGTTGGATGGAAAATGCTACATCGATAGGGGCATTTTCAAAGGATATATTTATCATGCTCATCACAAAATAACTCGAAAGAAAATATCAAATAAACCACACTTTTCGATTTAAAAAAATCATTTCATAAGAAAATCCCTTAGAAAACATGCTTCATAAATGCTAGAATTTTGACATGTTACAAAAATGATGTTGACAGAGGATAAAAATGATTAAAATTTGAATATCTAAACAAAGACCCATTTCAGGAAATCTATTTTTTGCGCTCTATTTGAAATCTTATCTTTTCACAAGGTGGTTTGGGTTGTCGACCAAACCCAAATCCTAACGATAGGTAGTTTTTATTTAAACATTTGGTTATCTTTTTTTTTTTAATCTTTTTAGTGGGGTGGTGTCTTTTCACCCTAAAGGAATATGCAAACCATTCAACCACATATACATGTGGTGTAAAATGTAAAGAGGAAGAATTCATGTTTTACAATACAAACAAGATGTGATATATATTTTCAAGGTAATACAAAGGCTCAATTTGTTCTCTATAATTGTGATGTGAATTTTTTTCTTATCATTCTTTGTGATAAAAAATCAAGGAATTGATAGCCATTTTAAATTCTTATGCAAAGAAATTTATTTTCACACTAATTTGAATATCAAAAAATGTTTGAGAAGTGTCATCCATAATTTTCTTGTATGATTGGTCTTGCTAAGGAGAAATTAAACATAGTTAGACTAATTGATGTGTTATGTGTAGTTAGCTTGCAATAATAGAATTGAATGGTTGTCATATTTACCTAAGAGATAATTTAAAAATTATCTAACAAAGTTATACATAAAGATTTGAGGAGAAGAGAGTTTGTGCCCAATAAGGGATTGATCTTTATATATAAAAGGCATGAAACTCCAAATAACATCAATTTTTACATTTAGTAAGAACAAATAAATTAGAAGGAATACAAGTACAATTTTTACATTTAGTGAGAACATATAAAGTAGAAGGAATAAAAGTACATATAGAATTAAACCAAATAGTGTAGGAGTAAAGCATCGGTAAAAGAGAAAGTAAAATAAGAGTAATCAAGTGATCAACATAATAGTCATTCTAGTTTAAGTATATGCCACTTTGAAGTAGAGATTATAACAAAGATTGAAATTAATTTGTTATAAAAAAGCATCAACTTGGATATATAATAGTAGTATAGGTCTGATCCTACAAACCTTGAAGTGCAAGGGAATTTGATTGTGAACTAGTTAATCTTGTTTGTTTTCCATGTCACTTAGAGATTTTGAAGACAAAGCTTGGCATATTTTGAGAACTTTCCAATATGTCAATTTGGAAACCAATATGTAGCATGTCCAACCATAGAAAAATGGTGATTAAATGACAAGGAATCTCCATACATGATTATTTTACACCATTTCCTAGCATAGAGGGAAGTGCATTATTAGAAATTTAAACACAATCCGATAAATAATAAACATTTTCTAGACTTGGTCAACCTATCAATGAGACATGTATTTATAAAAGGTTGTCTTCTATAACAAAAAAAATGTGGCCTTTCATGAGAGGGCATATGGAAGGTGTAAAATCAAGCTTGGTTGAGAAATGGGGAATATGTGTGAAGTGTTTCAGAGATAATGAAATACAAGCAAAAATGAGGTTTCTCATACGTGGTTCAAAAAGGTTAAATAGTTTATAAGTGTAGTGGTATTTCTCTCACTTATACAATATATCTAGTATTGTGTATTTTCCCTATCCAACTTGTGTCTTTAGGTTGACTGGGTATTAGAATAGTTGCATGATATGGTTGAGTTCTTTTGAGGTCAAGGTTAAGTGTTGCTCCTATTGTGTGATCTCATAATGTGCTATAGGGTGTTTTTCAGTGGTGAATATTTGTAATTTTGCAAATCTTTAAAAAAAATTGCTAGTAATTTGGCTAATAATTTAATATTTAATGCAACCTAAATCGCCACATTTTTATTAAATTTAGTTGTAAAATCTTTAAAATCACTCTAATTTATTTTATTAAAAAAATTAAACTCAAAGATTCGCCACAATATTCGATACATGATTAGATTTGATTCGCCAATAATTATCATAATTATTAGTTACTTTAGGGATATATTGCCAATATTTAGTTTTCACTATTGATTTAAAATATAACGTAATTATCCTCAAATTTTTCATAAGATAAAACATGTTCAATTTTGATTTGTAATATTACGTGATGATTAGCGAACTTCCTATTATTATTGAGATTCACCAATATTTTCTACTTAAAAATTATGATTCCAAAATAATCGCCAATGAAAATAAGATTTAAAATAAAAAAAATTGAAAGATTCCTCAATAAAAATAATTTTTTTTTTTAAATAATATTCCCCTACTCTTTCGGCTTTACTTATATATTTATTTTTATGTGTTTTGTTATATTAATATAATACATGCTCTTTCCATTTAGGAAAATATCAATGGGTGTGAACCCTTAGCTACTTTTGATTGATAAAAAAAAATATGAGCATTTTAATACTTCGTGCTGCAAGGCTGAGCACTGTGATTTTAATGAAGACACGAAACAAAACTAAGAAAAGTTAAATAGATATATTAATGAGAATGGACTGCTATATTTTCTTATTCTTTGGACAGCTTAGATAAGTATTAAGATCTATTTTAATGGGCACGTAAAACAATTCGACTTAAAGGCAATATTTCTAATGGAATATACATATAGGTAATTGTATGTATTTTGATTAGTTATACATGAAAAATGGACAAGTCAGAAAATATATGGTTTCCTAGCAACATGAATGTGTGGCATGCACAAAGATTTAATCATATGATTTAACACAACATTTTCATAGAAGCTAACTTGGAGTAGAAAAATATTTCTCTCTATTAGATGGCATCATTCAAATCTATTATGTTACTGTTTAAACTATAAGATGTAGCTAATCAAATCTCTTGTCAACGGAATTTCTACTATCATGTACACTTATCCCTTGAATGGATAAATAATATTCAAATAGCCATTCATTTAATAACACAGTTTTATAAAAAAACAAAAAAACATCCAAACATAATTTATTAATTCAAGGCATTGCATGATTAAATCTAATGAAATTAGGCTCTTGCCCAAGTTACATTGAGATGGAATTTAAAACAATTTATTTATTTTGGATTGTTCCAACTGAATTATTCTTTCACATATTAGCATTTCTTTTAAATGTGATTTTTTGTGTTTGGATATAAGATGTGTTAAGATATAAGATGTCATGTTATACACAAAGGAGATATAGGATGATATTATGTCATATATAATGGGTAGTGTTACAACCCTCTTGCACTTTGTAAGAACAATGTCATTAAAAAGCTAGATATCCTTACAATTTTCTTAATGAATATTAAAAAGACAACTCAGGTAAAGCACAAAATTATATTAAATTAAAAGATCCCTGTCCTCTATGGCTCTATTGTATGGGGCCCCTCCCTCTTGGAGTCTAATTGGGCCTCTGTTGAAAGAGTTCAAACTCTTTTCCTTCGGTGCATTATCAGATGTCACGGGTCCACACCGCACAACATCGTTTTGGTAGAGTTTGGTGCTCACCCTTTAAGATTGGGGACCATCTTTGATTTAGTTTGGCTACTTCACTAGCTCTAAAACTTCACAGATCCCTCTAGCGGTCGTCACAGATATTCCTACTTGGCTTACTGTTTCTCTATGGAGGGTGCAAGTTCGGACCCTGGTCACAAGTCTCGTTGTTGGTACACCTAGGGCTCTGCCCTCTTGGGCTCGATTTGTATTAGTTTGGATCATCTTCCCCCCTTTCAGTTTTCTCTGGACGATCCAACCCATCTTCTTCCATCTCAACAGGGGTTGAATAAGCATGTTAAAACTTGACATCTACAAACAATATGTTATCATGACCTAGAGGAATCCCCCAAGTGGGCTCCATCTGCGTATGACCTTCTATGTTAAGCACTTCCTTGATATCCAAGACGGGATCATCTTATGCCCTTGGTACCTCACTCGTCGTTGGACTCACGCTCTTCGCATCTCTTTGGGATCTTTTAGAGTGGGATCTCATCGGCTACGTATTCAGACTAATCACCAGATCAACAGAGAGGATAGGATTTGTCAGCTTTGTCACCTTGGGGAGGTTGAGACCGAGTCTCACTTTATTTTTCGTTGTCCCATTTACTATGAGATCCGAGGGAGATTCTACTATTTGTTCAGAGAGTGTCGATCTCTTCCCTCATTCTTCAGATATATTGACCAGCATTGTCTTGCACTCTACTTCAGGGGACCATGCGACTTCACGAGCACACTATAACTCCAACTTTGCTCAACATCAACCCCTACACAGCTCATCACCTCTTTCTTCAGGCTAACGATCCCTACCCAAGGATTGAAGTGGCCTCCCTACACTACCTCGATTTGCATCAGATTTGTGAGACCCCACAGAGATCACGCTCGACATCATCCCTCTAGTAGATCTCAAAGGCAACCTTCCAAAGTACTTGATTGCTCTAATGCCCACCTTTCCATTATGAACTACTTCTCGTCTGTAAGGAGTTCTTAATTGTTATTCTTTTTCTTGGTTCTTTTGTTGTTTTTCTTTCACGTTCTTTCTACGAACACCGTTTGGTGCTCCCCCTTGCTAGCATTTGCCCTTTGTATTGTTTCCAGTCCCTTAGACCCTCATTGGTCTCTTATTGGACATTAATAAATTTATCTTATCTTATCTTATGCCATTGAAAAAAATCTTGCGAGGGGTCCAACATTCAAAATTTGGTCACTATTAAGGGGATGATTATATTATATCCATCTAGACTATCTCTCCAAAACAATCAAACTATCTAACAATTTGTCAAACAAGTGGAAAATAAATCATACTTCCTGGATCGCAAAATGAAAATCAAACCTACCAGATTACATATTTGTTTCCTCAATACTTGAATGATAAGCCTTTATCAATAAATCACACTTTCTAGATCACAAAAAGGAAATCAAACCTATTAGTACATTTATTTTTCCTCAATACTTGAGAGATAAGCCTTTATCAAGACTGCTTGTTTTAGGGATAGAAATCTGATTCTTTTCGGCAAAAAGTATTATGAGCTTTTCCTCTTAAGGTAGGCATCGGATAGATAGGATTGAATTGAAGTACTTGATTATTTTATTTATGAAATGATTTGGGAGCACAAATGTAAAGCTTTATATACCTGGTTTTAATAGTGCCTTAGAAATATGTATCAACATTCTCAACATTGATTTAGCTAATTGTTTCATGATAGGTATTAATAAATTATAGTTGTTTCAAGATATGAACCTTTATATGAAGAAAAATTCCAATATTCATGTTGGTGTTTGGGGAGGATGCTGATTTTAGCTTGGCTATGTGCAATTCATTTCTATGGCTTTGGAAAAAATAATTGGGCATATGCTCTTCATAATGGTAATGCACAACGACGTCAATATTGAGCATAAGTAAGAACAATTACAACCCAAAAAAGCATGATAAATAATAAAATTGTGTTACAACCCAAGAAGTTACAAGTACTTGTGCATAAGCTTGAAACCCTGTTTGCCAGTAAAAATGCTTTCAACACTCGATATATTGTAGAATTTTTTTTTTTCCCAAAAAGATCAAGATCGAGGCAAGCGTAAAGAACAGCAAAAGTTTTTGTTTAGAATATTCCAATGAATTTGAAAAGACAAAAGTACTTGCAGTGCTTGTGAAAGATCAACAATCATCTACCATAGAAGTTGAGCATGTCTAGAACAAGGTTGTGAGCTAACTTGCAAATTGTGTAGGACAAAGTTGAGAGCCACCAGTAGTTTCTTAAAACAGCTTTACAAGGAATCATTTAAGCGAAACAAAGTAAAGATGGACAAGTTTTTTTATGAAAGTGGCACAGAGAATGCAGAGCATCATCAAGGACCATCACAGATCAAATTACAAAGAAAGATGGATGGCAGAGCACGACACACAAGTGTACATAAATTAATGAAAGCCCTAAATAGGTCTTTGGTGTTCACGGTATTATGTTGTACATTGGAAGATGGAGTAATCAACTTGGGGTGGACATGGCCAATGTAGAAAATTGGAAATTGAACGGTCTAACAAATATAATTGAGAAAATAGCTTGTAACACGGATTAGTTAGCCTAATGCTATATAACTTACTAGTATTAAATGGATGAGTATTAAAAGGTTCATAAAGTAGTAAAAACATGTTGAATTATGAATACGTGAGGCATCTCATCTTTCATAATTCAAGTATCTCATCTAGGCTTTAGAAGTACCTTCTTAAATTCATAGTAACATTGTTGTAACCATTATTATAAGAAAATGCATGAAATTTAGCAGCAAGACAAAAAGAATACAACCCCGCCCATTGTTCACATTGTTAATAGATCTACTCTCAAATCATATGATTTTGCTGGTGAATAAACTGTTTACAAATCTATTACTTGATCCACATACGCTTAGTTATTGATATGTCCATCCTCAAAAACATTTAGAAAAACAGATATATATCAATAGTGCCATATAAAATAACAGCTTAAGTAAAGTCAACAAATTATCAGATCCTCTATCTAATTTCCCATTGACATCCCACTAATGTGCAATACAACTTTGTAAAGCCTCCAACTCGTATTAAAAGACATATTGTCATTGATTTCAACCATGTTTTAAAAAAAAAGTCAAATATGATAACAGGTTTCTACTACTAAAAAGAGAGATGGACTTCGTCTGCAAACCATCTTGGTCTAAATTGCTCTAATCAATCCAAACAATTGCCAATAATTAGTGTAGTAAAATTGAAGTTAGCAGTCTCTCTCTAATAACAAATAAATACTAGTCTTGAAATTTGCAAATCTGGAATACATTTATAAAATGACATTTATTCTGCATGTTGCAGCACTGCACCACACACAGAATAGTCTCTATTGCCTACTCTGATAAGAGATGTATTTTCAAGGGCAGCAATCTAATCTCAATAACAGCAATCTTTCATTAATCTTCCAATCAGGCCCAACATTGATTTGACTATAAAAACATGAAAAATGGAACTCATGGGGGATACACCTCTGCAGGCACTACTAGTTCCATTTGCATCAATTCCTCACAGTAGTGACATACTTCATAAGCATGGCAACCACCTCTGGCGAAACTTTAGATGCTTCATTTTTCAACTGTTCAATTTTTATTTGTGTTTCTTCCTCGAGACGTTTGACATTGGATCCAGAATCACCACTTGACTGTGCTTAAACTCAAACCCGGATTTTAATCAACAAATAAAACTTGACTCTTAAAACAACAAATACTTTTGTTCACTTAGAATAAGTAAGTCAAGCAGTATGAATTTTTTTACCTCTGCAACCTTCTTCCGAAATTCATTTTCTCTCTGCGACCGATAGGCAGCAATTTCTCTTTCAGCTTCCTCTTTTGCTTGTTTCAATCTAGCAGATTTTGCTACAAGTGACAAAAATTAACTTTAGTCTTCAGTACATCAGTAAAATGAGGGATGTCACCTTCAAAATCAAGTATGATTAAGTGTCCACTTCAACAATTAGCTTAATTTTGCAAAAGCACAAAAATTGATTAAAAAAAGGGTTATAAGAAAATAGAAAAAGTCAACCAACCAGCTCTTGCAGAAGCAATAATGTGCTGAGCTTCCTGCTCTGCAGCCAATAACAGTTGTATTCCACCCTGTCCCTTGTTTGAATCCATATCTGCAAGGATATACACTGATTCCATAAAAGAAATGTAGATAAAATCAACACTCTACTAAAAAAGATTAGAAAAACTGAATCTATCTGGATCCAAATTATTTGCAGTGTAGACCAGTTTCAAAAACCAAAAAAAATCAAACTCAATTCATATTCAAGTGGTGTATGTAAAGTTGACAACAAAAAACAGTGAATCTGATAGCCACGCTGATTGCATTTTGGTGGGGCAAGTGTTTACATAAATATATTTAGAGATTTCTCCTGTTATTGCAATTTGATCACAATAATTTTTTTGAGGGGGTGTGTAACATATATATGCACACAAAAAAATTAGAATGTGATAGCATTCAGACTATCTGAGAATAGAGCATAAAAGTGCCTGCTTAAATTTAAAACTTCATTGAAAGTATCCTTTTGTCCTTGTATATGATTCCAAAATCTAAAGATTATCAAGTAAGGAAACCTCTGTTGTCTTGAAAGTTAGGACTTGAACTGTTCTTCGACAACCATTCAATACTCTACCCTACTAGCCAATGCATAGATAAAATTGTTAATATTTTATTATCAAGTAATCATGAGAAGACTTAAACTAAACACTAGATTGTGAGGACAAAGGAGAAGGCTACTGTTGATGTGAGGTGGTCTCTCCCTAACATCACCCCTGACCCTGCTGATGCACGGGGGAAGCCAGATGACATGGACTATGCTGTTTTTGCCGCTTAAGCGGCTTATTTTTATTTTTTTCAAACTTTCCAGGCTCTGCCAATGTCACTCAGAGTTACCATGTGTCCTTTTTTTTGTGAATTATTATAAGTAAATAGAAATCAGACACAATATTCATTGAAAAAAATAGGAAAGAGACTTAAATAATTTTGTAAAGAAATGAAGCTACCTACTCAATGTAGAGGATAGAAAATCAGGTACTGAAATATTATAATATATAATACTAAATGAGTGGGTAAAGTTATGTATCCCTTAAACAGAAGCAACTACAGATCAATATATTCTTTAGAAATCATCCAAGAATTATGAGTATCTTGATTATGTTCTTCCTATTCTTCCAAGTTCCAATGGAGAGCATGCTTCTCAAATGACAAATAATATAACCAAATTGAAAATTCTATTGATGATTACCATTGTTTATAGAAAAAGGTTTTTAAATCATATATATCCCCAGCCCTACGAGAAAAGAGAGTGGCTCCATTTTATGAATTATGTAGCAACTAGTTTTCTGGTTTCTCAGTTTATCTCAAACAACTTCAAAGGCATAAATTACTAGAATGGCCAATAATCATAATCTGACATGACATAAAGAAATGGATTAAGCGCAGTGCAACTTCGTTAATTCTTATAAAGAGAGCATTAAATGGAGGATAGATTTTCAGTTAAAGAAGATAAGCCTGTTTAATTGAACTGAAGTTTGGACTTTGAAAATAACACACTATCCATTCTAAAATTTAAAGTACCTTGTTTCATCTTAAATATCTCCCAGATCAGCAAAAAATACAAAGATCTAATCTGGGGCATTGTTGGGATAGGACAGAGATTGAATTTTTCTGAACCAAGCTATTAGGATGGTATAGGAAGGGTTTTGGCAATACCCTTCAAGCTGGTGCTGACAAGAAGAAAATTTCACTAGTCTTCATTAAAATATTCAAAAGAATGTAAATTAACTAGTTGCAATTTGCATCCACCTGGTACCAACAGATAAAATCCAAAAACTAAGGACATGTAAGCTAAGTTTGTCTAAGTTTTTTGTATTCCAGGATTGCAAAAAACATATGAAAAAAAACATACAGTTTGTTTCCAAAAGCGGTGAAAATCCCACATTCACCATCGTTACCTAACAGACATGAAATTTGAATAACAATGAAATCCATTACATTGTATATTCAACTGAAATTGATTTTCAAAATTAACTTAAAAACTGAAATATGAATATGAATATCAACTTGTAATGTTATCATTGACCCTGAAAATAAATGTTTGAAACACCCCCACTTATAATTTTTTCCTGCTTTTATTAGTCAACGAGGTTTTGCGTTGCGGGCACAACCCACTTCAGGTGCCTCATGGTCTTTCTATTATATTTTATTTTATTGGTCCAGATACTGTTTCACGCTATCAGCTTTGTGTTGCATAAAAAAGTCTGATGTTGGCACCATGTTGTAAGTTGGCCAATGGAGGAGGACTATCGGCTGGAGTTTACCTGTGGAATTTGAGTGGTCAGGTGGGTACTGCCTGCAGATGCACCGCCTTGGACTAAGCCTTAAGCCAATACAGCACCAAAGAACAAAATGTTGAATGCAGAGACTTCTGTAAAACAAGAGGAGAGAGTCATTGTCACAGGCAATGATCCAACAAGACAGTTCAGAAACACAAGTAGTCAAACTCAACGTGACAGGCTGTAATCCTGCCCCCAAAACCTGAACAAAAGAGTAGGACCAGCAAACTATTCCAACGCGGTCTCATATTCGAATCTGGTCCCGTAAAACCTTGACGTAGGTGGCTAGGCAGATTCTGAATATGCATGTGAAATCGGATTCAAATGTGATGAGCATCTGCCACTCTACTTCGTGCAGAGCCCATCAAGGGAATCCTCACACAATGGGGAAAAAATGTCATTCCAGTCAACGCCTGTGCTGAACCCTGTGGCTTCTCCTCCACATCATTCCTTTCTCCTCCACATCATTCCTTTGGTCCTTGCTCACGTACATATTTAGCAAGCAGATTTTCTGGGGGCCTTAAAACCCAGGGAGGTTGCTAGGTCAATCCCAAGGGAAGCCCAATGCCAAAAGGTGGGCTTAGTGCAATGCCATTGAAGAGGAAGACCGCTATGACAACAATGGCTATGGCTCAAAGAAAGGCATTTCACACTGATACTATGCCATTTTATTCCTGCTCTGCTTTGCCCTTCTCTTGTGCTCGCTCATGCTTTGTGGGGTGCTAGTCACCCTTTCAAATCCCAGGTCTCAGTTAAAGTTTGTGCTTTCATTCAAATCCTATACATTTGCACTCGGTTTTGTTGATTTAGAACCAGATAATTAAAGTCAGTTGTTTACATTCCTGTCTGGTTTCTAACGGTGAAGTTATGTAATTTTCTTTTTTATAGAGTAAAGCTCTCAGTAACTTTTATATGGGAGTGGGAGCCAATGAGACAGATGTCTCCACAAAGACAATGTCGCTCAATTGCAGTGTGAAAGTGAGTGTGTACAATCTGGCGACTCTCTTCGGAATTCATGTAGATTCTACCCCAGTGGATCTCTGATCTACAACCATCTGCCTATTGCCACAAAGAAGAAGAGACTTAAAGGTGTAACGGAATAAATTCACTTTTAATAACCAACTTATAATGTCCCTTACACCCTTAATCAACAGCTGCAATTATTCTCCTCTTCAATTGCATCCTTTCAATGCTATTTTCAAACCCCGCACCTCAATTTTGCAAACAAAATCTATAAAGTTCCAGCCTAATCAGCACACCTCTCCATTTTAGTTTGAATTTGCCTTGTATTGGGAGGTATTCTAAGTACAAATCTTCTGTTTCCGAAGTAACAGTGTAGGCATGCAGTGACAAGGGTTATAATGCTGGGGAGCATGCCACAGTTTCTCATTTGAGAAAAGATTTGCAATGCTTCATGCCCATTACCAATCTGGGCATACCCCGCGACTACATGATTCAATGTCACTAGATCACTTTTCAGCATTTTGTGAAACATTTTGCATCCAAAATCCACACACCCACATTTTGGATACAAACTAATGAGTGAATTGGTACATAAACATCAGATTCATATCCAGCTCTCGTAATGCCTTCATGAATACAGGCATTGAGAATCAGGTTTAAACCAATAAAGAGGCTGGGTACAATATTGGTGATAATGGATACAAAGCCTCCTTCTGGATTCAATTCAAGGGTCATTGTTGTTGTTATGAGAATAGTTCGGAACACACTTTCAGATTGTCTAACAATGCACCTTGTGTCCATATGAAGATGTGCATAGACTAATATGCATGTGCAGACACATTGATAGACATATAAACATGTGTGACAGTACTGAATTGATTTTTTTGCAAAACTATTCATTTCAATTTGATTCTGTTTTTGTGCCATGTATATGCATATATAATATGTTCTCATTCATGTAGAACTTTCACTCAATCTACCTATATTTTCTTTGGCTCTGCTCTTCCCGCTATAGCATTTGGGAAATAACTCGACAGAGACACAGGTGAGAATTGGGTGGACAAATATATTTTTGTTTTCATCTTCCGTTTGTAGTAATATACACTTAATCACTTTTTATGGATGCTTTGCTTTGATATGTTGGATTTGTGAATGTAAATTTGTCTGGTTTCCAATACTTCTTTGAAAACATATGGAGATTGAGATTCTTTCCACATATTTTGAAATCAGTTTAGGTTGTCATATCATAAATCAATTTAATCAATCATAAAACAGAAACTGAAATAGGAAGTGACAGTCTGTACTCTACTCTTGTTGGTCTGAATCCCTGCATTCACATTATAGTTTTATCTTTGCAACTCCTTAGAGATCTGTGAAGCTTAACGAAAATGCAGCATATAGCCATGGTAGCAATAAATTGGTAAAATTTTGGCTTAACATACTTGTAAATTGATAAAAAATCAGCCGTAGATCCCTTTCTGGACATGGTTAAAAAAAATATACAAGAGGGATTTTCATTCAATCAAATCCTTGTACAAGCCACCAACATTTTTCATCTGTCTGCAGACACAAACATGTGTATGAAAGTGATAATATTCACCAGACAATCACCATGCCTCATTTTATTGATTTGGTATCTAATGTGGTCCTATTTAGTGGGTTGATTAAAAAAACACTCACTAAATGGATGAGCCTTTGATCTTTTTCGAAAGCAACAAAATGCGTTCCATCTACTCCAAAGGTTTTGGATATATCATGTACTGATTGACACATCTATTACAATAATAGATAAACGTCTATTATTAGTTAATGGTAATCTATTTGTAAACTATTGGAAATATTAGAATACTTCTAATATTTAGTTAGCTTTAGTTAGTTGTAGCTTTTTAAGCTTTCTTTCAGCTAGAATAGAATGTTTCTATTCTTTACGATCGTTTCCTAAGGAAACATCATTCCATTCTTTTGTATATAATGACCTCTCGGTCTCTGTTAATAACAAGCAAGTATTTTACCAATTACTTCATAATATGGTATCACAACAAGGTTGAATTTTTTTTGAAAATAATAATTTCTTGTTGAAATTATCTAAACCTTATTTTCGAAATTATTCTTTCCCTGAATTATTATGCTTTGTTATACCTAGTTTAGGATAGGGTTTGCGATGCAAAGAATTTACAACTCGTGACTGCAAATCGCGCAACACCAGTCTGCAAATCATGGCATCATATTCATTGGAGAGCTCGTTTCTTCTAGAAATCGCATCACAAACAGCTTCACATGGTAGTGCATGTCTAATATTATCCACAATCTCTACTTCTTAGCATGTGATAGGAATTTTTTGGAGTAGTAAAACCCCTGAAGAAAACATGACTTCTATAGAAAATGCAACTTCAAATTGTTGTTGTAGTGTGGTTTTTTGTATGATCCAGCATAAATGCCCCTCTTTGTATCAAAATTGTCCATTTTTGGGCTCTTTTTTTTACCAACAATCAACCATTTTCTCTGCAACTCTGACCTCCATGTGGCTCTCAGCTAGGGTTTTCTTAGAAACCCTAATTTTTGACCTCAAATTTTTGTTTTTGATTGTAGATTCTTGATAGTTTTTCGAGAGCTCAATTGGGTTGTCATCCGTTTTTCTAGGTGCCTCAATTTTTGAGCCCACAGATCCAAAAATCGACAACATTCTTTCTGGGTTTTTTGAGCTCTCTTCTAGTTCACACTCCAAATTTTCTGGGTCTTCCGATTTTTTGCCTCAAAGAATATGCCTTCTCTAATTTTCACATTTTTTCATTGAAAAATGTGTCGTAGCATCTTTGACAAACATTTTGCTCAAGCACAACTCCAAATACAATGGTTGAAATTATGACACTTAGAAGTAGCGGATCATAGAAATTTTTGAATATCGGAAAACCGATCAAATTGTTTTGAATGTTACGAAGCGTCCGATTGCTCTTGGTACTGATTAGGATACTTGGGATGTGAATAATCAAGAGGCAATGATGCTTCCCAAATTATCCGTGGCTAATGATCACGTCTCTCAGATTCCACCCGATAAGACAATTGCTGAGATATGCACACATCTCGAAGGTCTTCATGGGACTTCGGAGAAAAGAAGAGCTTTCTTTTTGAAGAACACTCTGTTTTCTATTATCATGGATGAGCAAACCTTACTCTAGGCACACTTGAATAGGATTTAGAAAATCTATAATTAGTTGCTTGCCATCGGTCACAACATGGAGGAAGAGGATATTGTGGTTATCATTCTTCGGAGTTTACCAAAGTCCTATGTACATTTTATCAAGACTCTTAACATTACGTCTTCTAGTGTTGATCTGAAGTTCATTGATCTCCGCACACTTCTACTTCAACAAGATCGATGGAAACAACAATTCAGTAGCAGTTCCACCTCCACCTCCCACAGAGCAAGCCTTTGTTGCTAAATCCTTTTTGAAGGATAAAGGCAAGTTTCAGCAATTGTAGCAAAAGTCTTCTACTCTAGCATCAGATGGCTCTCGGATGAAGCACACTCAATGCAACTATTGCCACAAGTTTGGGCACATGAAGGTTGAATGTCGAAAATGCTTAGCTGCACAATCTAAGCGATCAAGTTTGCAACCAAAGCGAACAATGCATAGCACACTAAGCAAACAAAATCTGCCTTTTACACCTTCATGGCTAAAAGACCTGCAAATCATGTGAAGTCATCTGCCTAGTACATTGATTTAGGTGCCTCTCATCATTTCACTCACCGTAGAGACTAGTTTACTGACTACCAACCTTATTCAAATTCTATTATTTTTGGTGGTGGAGAAGAGTACACTGTTGTCGACAAAGGCAACACTCTGATTCAATCTGCTGGGGGGAATCTCATTTCCTCAATGTGTACTACGTTCTAGGGATGGAACTAAATCTACTCTCAATCAATTAGTTACTACAACATTCTCCACACTTGGATGTCACCTTCAGTTCATATCAGTGTACCATCACTGATTAGGCAACTAAGTCTACTATTGCAATGGGTCTTGAGGATCATGGTCTTTTCTGACTTACTGATTCTAGTGATTCTCGGGACTTAACTATGGTTTCTCGGTGGTCTTCTGTTAGCATACTTTGGCATTAGTGATATGGGCACTTGAAAGCGCATTATCTCTCTTAGCTTGCTCGAGATTTGCTTGTCCTTGGATTGACAAAGATTCAAAATCAGTTGCTTGGAGTTTGTGATGCAAGCCAGGCTGGGAAGCTACATCGCACACCTTTCCCCAGTGGCAATTCATGGCGAGCTTCTCAAGTACTTCAGCTTGTTCATGGAGATATCTGCGGCCCTATGGCCACTCCTATTCTTGGGTCCATGTATTTTATGTTATTTGTTGATGATTTTAGTAGAAAAATGTAGTTGTATTTCTTTAAAAAGAAATCAGATGCATTTCCTGTATTTCAAAAGTTTAAACCTTTAGTTGAAAAAGAGTCTAGAAAATCTATTATTACTATTAGATCAGACAATGGGGGGAATTTTGCTCTGCTGATTTCTCTACTCATGGCATCAAACACCAATTAACCACACCCACACATCACAACAAAACAATGTAGTTGAACGATGGAACAAAACAATCACCAAGATGGTTCGATCCATGCTCAAACATAGACATGTTCTGAAGAAATTCTAGGCAGAAGTAGTCAACATTATAGTTTATCTTTTGAACTAGTGACCCACAGTGGTCGTCAGAGGTAAAACTCTGGAAGAAACTTGGTCAGGTCGCAAGCCCATAATCAATCACTTGAAAGTTTTTGGCTCCATTGCTTTTGTTTGGATCCCTAATGCGTCACACACCAAGTTGGATCCCAAGAGTCTGAAACTCATGCTTGCTAGGTACAGTACTCTTCACAAAGCCTACCTGTTGATCGACACTAAGACATCTCATCTCATCTATAGTCGTGACATAGTCTTCGATGAGCAGCGAGGACCTATCATGCTTGTTTCTCTTCTTCTTGATCCAACAGACCAGCCTATGAAAGCTTATGATTTGGGAGTTAGGCTTCCATGAGGTCTACCTGATGGGAGGGCTCCAGTAGCTCCTGTAGCTATAGTTATACCAATGATCCATGTACAAACACCTCCAGCTCCTCCTGCAAGATCATCTCGATTTGTAGATGCTTCACCTGAGTTTGATCCAGATTCTTCTGATGAGGAACCTGATCACCAAGCATCTCCTGATACTAATGTTGATCGTTCTCCTTTTCGGCATCAGTGGTAGGCTAAGACACTTGTTGATCTTCGTTATGATGAGCTCATTGATGGGAGAACTGCTCGAAAAATGAGCAAACCTATAGGGTCTGTTAACTTTGCTCTCATGGCCAACATTCATAGTGTGTTTAAACCTCAAACATACTTTGAGGCTAAAGGAATTCCAAAGTGGGAACAGGCCATGACATCTGAACACTAGAGCCTATTGAAGAATAACACCTAGGTCCTTTCTGATCTTCCACTGGGGAAGAAACCTATTGGCTACAAATGGGTTTACAAAATCAAATACAAATCAAATGATACTTTGGATAAGTACAAAGCTCCTTTAGTTGCAAAGGGCTTTTCTCAACGTCAAGGCATTGATTATGAGGAGACCTTTGCTCCTACTGCAAAGATGAGCACAATAAGATTAGTCCTAGCCATAGCAGTACAATTTGGCTGGAAGGTCCATCAAATGGACGTCAACAGTGCTTTCTTGAATGGTGATCTCCATGAAGAGGTCTACATGACGTAGCCTTCTAGTTTCAAGGTTGCTGGAAAAGGCCATCAAGTTCTCAGATTGGTAAAAGCTCTCTATGGCTTGAAGCAGGCCCCTCGGGCATGGTAAATAAAAATTGATAAGTACCTCAGTGATCAAGGCTTTAAGACAAGTTCTTCAGACTCAAATTTCTACATCAAGACTATTAATAGTGACATCATCATTTGATTATTTATGTGGATGATTTCATCATCACTAGCAGTTCCCCATTTTTTATTTAGGGAATCAAACAGAATTTATGCTAGTCTTTTGATATGACTGACCTTGGGCTCATGCATTATTGCCTAGGTGTTGAGGTTTGCCAATAGTCTTCTGGTATATTTGTCTCTTAGTCCAAATATGCTACTGCTGTGTTAGACAAATTCCGTATGCAGGATTGCAAGCCTGCATCTACACCCAAAGAGAAAGGTCTTAAGTTATCAGCCAAGTCTGATTCTCCTCCCGTTGATGATACTACATACATGCAACTAGTAGGCAGCCTCATCTACCTCTCTACTACTACGCCTAACATCCATCTCACGCTTTATGACAGCTCCCAAGGTTGATCATTGGATGGCCGCAAAGCATGTGCTTTATTATGTGAAGGGCACTTCAAATTATGGACTTCTTTATTCTCGAAGTTCTAATCCTAGACTTAGTGGGTTCACAAATTCAGATTGGGCATGCTCTATTGACGATAAAAAATCAACTTCTGGATGTGTTCAATTTGGGATCCGGTGCAATCACATGGACCAATAAGAAGCAACAAGCGATTTCTCTCTCCTCTACAAAGGCCGTATACAGAGGGACTGTTAAGGTGAGATGTGCGGTTGTTTGGCTTTGTCGGATGATTGGAGATATGCAGATGTCACCAGCAAGACCGACTACTTTGTTTGTCGATAGCAAAGGTGTTATCAAGTTAGCCCGAAATCCAATCTTCCATGAACAAACCAAGCATGTGGATGTTCACTGTCACTACATATGACAGCTGGTTGAAGACGAAACAATAGATTTGCAGTATGTTCCTACCACAGATCAGACTGCATACATTCTCACCAAGCCCTCGTAATAACATCTTGCAAAGAAAGTTGGCATTACTCATCCCTCCATGACAAAGACAATGCAATTGTTGGCCAACCTCTATAGTGAACATGCAGGGATCTCAAATGGTATCTTCTCGTCTCAAATTTAACAAAATTTCTGATTCTTCATTCAGCATTATCGTTGAACAACATATTCTCGAATTTAACAACAGTTCTGATTTGATCATTCGGCCTGAATTGAAATTCTATAAACTCAAAGTGAAGGCATGTTTCAGACACTATACACCCGTACACCTCAGTGGTGAGATCAACTCTCCAATAAGTACCTCTCTTTAACTTGTGATCAAGATCAAGAAAACAATACACAACATGCCAACTTTGTTTGACTTCCAAAAAGAGTCAATTGGCAAAATATATGTATAACATATAAATTATTGATAAGAATGGCTTTTCCTCATATGCTTTAGGCATTTGGTTAGATGTAATCTCTTTGCAATTGGATAAAATCAAAGCTAAAACCACTGGAATGGATGTGTTACCTTCATAAAATCAAAATACAACTTTTAATAATATTGCCAAAGAATGGATTGATAATGGCCAGTGGTAGCTCCTGAGGGTAAAATCTCATCATTAGCAAACTGTGAGATGACAGCACAGGGTACTTCTCCATCACCCTTGTCCTAGTTCAACATATTTTACATTCATTCTTAAATGGAATGGTGTTTAAACTCCATTACAGATATTAAATCATTGTGTCCTCTGCTTGTCAATACAATATAATGAACAATTTTACATCTAATATGTTATCAAAGTGGTTTGTAGCATAGCTCGACAGGCTTATTTTTCTCTTCGAAGTGGATTCAGTAAAACTCAACACAAAATTTATACTTTAGCACTGTTGATTTCCAAAAAATGATATCTGAAAGGTTTATATAAAGATCACAGTAGCCAGCCTCAGATCTAGAACAAAATCAGCAGGCCCCTTTTGCGCCTCAGATAAAGTCATTTCCTGGACTTATGTGGTATCTTGTTTTACTGTACCATTTGCAATGAAATTAGTCTTAAAAAAAAGATTATGCACACTTCACATATCCCATTAATCAAACAGTGAGACAGGTAATCAGTCACAGAGTTTTGTGGTAAATGATTACAGACCCAATCTATTTTCCTATATAATCATAATAGCAACCAGTGATAGTCAATTCAACAAAGAAAAGAACACGCCGTGACTGCTTCCACAAACAGAACATTAATCTAAGTCTGAGTCACTCACAAAGAGCTTCTGCAGCTTCACCTTGCAGACTGGAGGTTTCATCTTTCTACATATCACTCTTTTAGAATGAAACCATTTCCAGGATTTGGAACTGTCATTGTGACTGGTTTTGGTTCTCTTCTCAAAACATGCATATCCATTTTCAGTGTATTTCAACTTGTTTTGAAATTCTGCAGAGTAAATAATTTGCCATATATATTGTTGACAAAATTCTTCTGATTCAAGTACCCGTGTTTGAGTAGCTTTCATCTTTGAGTTGAATTTGTGTTGAGCTTGTTATATTTAGTTGATTATGATGTCCATATCTTTCAATTTTGAGTTTGCCTCAAATTCAATTTTACACTCACGTTGTCCTTTCCTCTTGCGATCAAGACATAGCAGTAGCGAGACATCAAATAGATATAATCACAATATCCAGCAGCTTCTACCAAGATGCCCAACACATGAAGAGCACAATGACATTGTCACCATATAAATGGATTCAACATCTGTTGAATGGAATGGACTGTATGGAAATCGCATTAAGATCATAGCAAATTCTATTCTTACACAGTGCCATGCAATTGTTGAAGACCTGAGGCAGGCCTGTGAGGATACACACACCTACAAAATTGTGAGATCAAAATGGTGCAGGAGTCTGTACACAAAAAGCAAACAACCTACAGTTTTTTTTAAGCCTTCTATGAAACATTAAGAGAAATATGATATGTAGAATTTTATGGAGTGGGCAATTCAGCTGGCATCAAAGGCCTCGGTTTTTGCTTTCTTCCAATGAGTTTGACGGTTGACCACCAGAAAACTAGTCAACAAAAATACCCAGATGGTTTTCAATGTACAAACTAGACTTGTACATGTCAAATGTATGTGAAAGTATACTTTTGTAACAAAATGTAGACCCAACATTGTGTTAGACATGAGGATATATCCACAGTGCTCTATATGTACAAGTTACAATTAGGACATGTTGAGTATATGTGAAAGTATCCTCTTGGTTACCTGGTTCAGACACTGCTCTCCAGAGCCAGGTCCAGGTTCACACGGGTCCGTGTTCGTGCCTGGGTTTGCTGCGGGTCCGGGCAGGGTCCTTATTTTGGATTGTCGGTCCGCCCGGGTGACGCGAACCCGGGCAGACCCACAGTCCAAAATAAGGACCCTGCCCAGACCCGCAGCAAACCTGGGCAGACCCACAGCAAACCCAGGAAGACTTGTGGCAAATCCAGGAGGAGCCACTACAAACCCAAGAGGACCCATGATGAACCCAAGAGGACCCGTGGGTTTCTCTCAATTTTTTGTATATATACTCATGAACCCACCCACAAACCCAAATGGGAAAATTTTTATTGCCCAAACCCCGAACCCGAACCCCGAACCCCGAACCCGAACCTCTTAGAATATCAAAACATTTGATTTAGAATACACCTATCATGTTATGCTTCTGCTTAAAGTAAATGCTTATTTGTTAGTAAAACCAGTTTGAGTTGTCAACTTCAGTAGAAAGCACAGGAGAATGGAATCACAAATTTCTTAGTCACATAGTTGAAGCTTCAACAAAAAAAAAGATAGGTATTATTTATTTCTTGCAGTAAGCCAATTCAAACTTTAAACATCCGCTGTCTACAGCAGACAGCCTCTATATGAAAGTCCGCCAACCAAACTTCCACTATGAGGTATAGGTCAACAAAAAGCAAACCACTGTTCTCCAGCTGACATCAGAGACTGAGGAACTGCAAGTTTTACTCATAGGAATTGGAGATTGGTAGGAATACCAGTGCAAAAATATGCTGATTGAATCTTCAACCCAGAAAAAGAATGAAATTATACATTTTCTTACAAGCAAAAGCTTCAAAGTTTCAATAAACAATCAAAAGAATGGGCTTAGTATTCACTTCTTGCAGTAACCTGACTCAAACATGATATTACACATTCCTAACAATAAACTTATTCAAACTTGAACTACCACTATCAGCCACAAACACCCATCAGTTGGAATTTATGGTCGTCTACTCAAGCATATGCTACAAATCCACAAACAAATTCTGGGCAGTCCTACCTTTTTGCTTACATTTTCATGTATTCTTCCTGCTCCAAAGTTCATTTTGTTCATTTTAGTAGTTTGATTTACAAAATCAATTGTATGTCAAATCCTTACAAGCATGTCCATATGGTCCAGCAATCATTTCTTATTCTGATAAGAAATATGACTCATACACTTTCAACACATTCTCGTGAACACATTTTCCATCTCTGATGCATATCAGATGTTCATGCATTGGTACTGACAGTCATGCATGAATCAACTCTGGCAGAGTTTATGATATTAATGCCACATTTATAACAAAAAAATGTTTCTTGTACAGATACAAAATAAGGACATTTTGCATGCAATCATCTTCCAAATTGTATCCAGTGGTAGAGATTGGTCGGGTGCCGCAAAGCAAAAAAAAATGGTATCATACGTTTCTTGCCATGTGCTTTCAATAACCAAGGCACAAGAATGCACAATAATTTACTCTTGTGCATTCTGTCTTTTGGCAGATCTGTGTAGAGTTCAAATTATCGCCGTTTAAAAAATTACTAATCAATTTGAACTTTAAGCACACACTCATCACGTAGACTTAATTTTATCTTATTTTACCCAGAAGATGTGGAGCGACAACAATCAGAATTAAGAAAAGGAAAATCAGAATTAGGCAGAGCATTCAAATATTATTTTGAACAGCGGATGAACCCACTTGAGTGATAAATTTTTCTCACAACATTTTGCATGTAAACAAAGCGAAGAGAAGAACGTAGGAAGGTCCAAAGTTCAAACACAGCAAATGCTCAAACTAAACTACTCAACTACGATAATAACATTTGGCATGTACCAGAGTATGCTCTATCAGAGCAGGAAGAAACAAGAACAACAGACTGTGACAATGGATGCTAACACTAAATTACAATCACAACATTTGGTAGTTACCATCTTATTTAGGTTTATCAGACAAGGAAGAAAAACAAAAACAACAGATGGTGGCACTAGACTCGTAAACTTTGATTGCCACTGATGGCATTCAGTCAAACTACCATTGATCAATGCAATGCAGGAACAAAGGCTGAAGCCTTGAGCTGTGGATTTATTACATGGACCAGGGGAAATGCTTCGAAATTTTGGGTTGTGTGGTGGTTTATTTAACTACATTTAAAGTTCCAAGGTGTGTTGGTTATCTTCAATGGTCTCAGAGCCCCCACAAGAAGCACTGCTGATACAAATAGGAAAGAAATGGCTCACACACTGCATGGTCTACATAGTTTCACAGTTAGGGAATACACAAATATACCATTTCACCTCCTCTCTCAATTGAGATTTTGAACATTTAAGATTAGGCATGCTCTCAACATCTTCTATGTCTTTGACAAATGGGTTAACAAGGAGGGAGATGGACTTACAATTAATGCTGCAATATACCATTTTAAGGAAAGGATATAGGTAAGGCATCCTCTCAGTATCACCTAAAGTTTGGACAAAAGGATGAAAACAAAGAAACAATAGTGCAGTATGAGTCAACTGGCAATATAATATATTCAACTCATTGTCTGATATCTATATAAATGCAACTGGTAATTCAATATTTAGCCATGCTGAGTAGGTGAAGTGTTTCCAATTGCACATATTATTAACAAACCTGGTATTTCAAACTACTTTACAAATTATTTATCACAAACACTTGTCATAAATTCATCCATGAAATTAAAATGCTAATGGTTCAATTTCATGTATAAATATATACACCAAAATGATCTGTTCAGCATCAAAAAGGTGTTAATTTAATAAATAGTTATTTTCTTAACAGATTTTACAAATCTTTCATGAAGAGTATGAATTCATGAATGTAAAAGAATAAATCGATACATTTTTGTCCAATTGCAAATTACAGGTTTCCATCGAATACAAATGATGTTCACAATGCTTGATATCCTGCCACCTACTGGTGTTACAGCTTACTATAATTTCTCTACAGTTGTAAATTATAAGTTTCCACCACAAGCAAAAGGTTTCACTTAAACAGTTAACTCTATCATCAACATGCCAGTTAAACCTCTAGATTGTTGTGCAGATCTATTTTCTTTGAACCTGCACACCACAAAGGACTTTGTAATTTGCTATCGTCTATAATCAACATTTGATTTTCTTCAACTGTACATGTACATCTTCTGATTGTTACTAAAATCACCATATATCTACCAATATAGATGTCACCACCAACACAATCAAGTTTTAATATCATCAAACATTAACGATATCTCACTATCGGCTGACGCATTGCACCTCATTTGGTGCAAGCGCTTGGGGTAATATATTTTTAACAGTTGTTGACAAGGAGCATAGAATGTCTCCAATATGACACGAAGAACACCAAAAGAAAAGATACGCCCTTGGATGTGTGGTGAGCACCAAATCAGCCCCTAAGTACCCTCTACCTGAATGAAAGCATCCAGCGAATAACAAAATAACTAAAACGTCCCCAGGAGTAGACAAATTTCAGAAAAAAGAGGGCGAGGCAAAATGTTCCTTTTGCATTTCTAAAGTATTTGAGACAGTCACAGAGACCAGGGGAGGCATCCCAGGGACCCTGCATGTAACTCAACAAAAGCTCAAAATATGCAGAAATATTGAACAAAAATTTGACTTGCAAAACAAAGGCTTTTGATCAGCGTAATTTTGATGTATAATAGCCCTTTGTCAGTTTGGTTAGTTGTGTGATAAATCCAGAGGCCCAATTTACTCGCGTTACGCAAGTTAACACATGGATATTACTAAAAAAATGTCAAGACGGAATTGCAAATTTCTCTGTCTGAAATTTGTAGATTGTCTACCATTTTTAACATTAAAAAAAATGTTTTTTTGGGTCAAAAAAAGGAATAAGACATTCAAAACGCAGATCTTAAATCTTTCACTTATAAACTAGTTCCCATAGATCCTTTTGTTGGGTGACAGTTTTTCTTAATTGGATATTCTGAGACCAAATTTTAATAGAAAGACAACACAGATCAATGATTCTATAGTATTTTAACGTGGGAAATTCTCAAAAACAAACGCAATGCTTTCCATAGCGCTGGGGATGCAGTGGTAAATGACCACAATTGCCATCATAAAGGGACAAAATTGAGTATTCCTCGAAGATTCGCATAACAATACAAAGAGTTCAGTTAGAAATAGATCTCTTCAATCTCATCATCGCATACAAGTACGCCAGCCCTCGCTATAGACTCTATAAGATTGAGCCTTCGTTTTGTAAATCAGAAACCACCTGATCTTTCTGGGAAACACATTTAAACTAAATGATTAAGGGAATATTTCCTTGGGTTAAATAAAATTCGAGGCAACGGACGATGCGAAAGTCATTGCATTAACTAAATTTTAGCCACAAGGTTGGTATTTCTGAAATAGGCATCCATGGGGTTTCTGTTTTGTTTTCAGCACAATTAGAACGCAGCAAACAGATTTTATTTCTAGCACTGTAAAAGCAAACGATTCATGTAAAATACCTTCAAAAAGAGAAAATTTTCCCGCGACCTTGGATCGATCCCCTGTAAGGCAATCCTTGTGATTTATGTTCGTGATGTCCTTCGAGTCGCCTCAAATCTTGCGATTGGATCTTATATTCGCTGCTTAATCGTAAAACAATTTGTGGGAATTAGTAAATTGGTTTTTAGACTGATGGTGTGTGGGCGTCCTTAAAAAATTGTCAATCTATTTTAAATATTTGGAAAATAATATTCTTTATATAAAAATATTTATAATTAAATTTATTTATTTATTTATCATATAATGGTTTTTTTGTTATCCGTAACGCTTTCTTACTTATTAATTTTTATTTAAATTAAAAAGTTATTTAATATGTTTTATGTGGATGACAAAATATTGGTAAATAAATAATATTTATTTTATATAAAATATTACTTATTTACACTTTATTGAAATTTAGTCCTTATAATCATCAAATAATTACACTATATTTTAATCTAATAATAAAATATTTGAAGAAATATGTATTATTCATATAATGTTCCTATTATTTATCATTGCTAAACATCAGGTGGTGTATCTCTTGTATTGAAGAACGTTATGTTATATTGCATGTTTAGGTAGTGGGCTCATCTTGCATACTTTGTGTAATTGTAATAACAACTCCTAATAGGGTTGAGGCTTCTAACAAGGACCGAGACACTATACAGATGTAATAGACTCTTAACAGGGTCAATATTTTTTACAAGATACTTTTTATTAGTGGATCATTTGGTGGGTACCATACCCGCCAAGGTTTTCCCTTGGTCAGGGTTTCCCTAGTTGACAAAATATGGTGTTATGTGTTGCATTACTTTAAGGATTGTGTTTAATGTTCAGCATAATCAGTTTACTTTCATATGCAAGTTGTAAATTTGTTAATGACATCCATACTTGGGCAAAAGTTTGTGAAATATTGATTTGCCCCCTCACCCCTCTCACTATTTCTTATTTCTAACAATCGGTATCAGAGCACAATTACTCAAAGAAGACCTAACAATTTGAGTAAGATCTTTATGGATATGGATCAGCTACAAAAGAATCTTGAAGAATCTCTTGAGTAGATTGATATTCTTACTGAAGAAAGAGATACTCTGAAAGACAAGTATGAAGATGTGAAAGACTACATTGAGAAGTTGAAAGATAAAATAGATTATCTTAGCAAGAAAAAGATTAAAGATCAGATCAAGGATGGCGATGAAGTTTCAAGACTAAAGAAAGAGAAAGAGATCCTAAAGCATGAACTAGAGATTACAAATCTAAAGTTGAGCTTAAAGGATGATGATAGTAAAATTTAATCAGTTTTGAAATCTAAAATTGCAGATCTGAGATCTAACCTTACGAAAGTGGCATCTGAGCTTGAGACTACAAAATTGTAGTATGCAAAACTTGAGAAGTCTAATACAATTGTGAAAGGAGAATTAACTCAGTCTGAGCTAGATCTTGAGAAGTTGTATTCTAGCAGTGAAAAGCTTAATGAGACTCTCTTATGATAAGACTAGTCTTGGATACCTTGGAGAAAAGTCAACTAAGAAGTCTAAATAAAGTAAAGAACTAGATCTTGTGATCCAACAGCCTAAGAACAAAGAAGAGAACAAGGTTGAATCTAATCAATTTGGAGATGTACCAAAGCAACTCCAGCAAGATGAATTGCCTAGAGAAGTGAAGAACAAATTCACAAGTAGATGTTATGCATGCAATGAATTTAGTCACATGAAAAGGGACTTTACAAGTAAGTCATTTAAACCCCTTTTTGGTATCATTATAATTGTCATGATTTTAATCATAAAGCTATTGAATGTAAGAAATCTAGATTCAATAATGATAATAATAGAATGTTTAGAGGTACTAGCCCTGCAACAAATAGACCTATTGGAGGAACCAATGTTATAAGGAATGGTATTATGTGTTATAAGTGCAACAACTTTGGACATATTGCTAGAGATTGTAGAGCACAGATTGGTCAGTTTGGAGCTAGATATGGAAATAATGTTATAGTTTGTTAGATTTGTAACAACATGGGACACATAACAAGATATTATAGGATGAACAATATGAGGATGCCTAACAACATGAGGAATAACATAAGAAATGCAAATCCTAGAAGGAATATGAACAACAACAAAAGGAATGAGAATAATAGTAACAGTCAAAGAGAAAATGTGAAAGATCTTGTAGGAAACCTTGATGAATCATTTGTTAAAGCTAAGGAACCAGCAAGTTCATATGTTGTGCTGGAAAGTTAGTCAAGTGAAGCATTTGAGAACATATTGAAGTCGGCTATAGTCTCTAGCTAGTCACAATCTAATTAACTATATCATTTCATCAATTAATATAGGTGAATTGGCATCACATTGGTATAGAAAACTTTAGGATAGGAACTGCAACTTTCAAAGTTAGTATGAGGTATAACAAGATGAATGGAAGCTAAGGCTAAGTGTGCATATGATTTTGAGTTGATACATGAGTGTGGAAAGTAAAACAAGGTTATTGGTAAAATAAGAACAACTTTTTCAACTACAAGTACTTACTCAATTAATGCAGATGTAAATTGGATATGATTTAAACGGTAAAATCAAATTTTTGAGTAAGATTTGATCATGCAAGAATTAAAGGAATCCTTGAAGCTAATTAAAAGGAGAAATTGGAGTTGTAGTATCCTCCCCTATTTATTTTTTTCCCAAATAAAGAAACTTGCAAGCTACTTTATGATATCAATTAATTTGCTTAATAACTCAACATAGCATTTTGTCAAACACTTGGCACACATACTACAATATATAGGAAAATTTGAAACTTCTTATTTGCTAATTAAATATTGATTTTTGCCATGTAAATGTGCTTATACAATTGTTTAACATGTTGCGACAAATATCAGTCTCGTATTCAACAACTACAATGCAAAGGTATAAAAATTTGATAGAAGAAACCTGGAATTAGTTGTTGTAGTATTTTTGTAGATGTAGTTGGCAGCCTTCCATACCCCCAAATCAGCAAGAATAAACAATAAACTTGTTGCAAATACTATTCACACACTGTAGCAAATTCAATATCATGCGCACTATATCAACCACTATTCACGCGCACTATAGCAAAACACTATTCATCCGCACTGTAGCAAAACACTATTCATCCACACTGTAGCAAAACACTATTCACGCACACTGTAGCAAAGCACTATTCATCCGTACTGTAGCAAAACACTAAATGAAACCCAGTGTGTTTGGAAACACCAATCCTCCTGACTGTGTCTTTCAACAGGGAAGAGAATGCTAGCAAAGAGGGATTCTGTCCTCCAAGCCCAATAATTAGATATCTAGCAACATGACATTAATCTTCATCCAAGCATACTAAAAAGAAGCTCTTCCATTTCTTTTATAGTGTTCTCACAAGAGCTCAATCCTTCGCTTTCTTAATGTGGGATAAAACATAACTCCCTTTATGTAACTTATGTCTCCAATGTGTTATAAAATAAAGGGGACTCTTTTAATTTAAATATTTCCCACAAACTATAGTCTATGCATTAATAAAGTTAAATATTTAAATTTAACTTTATAAAATAGCTTTATCAATGCATAACGAATCTTATCAATGATAAACAAGTCTTCTTGTCGATTTTAAACAATTACCATTGACATACCGCTACCACTGGATGTCTAACCATGTCCAAGATGACTTACTATAAATAGTAAGTATGCCCAAAGTTGCCTCAAAACCCCTCAGAAAGACCTGCAACTGAAACTATCTAGGGTAAATGGCCTCTGAGTCCCTTTAATGTCCTGGTTAGCCTACGGGACCGTGGGGAAATAGGCTAATGACAACATCATGCTATGAATGCTAAAAAGGGGACATTACAGGAGTGTTCTAAGTAGCAAATTCATCAAGCCCTAGTTTTATTAATTTGAGGTATTTATCACTTGTGCAATCGTAATTTGAAGTTGTTGTTTGCAAGAAATGACAACTCCAACTATATGTGATGTTAGTGAGAGACCTAGGTAGAAAATTCAAGAAACATCCCTACATTTCATTAGATGATGACCCATTATGAGCATTTTCACAAGTACCCAGCAATGTTTTACACGTAGAGGACATTCATTTGTATATTCACTGTAAGTTTGAGAGTATAGGTGACAATGACATCCACGGTGACATGGACTTGGTTTGTAACAATGACTTATCATTTAAATAAGGGTTTGAGCACCATAAATATTTAAACATCTCTAGGCACATGTTTTATATGGAGTTTGACAATCACAAGTGGACAAGGATAATTCTAAGCCACATACATGAGGATATGTTCTGGGTGAGGATATACCTATCATGGTAGTTAATGACATGATTAATAAACTCGTTAGTTTGAGTAATGAGGGTAGTAATCATGTTAATGTAAAAAATGTCAAGAAGTTGGTAGAAACAAATCTGAAGATAGTGTCATATGGCAGAAACATGAAACTAGACATGGTCAAGGAAACTAATGTTAGACTGATAAGAAAAGTAATTGGTTATAAGATGAACTACAATTCAAGATTGAACTTTGTACCTATTGGATTTATCCTTGCAGCTTACCTAATAGTAGTTAAGAAAGAAAAAATTAATATGTGAGAGATCTTGAAGCAACAAATACTAGACAACATTGATAGAATAAAGAAGACAAAGAATGCAGTGTTTAGATTTGAATCTTTGATTATACACTTATTCTTTCAAGTGATATGGAAATTCCCTTGAATGCATGACTATGAATGGAACACAAATAGATGCGCAATGAACTTGATTACTTATTACTATAGAAAGCATTCAGACGACATAACGATGCAATTAGAATGATGAAAAATTTTCAAGCAAAAATGAAACAGAGATATAGGATCCCTCCATCATTAGTTGAAAAGTATAAAGATGACATATGTTTTATGGTTCTAAACTGATGTGACTTATATGGAAATAGTTGAACCAAGGGTAAAATTTATTGACCCTATGGGGCATGAGATGATAGAAGAACTAATAGAAGGATATGAGAAGATCATTGTTGAACCAAAAAGAGACAATGAGTGTCCTAGATGGGGCACTTATGAAGAAAGAGTCAAAGAAATAGATATTCAGTTGCATAGCAAAGAGATCAAGAAAAGAGTTGACAAAAAGATAGATAGTATATTGAAGGAATCAAGTTTGAGTAGAGAAGAATTTAAAGAAGTCATGGAAATAATAGTGGAGATGAAGGTGAGTGGGCAATCAAAAATTCCCATTGCTAAGTTGTTAGCTATTGAGATTGCAACAGAAGCAGTAATAATAGCAAGATCATCCATGCAAATACCCAGTGCACCCTATGTATCAGTGCCACAAGTACAACTCCAATTCATCTCATATATTCAGAGAAAAGAAGAAGAAGATGTCAGTATCATCAAAGTTTAGTCAGCCACCCCTCCTCGCACCAGAATATTTGTGAGGTTAATTAAAGTTAAACAAGACTCAATTGAACCTCCTAGACAGAAAAGAGTCAAACAAATGGCTAGTGGACCAAAGAAGAAGAGGGAAACACTTCTTTCATATAAGGGTACACAGAGAATAAGAAAAAAAGTTGTTGAATCATAATCAGAGGAGTTTGAAAAGGAAGGTAAAGAAGCAAAAGAAATAGAGAAGGTAAAAGAATGGGAAAAGGAAGAATCAAAAGTTCCTATTGGAGGAGTAATACTAAGTCACTTGAAATAACATTAGAAAACACACACAAAAAATGGCTACAAAAGTAGACCATATGAAAAAAAATAGCAATTGTGAATAAAGTAGTTAAACTCGATTACAACATCCAAGTGAATAGTCTCTTCCCTAACAGGGCAAGATTAGGTATCCAGAACCCCTCAGTTCACTCAAACTATAGACGAAATGATTAGCAAGAGTTTTCTTGCCTTCCTAATAGCAAAAAAATGTTGTTTTATCAAATGATATGGAGGAAGGCAAAGCTCAGAAAGGAGCGTTCTTTAATACTATAGTCAAGCTGCACGAGGCCAAACATAGAGAAATTATCAAAATGCAAGGAAAATGGATTATAACCAATAAGGAAGAAGAGGGATGGCAACAAGTAACAACAAGGAGTAGGAGGGGAAAGATGAACCAAAAAATGATAGTTAAACAACAAGAGGTGGAGGAGATCATTAAATGACAAGAGGATTTTTTTAACAAAATGTTGTATGCAAAGAAACTACCAAGGGTCGAGGAACATATAGTATCTTCAACAAAGTTTGACGAAGAAAGTATCTCAATGATACAAAAGCCTACAAAATTCTCAGTAGTAAATCATGTTCAGTTATGTCATAGATAACAACATCTAGTACCTAGCATTGATATTAGGGTTTCCACAATAAAACCCCACATCCTGAAAGCCTATATTCCCCTGCATAGAAGATCAAACGAAAGGAAGGGCATAGCTAAGAGAGGAGTGCTTCTTTCTATAGAAGAATTAACTAATCATAAATTATTTCTAACATACTAATAATTAGTGATAGGTATGTATGAGAAAAATGGAAGGAATGCTCAGAGTTAGGCATCTTTGCACATTGGAGCAGACCAAGTAAGTATTTCCCAAACCTATTAAAGAGATTAGAAAAGATTTACAAGCAGCAGGAAAGTATTAACACTTTTTCAAATTCCTCATTTTATGTTCAATGTAAAAACAAGGAAATTAGGAATAAATTATTCTCAATTTCAAACTGCTTTTATAAAGGATATTTTGTTAATTTTTTAGCATGGGAACCAAATTGGAATGATGAAAAGGAAAGTCAAGTACCCATCTAGTTTGAATGTAAAAAATTTCCACCATAAATTAAACATCTCCAAACCTTAGTCAAAATTGGTAGATCACTAGGAAACTTAAGTGGCATTGAATTAGAAGATAACCAATCTAGCAATATCAATTTTTTAATAGAAACAAAGCTAGGTCAAAAAGAATTGAATACTAAAAAGTTAATTACAAATAGATCCATATATAAACTAGACTTTACAAAGTATGAAGGAGAAATTAAAAGAATCATTAAACCTAATCTGAACATAGATTATAACATATCGAACATAAAAGAAGCACTTAGTAGTATAAGTAATATGAAAAGGAAGGAAAGAACAAAGGAATCAATAGATCAGAAGGAAAAGAAAGTAGAGGAAAGTAAGGATAAAAGATAACAGGATGGGAAAACACTAGAAAGGGAAGTCATGTGTTGGTAAAATTGATCGGTAGAAAGAGTAACAAAAGGACAAAGAATAGTACAAGAGAATTGAGAAGAAGGGGGGAAACAAAAAGAGAGAAGAAGACTTTCATGAGAGTCATCTCAAATTGACTATCCGTTGGGAATGCAAGGTCTGTCAAAAGGAGAATAGAACACTAGAGGAGATAGAGAGGAGTCTACATGAGTTAAATAGAATGAATCATGATATCATTTTACTACAAAATGATATTGAAGATCAAATTATAATAGGAGAACACTTTCACATTGAACATGGGTATAGGGAACAACAAGATGAGAAGGAAGAAAAAAAGAAGAATCAATCGATACAGAATTAAAGAGGAGGAAACCAAGGGACAATATTAGAGAAGAATTTCTAGAAGAAATTAGAATAGAAGAAACCCAGATTCAGGAAATAATTAATAAAGAGAATCCAAGTGAAGAAGGAGAAATTATAGTAAAATAAGGTATAATAGGAACTAACTAGGATCATTCTATTAACCAAAACATAGTGACAGAAACTAGAACTAAAGACTTCATAGGAATAGAAGAGATAAGAGAGAATCAAGAATGTGGAAGCTCAATCCCATCAGTTGCCTCAACTCAACGGAGCAACATAACTATTTGGAAAAAAACAAAGAAAAAGAGTTACAAATTGTGGCAAAGATTGGCAAATGGGAAAGATGTCTTTTAAGAAGAAAAAAGCAAAGAACAACTTGATACAAAGGGGTATTTAATTCCCTTAGAAGTAGCAACATTCATAGAAACACAAGAACTATAGAATATATCAACACATGAGGAGGACATCATAAAAGCATAGCACATTGGGTATCGCCAAAAATGGGAAGAATTTGAGGTACTAGACAACATGCATAAATCAAAGGGAATGGAGAAGGTCAAAGAAGTAGAGAAACAAAGGAATAATGAAGAAGCTAAGGAATTAGAAGATATGATATTCAAAGAGTTAACAAATGAGGGTGAAGACAAGAAAGAAGAAATGGATTCAAATAACAATCAGTATTTAATGGATAATCTTGGAATTTCTATAAACCAGGAGGGTTTCAGAACTTTGAAATGTGGCAAACAAAAAATGAATACATGAAGGAAATCACTATAATAACTAAGAGAAGTAGATGGATAGGCAAAGGAGCAAAAAATGATATTTGAAGTCCTAAATGTAGGGAAGGCAAAGAGCCTTCCCAGTGATCAATGAGGATTACAACATGGAATGATAGGGGCCTGAATGCCCCTAGCAAGAAATGGTTGCTAAAACACAATCTAAATTTATTTGAATCATTTATGATATTAATACAAGAAACTAAATTGAATAAAGAAGAAGGAGACAAATTAGGAAAGAGACTAGGCAGATGGAAAACAAAAATTAGAGAATCAAATGGGGCTTCAGGAGGATTGGGGATCATTTGGAACATGCAGACAATAGATATCAAAACTATAGAATCCAATAACAATTGGATGGGAAGTAGAGTTTTCAGCTATAAACATAATCTCCAGTTAGTAATAATTAATGTATATGGACCTACACAAACAATAGATAAGAAACAATTATGGGATGAACTCAACACATTCATGGAAAAATACTCCAACGAAAACATAGTCATTGGAGGAGATTTTAATGCCATTCTGGACCTTAATGAAAAATACAGAGGAACTCAAATGATCTCTAAAGCAACAATGGATTTTAGGAACTAGATTGGGGATAATAAGCTATTAGAAATCCCAAACAGCAACATAATGCTTACTTGGAACAACAGAAGGAAAGATTTCAATTACATAGCAAAGAAACTAGATAGATTTTTCTTTAAAGGAGATTTAGCAAACTAGATTTAAAAGTCACCACAAATATCCAACCTATAGCGAGTTTTGATCATTATTTGGTAAGAATAGAATATTAAAGAACCTAACAAAATAAATAGGAATCCTTTTAAGTGCTAAATAATGTGGTTTCTAGGTAAAAAATTTATAGATAGATTAATTATTGTTATTTGTTGTAATTAATTATATATATGTGTTAAGTGAATTCAAACCCAAGACCTCCCACATGAGAGGCTCACAAGTTACCATTGTGTTGTAGGCTCTTGCATGGCAAGAAGGTAATTTTATAGGATCAAAGATGTAGTGCTTTGTTTCAAAACTAAAAATGATCAAAGAAAGAATATTAAATTGGAACAAATAACACTTCAATAACATTTTCAAAGAAAAATTGGAAACTGAAGAAGAACTTAAAAACTTAAATGAAGAAGCTATTAAAAATGGTATGATCAATGGAAAATTTATTAAAGAAAAAGAATTGCTAGCTAAACAGGAAGAAATATTAGCAAAAGAAGAGATATTTTGGTGGCATAAATCAAAGGAAAAATGTCTTGCAGAAGGAGATAGAAATACCAATTTTTTTTGTAATAGCACTATACATGACATAACTATCAACACAATAACTAAAATCAAAGATGGGGATGGAAATATGGAAGATAATCCTTCAAAAATAGCGGAAATATTTGTAACTTATTATGAAAACTTACTCAACATTTTTTATTTCTCCAACTAAACTGCTCAGGAAAAGGTGCTAAGGGTTATCCCCAAAGTGGCAATAGAAGTTGACAACATAGTACTTAATAAACCCTTCACCAAAGAGGAAATTAAGTTAGCCATCTTTAATCTTAACTCAAACAAATCTCCAGGGTCAGATGGGTTTCATAATTTCTTCTTTCAAAAATGTTGGGATATCCTAGGAGAAGAACTATGGAGGGAAATGGAGGATCAATGATAACTAAAATCAATCATACTTTTCTTGCTTTGATTCCAAAAAATTAGTAGCAGATTCACCATGCAACTTTAGACCTATTGCACTATGTAACACTATCTATAAAATCTATTCAAAAGCATTAGTAAATCGAACAAAAACTATTCTTCCAAGAATTATCTATGAAGAAAAAACTAGTTTTGTGCCAGGAAGATCCATGGATGGGATATCAATAATTTAGAAAATCATCCATTCAACAATTAGTAAAAAGGAAGCATGCATGTTTATGAAACTTGATATCTAGAAAGCTTATGATGTAGTGGATTGGAGATTCCTATGTAAATCTCTAGAAGTTTTTGGTTTTCTCACCAATGGATTAATTTAATTTTCAATTGCATATCAACACCCAAGATTTTTCTTTTAATCAATGGAACCCCAGAAAGGATACTTTACTATATCAAGGGGTATCCGACAAGGTGATATGATTTTGCCCTTCCTTTTCATAATCATGGCTGAAGCCTTTAGGAGATCAATAAAAAAAAGGCTCAAGAAGAAAGTAAAATTAGAGAAATAACTGTGGCAAATAACATTCCAAATGTAACTCATCAACAATTTACAGATGACACCATTCTCTCTAGTGTCAGCACTAAGGAGGAAACACAAACATTCAAACAAATCATACTAGAATATACTGTAGCCTCCAGACAGAAAGTAAATGTAGCGAAATTGGAAATTTTCTTCCTGAACACATCAAAAGAAATGGAAGAGCATATATGTAATTATATGTGATATAAGAAAGATACTTTCCCCTACAAATACCTTGGAATTCATTTAGAAAAATGTGTAAGGAAGCATAAAGGATGGGACAATATATTAGACAAAATTGATAAATAGATAGAGACATGGAAAGGAAAATGGCTAACAAAAGTAGGTAGAAAAACTAAAACCAAATTAGTTCTATCAGCAATCCCTACTTGTAAATTGTCTTGCCTTCCTTTACCTAAGAAGGTAAACAAAAAATTGGAAAGAAAACTCATAAATTTATTTTGGAGTGGAATAGAAGAAAAAAAGAAACTAGCATTAATAAAGTGGGAAAAGATATGTCATTTGAAAGACCAAGGGGGGTTAGGTATTAAGAAATTTAGTTGGCAAAATGAGGCATTGGGAGCAAAATTAGTATGGAGAATGTATCAAGAAAGGGAAAACAAATGGGCTAAAGTTTTGTCTAATAAATACTTAAACATGAATGATCCAACATCTTTATTTAGAATTAGGAACCCACCAGTAGGGTTAGAAATATGGAATTTCATGGCAAGATGTCAATCAATGATTAGCAAATTTGTCACTTGGGATCTTGGAAGAGGAGATGATGCTCTCTTTTGGGAAGATTCCTGGGATGGATAGCCCCCTCTGATTAATACTAATATCCTTGAAAATGTCAAGAATGTGCTTGTCAATTTATGGGGTTTGAAGGTCTTAGAATACAAACCCCTAAAAAAGATATTTGGGCTTGGAAAACCTTGGATAATGTAGACATATCTCCTATAGAAAAACAAAATTTTGAAAACATCCTCAAGGATTAGCAGGTGAATCATAAAAATAGGGAAGACAAGCATATATGGGGAGCTTCCAAAGATGGATTATACAAACTTAACTATGATATAATCTAATTATTAACTCACAGAGATGAGAAAACATCAACCTACCTTTGAAGTTATGTTGGGATGCAACATGCTTACCCAAGGCAAGCATCTTCCTATGGGTTACAATTAAAAAAAGAATCCTAACAACAGATAGATTCACGAAAATGGGATTTGAAGGACCGTCAAGATATTGTCTCTGTAAAGAAAACTCTGAGACAATGGAGCACCTCCTTTATAATTGCCCATTCACTCAAGAATATTGGAACTGGCTTCGACATAAACTTATCTGGTCTTCTCCTCTCTCTGAGGATTTATCCAGTCACCTATTAGGTTGGCCTACTAAGAACAAATCTAGTATATATGATAAACTATGGAACATATCTCCAGCCATGCTAATGTGGGAAATATGGAAAGAGAGAAATAGGCATATCTTCAGTAATACAGAACTAAGCATAAACTCTCTTTCAAACAAGGTTGAAGCAAGTATTACTAAAGTTATGAACAACCATTTAAGGAAAATAGTTAAAACCAAAGGGACATTCTCTAAATGGGATGGGAGTAGGAAAAATAATTGGGCTCATTTAGTTAACCCCCCTCTAATATATGAGAAAAAAAAGATAAAAAAACTAGGAAATAATGTAAATGGGAAGCACCACCAATACAATGGATGAAACTAAACTTTGACAAAGCATCAAGAGATAATCCAGGAAAAGCAAGAATAGAATGTATAATTAGGTTAGAAATTGGAGAGTGGATTATCAAACGATCCAAACCTTTGGGTATTGCTACAAATAACATAGCGGAATTAGTATCCCTTTGGGAAGGATTTCAATTAAGTCTAAAAAACAAGATAACAAGATTAATTATAGAAGGAGACTCCTAAATTATTATCAATTCTATTAGAAAACTTCAAACTCCGAACTGGGTGGTGAACTCTAAACTCGAATATGTTCTTAGATTAATAGACCAATTCGAAGAAACTAGATTTCAACATATATATCGAGAAGGCAATACTAAGGTAGATAATTTAGTAAATAGAGGAGTTGAAGGTGAGGATTTTATCCTCCAATCTTCATTATAAGATCTTAGGTTTTCATCGGGTGGTTTTAGCCTTTTTTGGTACCCTTCTCTTTATCGGTTATTTTTTCTCTTTTCCAATACCACTTTTAATTAATGAATGAATTATCATTAAAAGGAGATCCCTAACTTCAAAGTACTATAATATTTATTAGCTAGTGATGTGGTAATTATGAGTTGTTAAGCTTTCTAGCTCATCGAATCATGATTATTTGTTGGGAGGTGTGCTTAAGCCTTCCCCTTTTTTTGTCTCTAGATCCTTCTATAGCCATGGTGTCTACTTATAAGGGTCTCTTCAACTCTATAGTAGTGACATCTTTGTCTTTACTTTAGCTTCCCTTTTGAGCCTCGATGGAGTCAACTATTTCACTGTTTTATTCGTTGGAGGTTAGAACCATGGCTGTTAGGGGGTCTGTTAAGCCCAAAAGATGTAATAGGATTCTCAACCCTCTTGATGATTTGTCGAGGTTTTCCATTACTTGGGCTATAGGTAAAAATGCTTTCAAGTATGATTTCACTTGGTGCACCAATAGTTATTTAATTGACTCCTTCATAAGTTATCTTACTAGGACAAACATAGGTAATGAGGAGATTATTCGACTCTATCATAATGCTTTGACCCAACTTGGTTAGAATGCCTAGAGAATGCAATGCTTAGCATTGATCAAAAGCTTAAAATATTACTTCTAGAAGTTTATATGGCTCATCCACTAGATAGTCTCAAGCTTGCCATGGTGGCTAGGATACCTTCTCTGTATATTCAGGATAACGTCCAATTCTTTTCATCCTGGCCGAAAATGGAGGCTAGCATTAATTTCTTGCTTTGCTAGAGGGGAATTATAGAAGACCAAGGTAAGTAGTGGTTAGTCCATTTTCTCCAGGTGTTTGAGGCCTACATTGAGCCTAGAGTGTCTTTTGATAATCTTGACAATTTGGAGTTCATTTTTCCCAATATGGTAAAATCTAGCAAAGAGCCACTAATATATGTGTTTCCTCTAGGATCTAAGGTAGATGATTTGGATAAAGTTGTAGATATCATCATGGTTTGCTGGAAGAAAGTGGAGGAGGTTTATCTCTTATCTTCTGATGGAGGCTCTCTATTTTTGTTTTTGTGTTCGTCTCAGTTTTCTCCCTCTACTCTAGGGTTTTGTCTATCTCCTTCTATGTTGTTTTGGTTGCCTTCAACACATCTTTTTGGTCCTTCCTTAATTTTCTAGTTGGTTCTCTATTTGGTGATTTTATTCTCTTGCATATTGATATCTATGTACATATATTATCATATATAAAATGTCTTTTGTTGTTTACTTTTGTTTGACTCTTGGTTCAATGTGGTTTTGATTCATTGGTACAACTTGAAATTTGGTTATCTATGATTTGCATCTCCTTATTGCCTACATTTTAAGTTTTGGAATTAATAATAAATTATTCGGATCTTAGTAATCATATTGCTAAAAGGATTTTATACTATCTAGATGTTCCCTCTTAAGGAAGTAAGATGATTCTAGCAACAAAGAACTCAAAGATATTTGGATTGTTGGAATAGGATGTAATTTAGTCCTTCCAATCCTTTGAATTTAGGTTAGGTCTAGTAATAATTACTAATGTTAATCCTCTTCTTAAATTATTTCTGATCAAAGGGTATGGTTGGAACCCTTCATGCCTTGTATTTTAGCTTCATATTCTTTAGCAATTGTATCCCCTTGCCCTATCATTTTCTAGTATTTTGTACTTTGGGGAGGTTGTTTTCATATTTCTTTACTAGGGGCTCCGTCGCTTAGTCTAGTAAGGACGATTTCCCATGATCTTCATATCTTTTGTTTTTCCACTTGCGTCCTTGGTATGGAGAGATGAGAGCCTGTTTGTTAGAATAAGGAAGGTTAGTTTCATAAAATTAATTATTATTACAAGTTACATTAAGGTTTTGAGTAGAAATGAATTCAAGATAAATACAAATTAAAATAAGTAGAATTACATATCACAATAAAGAAAAATTTCAATAAGTATAAATATAAATTACAATAGGCTTCTATCGAGTTAAGCTAAATTCAATACAATCTAAACATTAAGTAGAACTGAATTCAATTTAAATATAATTAGGCCTTTTAATCACAACAATTAAGAGATTTGAAAAGTATAACTTATCCCTATCAGGAACCTATTTATATTATAATTTAGTAGGAAGTTAGTACTGAAAATCTAAAGCTATCAATTTACCACTTCTTATTTATGTTGTATTTTAGTTAAATTTAGTATCTACTCGAAGATCATTAGTCTGGAAGTTATATAGATTCCAAATTTAAATTAAATTTTGTTCTAACCTCTAAAACAAGTTTTGAGTGGATGTGATTGCAAAGCTTCAATAAATTGAACCTGGTCAAGACACTAAATATAACTGGAAGATGAGTGGATGACTCTGGCTTTGATCAAGAATTTTCAAATATGGCTCCCTACAAACAAATGTATCAAGTTCTAAATAATAAATATAGATAAATTAGTATAGAGCATAGTAATGTATTAAGAAACAGGAGAATGCCCCTTTTATATTTGTATTTTGTATAGGACTAAGGTCCCGGGAAAGACTAGATGTTTTCTTCTCTATCCTTTCCTACCAATGTCTATTTGAACGGAGATACTCAACTTTTGTAATTGTTCCAATTTATTTATATATAATCAAAAAGCTTTGAGCATTTATTGATTAAAAAAAAATCCTACTGGAGGAAGAAAACCATAGAAACCAAAGATAGAGACATTAAATTGCACAATCATAAATGATGGTAACTTTGTGAAATTGAAAAAGTTCTATGATTTGTACATTAATTTTGAAAAGTTTGAGCTAGAGAATGCAATAACAAGGCACCTGATACTAAATGGAAAGAAATTTTCAGATATACCAAGTCTTATTCCCAAAGATTTGTATGAAAGACTTGTTAATAGAAAGAAGAGAGTAGTAGAAGATGATTAGAAAATAAGAGAAAACCAAACAAGAAAGCTTTGTGAAGTTACTAGTGAAAAGAACTTTTAGAGTCTATTGAGTAGTCTTGAACCTTGCATATAGAATAAGACAAGGCCTATATTGATCGTGGGAGGAAAATATGAAGAGGTTAAGAAGGAGATAGAAGCAACAATAATAAAGATGAAAGAAGAACTCAAGCCATCTAGCCCACATAAATCTACAATAGGGACACATGTACAAGAAAAGGAAAGCATTATGATAGGGGGATAAATCCCTACAATAGAAACACAAGCAGAGGTAAACGATGGAGAAGCACCAACAATAACAACAAAGATTGTAAAAGATTCAGCAACAGAGTCATCATAGATGCCACAGGTAGCAATTAGCACTAATACTATACAAATAGATAAAACAAGCATCACTTTGGATGTTGTAGGAAATAATTTTAAGGATTTTGGCCCCTCCAATTTTCACAATTTTATGGATCATACAAGCTCTGAAGATGAAGAAGAAGAAAAGAGGAACAAAGAAGAAGAAAAGAAGAAGAAAGTAGAAAAGAAAAAGAGAATAGAAGAATGGAAGAAAAGAGAAGAAGAAAAGAAGGAAGAAGAGAAGAAGAAGAAAGAAGAAAGAGAAGAGGAGAAAGAAGAAAGAGAAAAGAAAAAGGAAGAGAATGTTGGATACAATTGTTAATTGTGTATTGTCTTTGATGTTACAAAAATGTCATATTAGCCATCAGACAGAGTCTACCGAGCTCAGACGGTCAGCAAAGCAATTTATAATGACTACCGAGCGTTCCTAAACATTACATAGAAAGTTAGCTCTTACCGAGCTCACTTGGGCATCAAAGGATTTTGTAGTAGAAAGTTAATGTTAACCAAGCTCCCAAGGTTAACAAAGGGAAAGTCAAAAACTACCGAGTTCACTCGATCATCGAAGAGAAAGTTAGCTTTTATTGAGCTCACTCGGTAAGCGAAGAAAGGTCAGTGTTTACCAAGTTAACTCGGTCTCCGAAGGAAGTTGCAAGATTTGCAGTGTTTACCGAGCCTCACTTGGTTAACACTGGGGAAACTATTCTGGAGCAGTGGTCACCGAGTTGGGTCGGGCATCGAAGAACTTTATGGTTCTAAAGAATCAAGTTTAAATTATTTTATGCAATGTTTGCAGCCGACTGATTTAATGTTTTTTAGTTGTTGTAGCTTGTAATTGAGTCAACTTGACAATCTGTAAGGTATATATGAAAGGTCAAGTTGTGAATTCATAAGAAGTAAGAGTTTTGATGCATAAGAGTGTGAATATATGGATATGGAATGAGCAAATATTGAATATATGAGCAAATGTTGAAGAAGGATTAGATATGCTTATGGAGCTGCAAAGTTGTATTTGATCAGTAAGGATCTAGTGAAGCAGAACAGAGATTTGTATTTAGCAAAGATAAGTTGCATATATTTTAGATCACTTCATTGTTGCTTTCTAATCATTGTAACAGTGATTCAAAATCTCTTAACAGAGTTGGTTTAATAGCCATTTTGTAAATTCTCTAACAAGGTGACAATTTAGTTGAATTGTTCTAAAGACCTCTGACAAGGCCACTTCTAATAGGGTGATAAAATCTTCTAACAGGGTCACACCTAACAGTGTGTTTTGTAACCTTTAACAGGGTTGGCTCCTAACAGGGCTCACTTCAGAAGAGTGAAAATTGGTAACCAGTTACTTGGTGGTTTTTCCCAAATTAGATTTCCACGTTAAATCTGGTGTCTCTTGTGTTCATGTTATTTCTTTATGCATGCATGTTAATCACTTTAAATGCTTAATAAGTTAAACAGAACATCTATCAAGTTTTAGCATTTATTTGTGTGGTTACCGAGTATCAGCAGTAATTATATTTTAAGACATCTAAGGATCTGTGGATTTATTTTTGTGGTAACTGATTCACCCCTCCCCTCTTAGTTACTCCATCTCTATTTCCAACAATTGGTATCAGAGCTCTTGGTGCTTGCAGGATAAGATTTCAAGGATCTGAGCTAAAGATCAGGATGTCTTATAAGAGGGAAATTTCAAGACTCAACAGGGACAACTTCTCAGCATGGCAAGGGTTGATGAGACTTCATCTAGCTTCTATTGGAGATACAGGACTAAAACACCTTGATGAAAAATATGCAGAACTAGCTGGTACACTATCTGTCAATGATATTGCTGAAAAGAAGACCCACAACATTATGATGATAGATATAGCATCTGCTCTGAGTTATAAAGAATTTGATGATATCAAGGACTACAAATCTGCTTTTGAAATGTGGGAAAAGCTGAAAGAGATCTATGGAGGAGATGATAATGTTAGAAGAGCCAAAGCAGAAAGTCTGAGAGGACAATTTGATTAAATGAGGATGAGAGAGGATGAAAACATTGCAAAATATGTTGAAAGAGTCAAAGCATGTGTCAGTGCAATCAAAGCATTTGGAGGAGATATCAAAGAAGAGACAGTTATAAGTAAAGTTCTCAGAACTTTACTTCCCATTTATGCAATCAGATTTTCTATAATTCAAGAAAGAAGATGTGAAGCAAATCATAAGATAAATCTAGAGGCTATAGTTGGAAGATTGACTGCATTTGAACTAGACAACTTTGATAACTATGTTCCAGCTTCCAAGAACATTGAATCAGCATTTGAAGCCAAACTTTTGCTCAAGGAGAAAGGCAATAAGAAATCCCAGTTAGAAAGTGAAGAGGAATCAAACCAAAGTTCAGACAGTATCTTGAAGTAATTGAAGCCCTTCTAGCAAGGAAATATTCTAGAGGAAGAGGAAAATACAAAGGTAAAGTACCCCTAATCTGTTTTTCATGTGAAGAAGTTGGTCATATTGCTGCTAGGTGTCCAAACAAGTAGAATAAAGATGAGAAGAAAGATCACAAATGGAATGGCAAGAAAAATTTCAAATCATTCAAGGATAAAGGTAAAAAAAACATGTTTTATGGCTAAAGATTCCAATGATTCTAATGATGAAGAAGAAGATGAAATCGTCTACATTGCTGTGAAAGATGAATTTGATAATGATGAGGAAATGACACTCATTTCTCATATGAGCAAAAATGATACTTGGATCATAGATAGTGGTTGTTCTCATCACATGACTGGTGACAAAACTAAGTTTGAATACTTTGAAGACTACGATGGTGGTAGTGTAAGATTTGGTAACAATGAACCTTGTTGTATAAAGGGAAGAGGAAGAATCTCTCTAACCAAAGAACTTATATGTGATAATACCTATTGGGTAGAAGGACTAAAGCATAATTTGTTAAGTGTGGCACAACTACTCAATAATGGATTCAAAGTAGAATTCGTGCATGGTAAAGCAAGATTGTTGGATGGCAAAGGAAAGCTGATTGGATCAGGTACTCAAACTAAAGGTAACTTGTTCTATCTTGAACTAGGTGAATGTTCATGTTTCATTGCTCAAATAAAAGAAAGTTGGTTATGGCATAAAAGGTTGTGTCATGTGAACTTTGATAATCTGGTAAAGATAAGAAAATTCAAGAAAGTAAGAGGCATTCCTAACATAAAGAAACCTAAGGTCGGTCTATGCAAAAATTGTCAGATTGAAAAAATGGGAAACACTAGTTTTAAAAGTAAAAACTATCAGTCTGAAGATAGATTAGAAATTGTGCATACTGATTTATGTGGACGTATTGGAATTGAAATATATATTGGAGAAAAGTTCTTGATTCTTTTTGTTGATGATTACTCAAGAATGATGACAGTCATGTATCTAAGAAACAAATCAGAAGCATTTGAAAAGTTCAAATGGTATTTGGCCAAAGTAGAAAAGGAAACAGGGAAAAGATTAAAATTCTTGAGGTCAGACAGAGGTGGAGAATTCATTTCACATGAGTTTAATAACTTTTTCATTGAAAGAGGAATCAAAAGACAGGTATCAGCCCCTGGAACACCCCAGCAAAATGGAATAGCTGAAAGAAGGAACAGATCCATCATGGATTGTGCAAGAACTTTAATGATTGAAAAGAGCATTGCTATTAAATACTGGAAGGAAGTTATCAGCACTATAGTTTATACCCTGAACCGAGTACAGCTGAAGAAAGACTCATTCAAAACCCCCTATGAGTTATGGTATGGCTATAAACTTAATGTAAGTTACCTTAAAGTATTTGGAAGTAAATGTTACATTTTGAAAGAATCTAGAAAAGGAAAATTTGATGTGAAAGGTGATGAAGGTATATTCTTTTGATACTCATACAAAAGTAAGGGATATAGATGTTTGAACTTGTCTACTCACAAAGTCATCGAAAGTGCACGTGTGAAAGTTGATGAGTTTGCAAAAAGGACTAAAAAAGAAAGCAAAAGGGAACCAGAAGATTATAGAAGGTTTGTCTTCATTGAACCTGATACAGTACCAGTTACATTAGAGAATCAAGAATCTTCTACTCCCGAGTCATCTGTAACCGAGTTATAGGAAGTTCAAACCGAGCCACAGCAAACTGAGTTAAATTCAGTATCTATCGAGCAAGTGTCTACCGAGTCTGAAGGACCCGAGCTAGCATCTACCAAGAAAATATCTACTGAGCCAGAAAAGATAGAACCTGAAGTTGAAATGCAAGAGGATAATAATGAAATCCATTTAAAAGGCAAGGAACTTGAATTAGCTAAATATGTTAGGAGACATCATTCAGCAGATTAAAGCATTGGAGACAAATCTGAAGGAACCATGACAAGAAGCAAGTTGAAGGGTACTTGTTTACTTTCTGATTTTGAACCTAGAAATATCAAAGATGCTTTAGAAAATGATAGTTGGATTGAGGCTATGAATGAAGAAATAGAGCAAATAGAGAAAAACAAGACATAGACTCTTGTATCTAGGCCTAAAGATAAAAATGTGATTAAAACCAAGTGGGTATTTAGAAACAAGTTGGATGAAGATGGTAAGGTATCAAGAAACAAAGCTAGACTAGTATGCAAAGGATATGCTCAAGAAGAAGGAATAGACTATGGAGAAACTTTTGCTTCTATTGCAAGATTGGAAGGAGTCAGAACCTTACTAGCATATGCTGCTCACAAAAGATTCAAAGTTTATCAGATGGATGTCAAGTTAGCATTCCTCAATGGTATCTTGGATGAAGAGGTTTACATTGAACAACCTGAAGGTTTTGTTGATCCAGATAAGAAGAACATGGTCTGCAAATTACACAAGGCATTGTACGGTCTGAAACAAGCTCCTAGAGCATGGTATGAAAGATTTCATAACTATCTTATTCAGATTGGTTTTCAAAGAACTAATGATAATAGTAGCTTGTATATTAAGGAAGGACCAAACAATAAGATTGTCTTGGCAGAAATATTTGTAGATGATATTGTTTTTATAGGGAATGATGATCTGTGCAAAGAATTCTCAGAACAAATGAACAAGGACTTTGAAATGTCTATGTTTGGTGAGATCAAATTCTTTGTTGGTCTTCAAATTCAATAGAATAAAAATGGTATCTACATCACTCAATCAAAATACATCAAGGAGATATTGAAAAAGTTTGGAATGGAAGATTGTAAACCAGTTGGGACTCCTATGTACACCGGATTAAAACTTACCAAGGAAGATGAATCAAAAGAAGTAGATCAAACATTGTATAGATCTATGATTGGAAAATTGTAGTATGTAGTTCATACTTGGCCAGATATTTCCCTTGGAGTTGGTATTGTAGCAAGATTTTCAGAAAAATCAAAAGAAAATCACATTATGGCAATCAAAAGAATAATGAGATATTTGGAAGGAACTGAAGAGTATGGTTTATGGTATAAGTTTGGAGGTAATTTGGATTTGAAAGTGTTTACTGATGCTGATTGGGCAGGAAACCTTGATGACAGAAAAAGTAAAAGTGGAGGTGCATTCTTTCTTGGAAAGAAGTTGGTTTCTTGGACAAGCAAAAAGCAGAATTGCACATCTCAATCTACAACAAAGGCAGAGTATGTTGCTGCAGCAGTAAACTGTTCTAATATTTTTTGGTTTAAACAGTTGGTGGAAGGCATGAAGATGGAAATCAAAGAACCATTTGTTATGTTCTATGATAATACAAGTGCAATCAACATATCTAAGAATCCAGTGATGCATTCTAAAACCAAGCACATTGCAATAAAATATCATTTTGTCAGAGAATTGGTCCAAGCTAAGGAGATCAGATTGGAATATGTTCATACAAAGGAACAAATTGTTGACATATTCACAAAACCATTACCTAAGGATGCATTCTTGTATGTAAGAGGTAAATTAGGGGTCACTCCCCTATCTGAAGTTCACTAAAATAAAGTTTTAGTGATGCATCAACTCATACCAGGTTGAAGATCTATCAGTTGATGCAGCATAACCAAGAAATATTGCATATGAATCAGTACTAAAGGTACACTGAAATTCATTTGAGTTGAGTTGTCTTTGGCATGTGTTGTCAAAGAGGGAGAGTTTTACTATCATATCTCTCTGAAATTTGTTTAAAATAAAGAGTTTGCCATGTAATTCCTTCATAGAGGGAGATTACTGTAAGAGGGAGAGTTTTCTATCTTAGAGGGAGAATTGTTATGAGAAAGACTTGTTTTCAAATTTCATTTTGCTATGACATGTTGTGTTGCCATCAATGCTAAAGAGGGAGATTGTTGGATACAATTGCTAATTGTGTATTGTCTTTGATGTTACACAAATGTCATATCAGCCATCAGATAGAGTCTACCGAGCTCAGACGGTCAGCAAAGCAATTTATAGTGACTACCGAGTGTTCCTAAACATTACATAGAAAGTTAGTGTTAGCTCTTACCGAGGTCACTCGAGCATCAAAGGATTTTGTAGCAGAAAGTTAATGTTAATCGAGCTCCCAAGGTTAACAAAGGGAAAGTCAACAACTACCGAGTTCACTCGATCATCGAAGAGAAAGTTAGCTTTTACTGAGCTCACTTGGTAAGCGAAGGAAGGTCAGTGTTTATCGAGTTAACTCGATCTCCGAAGGAAGTTGCAAGGTTTGTAGTGTTTATCGAGCCTCACTTGGTTAACACTGGGGAAACTATTCCAGAGCAGTGGTCACCGAGCTGGATCAGGCATCGAAGAACTTTATGGTTCTAAAGAATCAAGTTTAAATTGTTTTATGCAATGTTTGCAACCGACTGATTTAATGTTTTTCAGTTGTTGTAACTTGTAATTGAGCCGACTTGACAATCTGTAAGGTATATATGAAAGGTCAAGTTGTGAATTCATAAGAAGTAAGAGTTTTGATGCATAAGAGTGCGAATATATGGATATGGAATGAACGAATATTGAATATATGAGCGAATGTTGAAGAAGGATTAGATATGCTTATGGAGTTGCAAAGTTGTATTTGATCAGTAAGGATCTAATGAAGCAGAACAGAGATCTGTATTCAGCAAAGATAAGTTGCATATATTTTAGATCACTTCATTGTTGCTTTCTAATCATTGTAACAGTGATTCAAAATCTCTTAACAGAGTTGGTTTAATAGCCATTTTGTAAATCCTCTAACAAGGTGACAATTTAGTTGAATTTTTCTAAAGACCTCTGACAAGGCCACTTCTAACAAGGTGATTTAATCCTCTAACAGGGTCACACCTAACAGTGTGTTTTGTAACCTTTAACAGGGTTGGCTCCTAATAGGGCTCACTTCAGAAGAGTGAAAATTGGTAAGTAGTTACTTGGTGGTTTTTCCCAAATTGGGTTTCCATGTTAAATCTGGTGTCTCTTGTGTTCATGTTATTTCTTTATGCATGCATGTTAATCACTTTAAATGCTTAATAAGTTAAACAGAACATCTATCAAGTTTCAACATTTATTTGTGTGGTTATCGAGTATCAACAGTAAGTATATTTTAAGACATCTAAGGATCTGTGGATTTATTTTTTTGGTAACTGATTCACCCCTCCCCTCTCAATTACTCCATCTCTATATCCAACAGAGAAGAAGAATGAAGAAGAGAAAGAGAAAACAAAAGAATAAAATGAAGAGGAGAAACTTAAGAACAATTGGAAAATAATCATGCAAGAAACAACATTTTTGCCACAATTAAAACATATAGAGACTATGATTGATAAAGTTACCTTTCAACATGAGGTAGATATTTTATTAGAAACCCTAATCAAATCTAATTCACCATTGGAGTAAGCTTTGGCCAATTTATTTGGTGATGATGATGATCAAATTGGATTAATATCATCTTTGAGTAAGCTATTTGAAAAGAAAAAGAAAGTGAAGAGTCATTAGGAAACATTAGAGGAAGTTTCTAAGAAATTATAGAGTATTGTATCTAGCTGAGTTATAGAGGCAGATCCTCAAGTGAGAGCAAAGGAATTGATTAAGGCTTTTGATAATGAGTTTACTCAATTATCAAAAGTAGTAGCTACAAGGTACAAATTATACATGATGCATAGTTATTTGATACAATGTGCATCAACATCAGAAATGAGTTGACAAGACTTGACTCTTGTACAAAAGAGTTAAGGAGATGTGCAATGGAAGGAAGGATATTGTATGGAAAATGTACTTTGTCATACAATTTTATTAGAGATGTGAATGAGGAGATGAATGAGGAGTTGAATGAAAAATAGGAAGAACTATAGAACTATTCTAATGAGCTTGAACAACCTAACATGAAGATTGAAAACTTGGAGATAATAATTGCAAAGATATATGATGATATAAGTTTGATTGAGTTGAAAAGAGAGAGAGTCATCAAGATATTTTCATTGTTCAGAGAACATTTGACATTGAAAAATAGTAATGTACAAAAGTTTCTAGAGGAATGTCTTAAGGCTAAGACATCATATGAAAAATTTGTATATTCAGAATAAAATGTAGCAGAGGTAGCATCTTATGGATTGTGTGCTTTGATCAGTGCATCTAAAGTAGTACAAGACTCATGGAAGAAAGAATTTGAGAATCTGAAAGCAATCTTTGTTGACTGTATTGCAAGAATATTAAAATCAACATGAAGGAGAAGGTAACAAAATTTTGACATGTATATAAGATTTGTCACCACCTTTTTCATTGATGTCAAAGGGGGAGTGAGTGAGTAAATTTGTATGTAGAGATATTATATGGAAAAAGGGAGTATAGTAATTTTGAAGATAAAGTATAGTCAAAGGGGGAGTATCCCTATGTAGGTAAAGATGGTATATATGATAATCCATAGTTTTTGTAAATTTTGTAATGGCCATATAATATAAGTTACAAGTTTTGGTTTTGGGACTTAGCTAATTTTCTCATATGTTCCATCAATGCCAAAGGGGGAGATTGTTGGAAATTTGGCTATGTTACATAGTATGATGTTTTAATTTACATGGCAACATATAGTCAAGATTGAATGAGAAGATCTTGGAGATAACATTTATGGATAAAGACTAAGAAAATTGTCTAAGTATAACAAATTTTATCTATCAACATAGACACTATTTCAGTCAACGTAGTTCACAAGATAGTATGATCAATACAGTTGTAGTTGCAAGGATTTTTCTAGTAACAACATTAAAAAGATAGGACAGAGCGACCTTAAGGAAATAAGTATTTTGGTTAAGGAATTATTTTGTTTATAAAAATAATTACTTAACTAATTAGGGACAACATTCTAAATGTTAACCCTAAGTGAGAAAGAGTTAATTTTGTAATTTGGTAAACATGTGAGGTAATGAAGGCCAATATGTCAAAAAAAAAAGTTATAAAGGAAAAGTTTTGAATGCAAAGTTAAGTGTGATTATTGTGTTAAGTATGTGATTGTTTTGAGATGCAAAATTCTTATGTAAGATCATAATAGTGCAAATTTTTGATCAATTTTTTGTGAAGAGCAACAAAAGGAAAAATCAGATATTGAAGATATCAACAACAATAAGAGGTTTTTGTATTTATCTCTTGAATTGAAGAAAATTATACTATATTTCATGTTTGGGTAGTGGGCTCATCTTGATACTTTGTGTAATTATAATAACAACTCCTGACATGGTTGAGGCTTCTAACAAGGACCGAGACACTATACAAATGTAATAGATTCCTAACAAGATCAATATCTTTCACAAGATACTTTTTATTAGTGGATCATCTTTTGGGTACCATCCCCACTATGGTTTTCCCTTGGCAAGGGTTTCCCCAGTTAACAAAACATGGTTTTATGTGTTGCCTTACTTTATGGTTTTTTTTTGTTGTTCAACATAATTAGTTTACTTTCATATTCAAGTTATAATTTTTTTAATGATATCCATAATTAGGCAAAAGTTTATAAAATATTGATTCAACCCCTCCCCCCTCTTAGTATTTTATATTTCTAATAACCCCCTTGTGGTTAAAAAATATCCTATTAAATAGACTTCATCTTTAGGCTTATGGGGATAGAAGTTAAAAGTAGTACAATTGAACATGCTCAGTTGATCTATAGAAAATATGGGTACTTGCTAGATGGTGTGGTTTTGGCAAAAGAATTTAATCCATTGTTGATTGGCTCAAACTAGAATTTCCTTAGCTAACTGTTACTATGCTTTCTAATGGTTTCTTATACATGAAATGACCTTCTAATCTTAAATTATAATTTTTGAAAGGTTGGTCTCCTTTGTTGGATATTTATCCATTTAATTTTAGGGATTGAGAAGATCATTTTAGACCTAGTAATGTTAAAAAATTAAAAGTAATTTGAGTTATCCAAATTCTAGACCTACCCATTGAATTAATTAATAAAGAAATTATCAAGGAAATTGGCAATACATTTGGGTCCATAGTGGTTTGGGAAGATTATAACTATAGTAAATAAGATATGATTATGCTTGTATATATGGATTTTGGTATTAAAACCCTAGATTAAGTAGTTTTTAAAAGAGGAGGGAAACAATTTAAGGTTTCTCCTAATTTTTTTGAAGGTCCCTTGAAAAGATTTGAAGGAAAAATTAACAAATGTGTGGTTAATGTATGCATCCCCTCCAAGATTGAAGTATGCTTCAGGGGAGATTGGAGAGGGTTTATTTTGAGAGATCCAACTTCCCCATCTGTTGAAGAATTAGAGAATGGGGAAATCAACGAGGATAGAATAATAGACTATCCAAAGGATGGTAGAAAAAATACCCATTCTAGAACTCATAGGATTATTGTAGACAGTTGGGGATGGTAGTCCAAGAGGTATGGTAGTATCCCTATTAGAGAAGGATGATAGGCCCATAATAGATCCTCTGCTTGGGCACCAACTAGATATGGATAGGGTTGATTTTGATAAGGAAGATCTAAGTATTGTAGAATATAAGGAGTCCTTCTTAGGTAGGCAGAGTCAAGTAAACCTAGTAAAAGAGGCAATAGAAAAGGGGCTATCTTTAATAGAGAATGATGTTCCGCTTGAAGGATGGGGAGAGCTTCTAATTTTATCTAATATGTTCAAGGAAAATACTAAAGCCAATGAGAGGATTAATGAATTAATATTGGAAGAGATTAGTGAATTTGTGGGTTTAGATATAATTTCTAAAGATTCAGGCCTTATGGAGGTCGAATACCTTCTCAATTAGGTAACTAATCTAGACTATAGGGGTGGAAATATGGGTGTTTTAGTAGATGCTGATATTGCATCAAAGAAGATTCATGCAAAAATCTAGGAATTGGGCTTAGCCTTTTTAGAACAAGGGACAGTTCGAGTGGATTGTGTTAGAGATGCTAAAGCCTTGAGTCAAGTAAAAATTTTGTCTATATATGTAGGGAAGAGGAATAGCCTTCCCAAGGTGCCATAAAAATTATATCTTAGAACATTAGGGGCATGAATGCCCCTAACAAACTACACTTATTTAAGCATATCCTTAAGAAAAATGTGTCGGATATTTTCCTTATCTAAGAAACTAAATTAGATCAGGAGGGTTTAGATTGTTTAAAAAAGAAACTAGGTGATTGGAATATTGTTGGGGAACCTACTAGGGGGGCCTCAATAGGTCTAGGTTTTACTTGGAACCCTAGGAAAGCTCAATTGGATATCCTTGGAAAAGGTAGATTTCAGATGGTTGGAAGGTTTTATTCTTTAATAATGACTTTAATATTTATGTGATCAATGTATATGGTCCTTATTTACTTGATAAAGTATTTATATGGATGGAAATATAAAACCTTATGGCTGGTCATCCTAGGAAAGATTTCATTATTGGGGTTTATTTCAATGCAATTCTAAGGAAATAAGAGAAAGAAGGAGGTATAGGCAGATCATCACAAACTATGGTTGCCTTCAATGAGTGGGTGAACAAGAACAACTTGCTAGAAATTTCTTCTAAGAATGATACCTTCACATGGACCAATTATAGGATGGGTTTCAATAACATAAAGGAAAAGCTAGATAGATTGTTTGTTAAAGATAACTTTCAAGATTTTAAATTTGAATTGGCCACTCAAATTCTATCATTTTCTAGCTCGAATTACTATCTGGTCTTATTACAACTTATAGGTAATATTAGCCCCAAAAGAACTCTTCATTTAGAGAATATGTGGTTCACTGACCCCAAGTTGGTGGATCTTATTCAACCTTGGTTAGAAGTTATTTGAAGTCTCAAAATCCTTTGTCTTTATGACAAAAACTTAAAGCTATGAAAATAAGGTTGAAAGAAAGGAACAATGAAAGTTTTGGCAATATCTTAGATGAAAAAATTTACATTGAAGAAAAGTTGGAAAACCTTAACTCGAAAGTAATTCTCAAGGGGATGAACCAAGAAAGCTTTATGTTAGAGAAAGACTTGTTGGACTAGTATGCCTCTATCTTGGAAAAGAAGAAACTTTTTGGAGGTAAAAGTCAAGGGAACTTTGACTTGAGGAGGGTGTTAGGAATACAATTTTTTTCATAACAACACTAAGATCAAAAGACAATACAAAAGTGTTAGGTCTCTAATAAAATCCAATAGGGTAGTAATTGATAATCCTAAGAATATAGCCCTAGAAGTAGAATCATTCATCCAAAACCTACTAAATAATTTGGATGGAGATCCTCTTCTTCATAATAACAATATTTTTGAATTTATCCCTTAGATCATCACCCATGACCACAATAAAGTTATGGTAAAGTAATATCAAAGAAGGAGATGGAATCAATGCTCAAATAGTCTAACCCTAACAAGGCTTCAAGTTTTGATGGATTCCCTGCCCTCTTTTACCAAAAAAGTTGGCATTTCTTGGGGGATGAGATTGTTGAAGTTCTAGAAAGCATTAGGAGCTCTGGGAAATTGTTGAGAGAATTGAATTACACTTTCTTAGTCATTATCCCCAAAAAAGAAGATTATATTTTTGAAGATGACTTTAGAACCATTTCTTTATGCAATATAATCTACAAATTGTTCATGAAAGTTTTAGCTAGTGGACTTAAAAATCTTTTGCCTCATATTATCTTATAATAGAAGAATGGGTTTGTTCATGGTAGATCAACTCAGGATGGTGTGATTATTTCTAAGGAGGATATCCACTTGGTTCACCATAACAAGGAAAATAACATATTAATATAACTAGATATTAAGAAAGCTTATGATAAAGTGAGAATGAGTTTCTTGTGTAAGTGTCTGCAAGCCTTTGGTTTCTCTAAGAAATAAATCAACTTAGTTTATGAATGTGTATCAACCCCTAAAATCTCAATCCTTGTGAATGGACCTCCTAAGGGTTTCTTTGAAATTTCTAGGGGCCTACAACAAGGGAATCCTTTTTCACCATTCCTCTTTATCATTTTGGAAGAAGCACTTGGGAGGTCCTTTAATCAAACTAGGATCAATGGAAGTATTAAAGGTACCAATATTGCTTCTAATTTGGATCCTACAACACTTCAATTGTTTATTGATGATACCATGCTTTATTGGGAAGCCTCTATAGAAGAAGTTAGAAGCTTTGATAGGATTTTGGCAAAATGTGCAGAGGTTTTAGGTCAACTCAATGATAAAGAAAAGTTAGAGCTATTTTTCTTGAATACCCCTATTAAATTAGAACATGAGATCCTTGTTGTCCTAGGTTTCAGTAAGGGAACCCTTCCTAGTAAGTATTTAGGTGTCCCCCTAGACGTGAATTCAAGATCAACACAATTATGGAAAGATGCCATCAATAAAATTGAGTATAAGATGACTTCATGGAAATGAAGGTGGCTGACTAGAATTGGTCAAGCTACCCTACTTAAGTTTGGATTGACCACTAGTCCTATTCTCAAGATGACATGTTTAGATATTTTTGGTGATACACTAAAAAATATCACTTACAAACTTAGACTTTCTTCTCGCATGGGGCTAATGGGAAGTGGAAGCTGGCCCTTATGGCTTGGGACAAGATGTGTAGATCAAAATTAGATGGTGGTGTAGGTATTAAGAGACTAGATGATCATAATAAATCCTTAGGGGCTAAGATGGTGTGGAGAATGCATATGGAGTCAAACTTAAAATGGATTAAGATTCTAAGGTTCACGTATTTAAATGTTTGAGACCCACTTATTAGTAATAGGCATGCTAATTAACGTATACAATGGATGAACAACTAGGGCCAAAGGCTCACCCAACTATCCAAACCACCCTGCAAGAGTTAACACAACAGAAGCAAACACAAGGAACAACAACCAAAGGAGGGAGGAGATAAATACTTTTATTGATTCACCAAGACATCTTCATACATGCCCAGCTGTAAGGCCTTCTGGGTTATGACCAATTACAAATAGATTTACATTCAAAGATCCAACTGCAAATTCGCACTTTCAATTTTGCTCCCAAAATTCCTCTTCTCAAAAATTTTCTTCTCCAAAAACTTGCCTAACTCTAAGCCTAAACACTCTATATATACTTGTCAAAATGACTTATAGATTATTCTAGAACATTAAAAATAGGAAGGCCATCCCAACAATGGTCTAGATGCATCCCAAGAAAAGATCTTAACATAAATGTCGGGATCAAAATAAATCTTACAAGTTAGCTCACAAAAATCATGTCCAAATTTTGACACTTAGCACATGAAGAGTCACTTGGCATACACTGGGTAACTCGACACATGAAGAGTCACTTGGCATACACTCGGTAACTCGACACATGAAGGAACACTTGGTCAATACTAGATTGCTACAGTAACTCGGCATCCATTAGAGCTACAATAACTTGACATCCATTAGAGCTATAGTAACTCGACATCCATTAGAGCTATAATAACTCGCCATCCATTGGAGCTATAGTAACTCAACATTCACTAGAGCTACAGTAACTCAACATCCACTAGAGCTCCAGTTACTCGACATCCGCTAGAGCTATAGTAACTCGGCATCCACTAGAGCTAGAGTAACTCGACATCAACATGCAGAATGAAGAAAAATGAGCAGGATAACAAGGCAACCTAGGATGCTCCTACATCAGACAACCAGGGTTGAAAGAAATGATTCTCCTGAATCATTGAGATGTCACAACTTGAGCTGAATCCAAATCAAATTGAGAAATCCATGAAGCATCTTCAATAGGTCTGTTCTTCCGCTTCACCAAATATTTATAGTAATCTCTTCCTCTTGTGCTCTTGCCAACTCTATGATCCAATATCTATTCAACTTCTTCAATTTTCTTCTTAGGATAATCTTCTGATACAACAACTTCATCCTCTGACTCATGATACTTATACAAATTAGCAATATTGAATATAGGAGATATATCCATGTCATCAGGTAACTCAACTTCATAAGCATTACCACTATCAAACTTTTTCAAGATCTTACAAGGTCCAAATTTCTTCATCTTCAGCTTACTATATGTTCCAACTAGGAATCTTCCTTTCTTTAGATGAACCATCACCTCATCACCAACTTGAAAATCATGGTGTCTTCTAGACTGATCAGCATTCTCCTTATACTTCTGATTACTTTGTTCCAACCTCAACTTCACTTCCTTATGCAAAGACTCCATAAAATCAACAATTCTTTTCTTGCACTACTTCCCTTTTCTTTACTAGCATCATCTCTCAAATCTGATATACCTCTAGGATGCATTCCAGTAACAGTCTCAAAAGGTGTCTTCCCTGTACTCCTATTCATAGAATTATTATATGTAAATTCAGCTTGTGCCAGTGCCATCTCTCAATTACTTGGCTTATTCCCAACTAAACATCTTAGCAAATTACCCAAGCTTCTATTCACAACCTCTATCTGACCATCTATTTGTGGATGGAATGTAGAACTAAACTTCAATTTAGTACCCATATTCTTCCACAAAGTCTTCCAAAAGTAGCCAACAAACTTACTGTCTCTATAAGAAATAATACTTCTTGGTAATCCATGCAATCTCATAATCTTTTAAAAGAAAAGTTCAAAAACATGCTCAACATCTGATGTCTTCTTACATGGTATGAAATGAGCCATCTTAAAAAATCTGTCCACTACAACAAATATGGAATCATACCCTTTCATTGTCTTAGGCAATTCAAGAACAAAATCCATACTGATGTCAGTCCAAGGTTTCTTAGGAATAGTAACAGGTGTATACAAACTAGTATTTTGACTCACCCCTTTTGCAATTTGACAAACTCCACAACTCTTTACAAATTTTTGAACATCCTTATACATTTGTGGCCAATAATACTTCTCTTTCAACAAACTCAATGTCTTCTCAATTCCAAAATGTCCAACTAATCCACCACTATGCTTTTCCTTAATTAGATTCAACCTCATATAGCTTCTAAGAATACACAACTGAATACATTTGAACAACATACCTTCTTGAATGAAATACTCATCATACTTACTTATGTGATCTATCAGATTTGGTGCTCTGCACTCTCTCCATGCCTCAACAAAATCAAGATCAACATCATACAACTCTTTCATTTCATCAAAACCAAGAACTTCAACCTTCATTTCAGTCAACAAGGAATGTCTTCTACTCAATGCATCAAGAACTCTATTAGTAACTCCACTCTTATGCTTAATGACAAATGTAAAACTCTACAAATACTCAACCCACTTCATATGTCTTTGATTCAATTTATGTTGACTTCCCAAGTATTGTAAAACTTTATGATCAATATACAACACAAACTCATTAGGAATCAAATAATGTCTCCACTTCATCAATGCTTGAACAATGACATAAAATTTTTGATCATACACAGAATACTTCCTTTTAGCATCATTCAAAATTTCACTAAAGAAAGAAATAGGCTTACCTTCTTGACTTAATACAACTCCTATTGCATTACCACTTGCATCACATTCAACTTGAAATACTTTGTTGAAATCAGGCAAAGCCAATACATGTAATTCAACAACCTTTTGTTTCAATGTCTCAAAACTCTTATCAGCTCCACATGTCCACTTGAGTTCTTTTTTATCTCCCCTCATTGTTTCAGTTGTAGCATTACAGACAACACTGAAATTATTTATAAACTTTTTGTAAAAACTAGCTAAACCATGAAATGATCTTACCTCACCCACATTATCAGGTGTAGGCTACTCCAAAATTGCTTTAACTTTCTCAAGATCCATCTTCAAACCATCAACTCAAATCATAAATCCTAAATATACAATTTCCTCTTGCATGAAAGAACACTCAGATTAATTAGCAACTTTTCCTCTTTCAACCTTTACAATACTTGTCTAATATGCTCAAGATGTTCTTCCTTAGTCTTGCTGAATATTAGAATATCATCCAAATAAACAATCACAAACTTACCCAAGAATATTTTTAGAACTTCATTCATCAACCTCATAAAAGTACTAGGTGCATTAGTCAAACCAAAAGGCATAACCAACCATTCATACAAACCATCTTTTGTCTTGAAAGCAGTCTTCCATTCATCACCTTCTTTGATTCTGATCTGATGATAGCCACTCTTCAAATCAATCTTGGTAAAATACTTTTCTCCACTCAAACAATCCATTATGTCATCCATCCTCGGCATAGGAAACCTATAGTTCACTGTGATCTTGTTAATAGCTCTAGAATCAGTACACATTCTCCATTCTCCATCTTTTTAGGTGCTAATATAGTAGGTACAACACATTGACTCAAGCTTTATCTGATCAAACCTTTTTGCAACAACTCATGCACTTATCTGTTAAGTTCTTCATTCTCTATAGGTGTCAATCCATATGGTGCTTTGTTTGAAAAACTAGCTCTAGGAATCAAATCCATACAATGACTTATACTTCTTATTGGAGGTAAACCATCAAGAATATCATTAGCAATAATGTCTTTATACTCATTCAACAATTCTATAATTTCTACTAGTACTCGGCTACCACTATCTACGGTCACTTGGTCATTACTACCAACACTCAGTCCTCTAGGAACTATGGCAAAATAGACTTAATTTTTCTTCACTTCCTTTTCAAATTGTTTCCCATTAACCATGCAAACTTTTATTGTAGTGCACCTAACCTCATCTGGACTTTCAATCAAGGGCAACAATGTTTGTTTCTTCCCATTTACCCAAAGAGTATATTGATTCAATCTTCCATCATGTACATCATATCTATCATATTGCCAAGGTCTACCCAATAGAATATGACAACAATCCATAGGCATAATATCACACAAAACTTCATCGAAGTAATGTCCAATCTTGAACTTCACAAGGCATTGTTCACTTACCAATATCTTATGCTCATCTTTGATCCATGAAACATGATAGGGTTTGGGATATTTCAGCCTCTGCAACTACAACTTTGTAACTAGCTCTTTTGATGCCAAATTTTTAGAACTTCCACTATCAATGATCACCTTGTAGCATTTTCCAGCCATCTTACATCTAGTCTTGAAAATATTTCTCCTTAAAACAAGTTCCTCATCACTTTCCTTATTACATAAGGTTATTCTCACCATCAAATTTTCTCTAGCCTTAGGTCCACCTGGTGAACCCTCATCATCTCCTTGAGTTACAACATTTTTATTACCTTGTCCACTTTCAAAGGATCTACATTCAAAAGATCTATGTCCCTTTTTACCACATCTGAAACAATTACCATGAAATCCACCTTTAGAATAGGAATTACCTCTTCCTCGGTAAGAATTACTACCTCCTTGATAAGAATTACCACATTTCCATTTGGTCTTGCCTTTGTTATCATTCTTACATTCAGATTTGCCTTTATCCTACACAAAATTTTTAGATCTTCCACCTTCACCATAAGATCTACCTTTGCCTCTCTGAAATCTACCACCTCTACCTCTTTGTCTTTGTTCATGCTTTTTATTCAAGATCTCCTTAGCTTTCAAGGCATATTGATATGCTTCTTCTACACTTTCCAACTTCACAAAACTTATTTCATCTTGAATTCTAGATCTCAATTTTCTCCACATCATCATCCACATGTCCAGATCTAACGTCCAATCTATAGAATTCCTTAGTATATTCTTTCACAGTCATGTCCTTTTGTTTCAAATTTTGCATCTTTCTCAATAAGCTAACTTGGTAATCAACAGGGAGGAATTTGTTCTTTACCTTGTTCACCATCTTTAGCCAAGTTCCAATCTTTCTCTTTCCATTCCTTTGTCTATCAGTTTACAAGTGCTCCCACTATAGTGATGCATGACCTTTCAACCTAGTGATTGCAATCTTCACCTTTCTATTATCAGGAGTGTTTTCATACTCAAAGAACTTCTCCATATCAGAGATCTAATCTAGCACAACATTGGTATCCAATTTTCCATCATAAGGAACAACCTCTACAACAGGTTTTGAATTTTCCCTAGACAACACTCGCAACAATATTTCCTCATCTTGATCTTCTTCAGGTTTTGGATTATGGTTTAGTGCCGTTGCTTCATCATCACTTACATCATCAAGATGTGCTCCTCTCCTCTGGGCTGTCTCCACAACATCTAATCTGGCTGCAATTTGTCTCAATTGATCCAATATAGCATCATCGACTTTTCTTCTACCACAAACCATCTTTACAAATCAGGTTCTTGCAAGATTGTAACCCTCTGCAAGTTATAGGTCAAATACATAGATTCGCCACCCTACAACCAAATCCAAATCAGGGTTCTACATGATCCAATCTCCATAAGGACAAACCTCAAGCTCTGATACCAATTGACACAGGCAATGGATGAACAACTAGGGACAAAGGCTCACCCAGCTATCCAAACCACCCTACAAGAGTTAACACAACAGAAGCAAACATAAGGAAAAACAAGAAAAGGAGGGAGAAGAGAGAAATACTTTAATTGATTCATCAAAACATCTTCATGCATGCCCACCTATAAGGCCTTCTGGGTTATGACCAATTACAAATACATTCACATTCAAAGGTCTAACTGCAAATTTGCACTTTTAGTTCTGCTCCCGAAATTCCTCTTTTCAAAACTTTTCTTCTCCAAAAACTTTCCTAACTCTAAGCCTAAACACTCTATATATACTTGCTAAAATGGATTACAGATTATTCTAGAACATTGCAAAGAGGAAGGTCGACCCAACAACAGTCTGGATGCATCCCAAGAAAAGATCTTAACATAAATGTCGTGATCAAAATAAATCCTGTAAGTTGTCTCATAGAAATCATGTCCAAATTTTGACACTTGACATATACTGGGTAACTCAACACATGAAGAGTCACTTGGCAAACACTGGGTAACTCGACACATGAAGAGTCACTTGGTGTACACTAGGTAACTCAGCACATGAAGGAACACTTGGTCAACACTAGATTTCTATAGTAACTTGGCATCCATTAGAGCTATAGTAACTCGGTATCCATTAGAGCTACAATAACTCAACATCCATTAGAGCTATAGTAACTCAGCATCCATTAGAGCTACAGTAACTTGATATCCATTAGAGCTATAGTAACTTGGCATCCATTAAAGCTATAGTAACTCAGCATCCACTAGAGCTACAGTAACTCGACATCCACTAGAGCTAGAGTAACTGGACATCAACATGCAGAATGAACAAAAATGAGCAAGATAACAAGGCAACCCAGGATGCTCCCACTTCACTAATCCACCTAATGGATCTAGTATCTAGAATTTTATTTTAAAAATGTAGACATCTGATTATAAATAAGTTACCTTGGAGTGTTGGAAATGGAGGAATTACCATGTTTGGGATGATTCTTGGGAGGTGGATCATATTTTGGATCAGTCCTTTCTAGATAAAGGGATTATACAAATTATGAAAGAAGGGGTTGAAATGTCTGTTAATGATTATTTAGTTAACAATCTTCTGGATATCCAATGGAAAGTTGAATAGAACTTCAATGTCCTGATTGATTTCTTAACTAAACTAAGGGATATTTTGGCTACTATAAAGGTATTTCTCAACCAAAGGATGCATATGTTAATTTGAACTGGTGCTAACTCTAGATTATATTCCACAAAGTGTGGTTATGAGGTTTTGTAAGTCTAGAACTATCGGTAGTTCTAACATTCCTTTAAATATTTTTCTGGGGGAAGGGTTTCCTACCCAAGGCTAGGATGCTTGCTTAGATGGCCTTTCACCATAAAATTTTGAAAGCAAAAAATGTAGTAAGATGGGATACCAAGGTCCTTCTAGGTGTATCTTGTGTAAAAATGATGAAGAAAGAATAGATCATTTACTCTTAACTTGTATTTTCTCAAATAAATGTTGGATGTGGCTTAAGCATATGTTAGGATGGAATTTTTTTCTCCCTAATAGTTCATTTGATCTTATCCTTAGCTAACCTAGGCTTCATAATATGGATGCTTTTGGAATATTGTGGTCTTCATCCCCTTCTATCCTTATCTAGGAAATATGGAAGGAAAGCAATAGGTGTATATTCAAGGATAAGCTTATGGTTACACCTTAATTTTTAAATAAATTAGAAGTTAATATGGTGGAAATAATTAACATATTTTGAAGGCTTCAAAAAGGGGCAAACCATTTTTATCCTTGGGATGATATCATAAGAAACAAGTGGGAAGGTTGTAAGGTCCCTTAGGTAAAGGTATGAGCTAAAGAGAACTTAGAAAAATTAAGGAAGGATTATGTCTAGAAAGTGCCTAATGAGGATTGGCATAAATTGAATTTTGATGGTGCCACTAGAGGTAATCTAGGGGAGGCATGTATAGGTTATTGCATCCACAATTGGGAAGGAAATCAGATTGCCTCTATAGCCAAATCTATGGGGGTTACTACCAATAACATAGTAGAATGTACAACCCTCGTTAAGTGATTAAAGGTATGTCATCAGTTAAGGATTGAGAACATAGAAATAAAAGGGGACTCAACTTTAGTCATTAATGCTATTAGTCAAGGGTTGACTCTTAATTAGAATCTAGATGAACTCATACAACAAGCGAAGTTCTACCTTAGTAAATTCAAGCACTACGTGGCCAACCATATATTTAGAGAAGGTGAGATTATTGTTGATCAATTAGGGTTGAAGTTGAGGAAAGATCAACCCCCATAGCTCCCAAGAATTACTCCATGCAAACACCTATCATAGAAAGAGAGAAACAAAAGCTACGAAGGCTAGAATTCATAGATTCACAGAAGAGAAAACATTCTTGATGTACAAAGTGGAATTATAAATTGTATTGAATGAATGAATTATTGCTAAGAGAGACAAATTCTTATAAAAGGAGATCAAAATCCTAAAAGGTAAAACCTAGGTTGCATAATTATAATTAATAAAAGAATCAATTATTATATGCCTAAAGTTTAGATTAAGAAAACTAGAGATAATAAGTGACTTAACATTTAAATCAAAATGATTTAATTAATAAGGAAATACTTTATTACTCTAACAATTAGCAAACCACAAAATCAAAGAGGGTAGCACTGGTATCAAGTAGCTTTAAACCTACCTATATTTGTTAGGCTCTTAGGAATTCCATTCTCCAAGGTTAGGTTACTTACATTAGACTTATATAGTAATGATTTTAATAGCCACTAGGTATGTATCCCCATCCTAACCATGTTACCTCAATATTAAAATTTTTATTAGTCTTTAGATTAGTTTCTTCTCCCCATTCTCGAGTCATTTTAGATTCCTCTTCTAGAAATAAATCCAAATTCTTTTTCTCTCCCATTCATTAGTCCTTTAAAGCTAGGAAGGTTTTATGATTTAGGCACTTCTAGCCCTAGATTTCTTTGAGTTTGATCTTTCACAATATCCACTCCAATCAAGATTGAGGGTCCAAATGTTCAATTAACATTTGATGAACCTATAAATGGACAAAGAATTTAAAATTATTATTCCATCAACTTATTTTTTAGTGGCCAGAGTTGTCCACCATATTCTTGGAAAGGAATTCATTCATAATTATGACAAATTTTGGGTAAACATTGATATTCCCTCGATGTTTATAGCTTCAACCCTATAGGTGGACCTTGATAAGGTTGTTATTGAAATTTTGTGCATAAGAGTATTTAAAAGGGCCTTCTTAAGGGATCTAGATAAGGTGATTAATAATATTAGAGGAGATCTTACTATTCCTAAACCCAAATTTTATAATCAACAAGTAGTGGGAGGTAGACTAGTACCAACCCTTCATATGTTGGAAGTTGAAGATATGAATAGTTTCCTTAATTCGACGCATACCACTAGACAAAAATTGGATTTTCTTTTCTATTTCTTACATATTCATTCTCCACTATTACTAAACTAGATTAACACCCTTACTGTGGAAGATAGAACCGGTGCTTGGGAATGGAAGTTTGATTCCTTTTTTAGTGATGAAAATACAAAAAATTCTAGTGACAACTTATCAGTAGAATTGGAATCCATGTAATTTCTTGTCTTTCATAAGTATTAGTTTAGATACCACTAGATTTAATCAGTACTTAATCATGTAATCTAAGTGTGGCTTACTATTAATTATCTTATTATGTTTTGGCAACTTTCTCATATTAAGTTTGTTTTTGAAATAATGTTTCTTTATTTAATATCAGCTTATAGTTGTCACAAACAAGAACTTAGAAGTGTACAAAAACTTTAAGGATCTTCATAATGAATTAATTGATTAATGCGTTAAATAATGAGTGACCCTTAAGTTCACAAAATTTTATAATGGTACTGTGTAAGCATTATTTCTAATAATCACATATTGTGGTATAGTATCTTGACTTATTAGTTAGCACCATCTTAGTTTTGGAGGGTAATTATTAAAATTAGTGGAAATCTCTTTTTCATCATTTCTCCTTTCATGCAAGACTAATCAAAGTGATTGTTAATCTTCTATATTTTCAAATTAGATGGACCGGATTCAAGTAAAAGTTTGTCTACAACTGGTAGATTTGAGAGTCCAAGGCTTCTATTTTGATTTAGCTCCAATAGATACCCCTATTCAGATAATGCCTTGAAAAGGGGAAATGTCTTTGTTAGGGGAGGCAATAGAGTCTAGTATTAGTAAAAAGGTTTGAATCCATAATAGATTACTTTTTAGGGCAATTCTGGAAGTAGTAGGTAAGGATTTTCCAATTTGATAGATAGGCAAAAACACAATGTGAATATTGTGGCAACATTTGTGGTTATGACTCTACATATTGATAGAGATAAGCCTACAATAATAATAAATATTTGTTAGTTTGTGTCCAAAAGTTATCTATTGGAGGAGCTTGACTTAGAGTTGGATAGTATTGATGACAACCTATGTATTCCAAAACAAAGTGATTATGGGATTACAGACCAACCCCTCATGGTGTATTTGATTCTAGAAATTAAAAACTACAAAAGGTTCTATGAGAGGCATGATAAGATCAAGTGTAACTAGATGTTTCTGTTGGATTTTACAAAGACTTGATTCTATGTTGAATGGAAGGGCATCAATTGGTATCTAAAATATGAGGGCCTCAAGGACTAAAAGAATGGGATGGTATGGTTGAAATCCTATAGGTTATAGCTAATATAGTCATTATTTAGGGGGAAAATGGAAGCCTTTTAATAAGATGTAGGCCTCCACTTTTCATTATTAAAGCATTCAAATATATGTGTATGGGGAAATAGATAATCCCCAAAAATTATTTCTCCTTATAATCAAAATTAGATTAGAAAATCCCAAAAGGAAAGGTGTGCCAATACTTAATTTGAATTGTGAAAAAATACAATATAAGGAAATACATTGTTTGGCCCATGTGTGATAACGTGGATGCAAAAATGAACTAATTGACTAAATAAGTTTGATCTAGATATAAAGTGTATTCAACCCAATTAGAATACAAAATGAAAGATAAAGGAATCATCTTGAAAAGTGTAGAGGAAGATGTTTTTTTTGCTCCAAAAAGTCTTGATCTATGTTGAATTCTAAAATTTTGTTCATGAATCCCTAAACAGAATGAAAAGCCCAAACATAGATTTTTTTTTGAGGTGAAAGGAATGGGTCAATTTGTTAGCTTAAAGAATAAATTTGACAACTGAGTGTCAATACACTTAACCAAGATCAAGAATAGGTGCCGAGTGCAATAGATGCCGAGTAATCTTCAGGTGCCGAGTAAAGTGTAGGTGCCGAGTAAAGTATAAATGCCGAGTGAAGATCAGGTGCCGAGTAAAAGTAAAGTGTAGGTGCCGAGTAAAGTGTAAATGCCGAGTGAAGATCAGGTGCCGAGTAAAGTTTAGATGCCGAGTAACACAGTTTTGTGTAAGTGCCGAGTAACTTAGTAGAACAGCATGTGCCGAGCAATAGAAATATTTCAGGAACCGACTAAGCCAGGATATCAGCATAAGAGTTTGGAATCGCACAAACTATGATGAAAACAGTCTTTACAGCCAACATAAGGAAATCTCGAAGGATTTAATGATCAGATCGAATATTTTATATTTCCTATGTAATTTGCCTGCAGCCAATAAGAAAAATGATAAAGGCATGCAACCAATCAGAAAAAGATAAGTATTAAGCGGAAATGAAGATTTAATATGGATCGTAGATCCAGACCTAACCCTAAATCCTTGAATGTCTTTATAAGGAAGACGATATCTCATAAAGAAGATATGATAGAGAAGGAGACGATGAAGATGATGATATAGAGGAGAAGATATAGAGTGGTTGATATACTATTTTCAAAAGCGAAAGATATCAGATCACAAAGGATCAAGATCAGACGAAGCAAAATAGAGCCAACATTCAGCAATCAAGGATTGTAAATTATCAGGTTCATTTTACCTAATACTTTCTAGCCATTGTATTAGCATGGAAATCCTATGGTGATAGGTTAGCTTAACAGCTATTTCATTGATCCTAGAGATAGGTGATTAAATCCTTTAACAGGGTGACACTTCATGTTAAGTGTTTGTAAATCCTCTAACCAGGTCACTATTGACACAGTGTAAAGCCTTTAATAGGGAAAACCATCAGAAGTGGTTAAACAATATTGCTGCAGTAATTTTTGTGGGTATCATCCCCACCCCAGTTTTACCTTCTTATTCCTGGAGGGTTTCTGGGTTACCAATTTCAGGTGTTATGTGTTATTGATGCATGTGTTATTTTCATGTTTACTTAATGTATTTACATGCATGCAATTTATTTCCACATAAAAGTTTTATAGGACAAATTTTAGTACTTCTAATTCAACCCCCCCCCGCCCCCCCTCATAAGTACTCTTTCCACATTTGAATATTCCAACAATTGGTATCAGAGTGTTACCAGGTTCTCATAAGGAAAAGTTTAATAGCTTGGAGGAAAAGATCTAGAGATGGAAGCTTTCAAACTTGGAAAGATCATTGAAAATCAGGTGATAGATGTGCAACTTGCTCTGCATAGCTTGGAGGAATTTAGAATCAATTTGAGAAACTCATTAAAAAAAAGGAAAGATCTGGCCATAACTGAGAATGATATACACTACAAGGAAATTGATACCACCAACATATTTTCGAACGGAGATACCAAAGAGTTTGATGCAGCAATAGCAGAACTGATGGAGAAAAACAAAATTCAAGCAGAAGAGATTAGATCTCTCAAGATGGAACATGAATCACAGGCCATAATGATATGTGAAATTACAAAACAAAAGAAAAGAGCAGTTGATGATAAGGTCATGATGGAAAATGACAAAAGGAATCTTGCAAACAGACTTGAAGAAAAATGTATTGAACTGACAAGGATCTCAAACATGCAAATGGATACACTTGCTCAAATGATGAACCTTCATCATGAACTCAATGTGAAGGACATTGAGATCTCTACTCTGAAGATGCAGAATGAACAAATGCAGAATGAATTGAACAGAGCAAAAGAGGTAGCAGAAAATCTCAACAAGTCAAGTGAAGCCATCAAGTATTTTGAACAGTTGCTGAAAACTCCAAGATCTGCCCATGATACATCAGGACTTGGTTACAATAGCACTGAAGTTGGAGAATCATCAAAAAGTGCTGAACAAAGAAGTGACAAAGGTAAGAATACTAAACTCACTTGTCATTATTGTAATAAGAAGGGACATACTGCTAATGTGTGCAGGAGCAGAAGATTCAATCAACCAAACACACCCAAGAGTAAGAGTTTCTATCACAAGTGCAACATGCAAGGACATATGACACAAGATTGCAGATCCAATTTCACAAGGACTCAGAGATTTGATGGACATTGTTATAATTTCAATAAGTATGGACATAGGGCATTTGAATGCAGATCAAAACCTATGTGGACATCAAATCAACCAGCAAAAAAAAAAGGAAAAGAAAGTCATCATCATTGGGATTACAATACCAGGTACAATTGTCATTATTGTCAAGAATATGGACATACACCACAGAACTGCATAAGAACACATTTCAGAGGGAACTACAAAAGATGGTTGAACCAAACCACATGTTTCAGTTGTCTGAAAACTGGTCATATTAGCAGAAACTGTCCTACAAGATCAAAGGCACCCAAGTCTGAAGAGAATAAAGGCAAAGAAAAGATTGATATTGAAAAGATAAGGGGGCAAATGAACAAGACTTGGAAAAAGAGAGATGAGTGCAATACATCAAGTGAAGGGATCACTTCACCCAATGGGTCAAGTGATCACACTTCATCAAACTAAGCATGAGAAGTGTATGGGACTGATATACAAAGTTATATCAGACATTAGTCCCAAGACAAAGAAGCAATTCAAAGTATAAATCTACATGAAACAAGATGTCAAGACGAAAACTAAATGTTGATGCCGAGCTACCTTTGGATATCGAGTCAAAACTCAAAACAGATGCCGAGCTCCCAACAACGATCGAGCTGATAACCGATGCCGAGTTAAAAAAAACTCCAATGGAAGCCGAGTAGAAAGGAAATTTAGTAGATGCCGAGTTAGGTTGAAATTTCTTCAGAAGCCGAGTTGGCAGTTGAGGATTTAATGCGATGAAATCAGGGTATATTATCGCGATTTCAATCAGAAGAAGATCAAGAAAAGTTCAGAAGCAATTCGTGAAAGATTCCAACAACGATCTCGTCGATTCAAGGTATTTCTCTTAAGTGCCGAGCTACGTAGGTCTCACAAACTTGTTTGAATTATAAAACCCTAGTTTGGAAAACAATGGCATCCGAGTCAGGAACCACCAAGGGTTTAGAAAGCCATGAAGTTCAATTGGTCAGCAACGAAGTAAAACAACCTGAATTTAAGCCCATACTTGAAGTAGCATACAAGAATGATCCTGCAGATGCATTATCAGTTATTCCGGATAAAGTTGTTATGGTAGAAGATGTTCGCAGATGCTACAATTGTAAAATTGGTGCCATAGGAGACTTAGAAATTCATAATGCATATGATAAATTATGTGAAAACAAAGTACTGAAAAATGAGTTTTCCATTGTAGAAAGAAAAGGATTAACCAAAACCCTAGCATTTTCGACTGTCTTCAAAATAGAATGGGTACAGATAGTTTTGAGCCAAATACATAACGGAGCTTTTTGGTTAGAGTCAGGGCTAGTAAAATTCACCAAGAAAATCGTTCATAGGGTTACTAGTATTCCAACCCTAGATCGGCCAAAGACCCTCGAAGTGACAAAAGGGAAGTAAATGAAAGAAATACAGGTGCAAAATGGAACAATAGAGGGATGACTATCGACACAGTCACTGATCCTCTACTAGACTTTGCTGTAAGAATTATTTCACACAAATTCTATCAATCAAGTAGATTAAATAGTGTACCTTGTATAGCAGTTGATGTTGCATACAAGATAATAAAAAGGGATCACACTTATGATCTGGCAGAGCTCATGTTTCAACAGATTAATGAAAATCTGGGAGCTATAAGGAAGAGCAAAGGAGCTCAATGTAAATTTGGATCAGTTTTGATATGTATGTTTTTCTATCTGATGAAAGAATTTCCTTCTATAGGGAAAGTTAAATGGAATCCAGACAAAACAATTGTTGAACAAATTAATGGATACATTGAACAGATGGGTGAAAATTTTGATGCCCAAATGACTGGTTATTTTGAGGACTTCAAAAAGTCCATGAAACAAAGAATGAGAATTCTAGTTTCAATGACTGAGAAATATGAAAAAGATATTTGCTTTCTTGTAGATATAGATTATACTTATGTGCAAGCAGTTATACCTAGAATAAGATGGCTTAGGCCACTAGGATATGAACTTGATGCTGATCAAGCCTCTGCAGCAATAATAGCCTTACTTGTAGAAGAAGTAGACAAAAATGCAAAAATCTTTGGAACTTATGATGTTGTCAAATCAAAGATAATAACAGAGTTGAAGACTGCTTCAGCAGTAAAGAAGAAAGAGAAAATGGTAAGACAAATCAAAAGAAAGTTTGGTGTAGAAGAAGAAGGGATAGCAGAAGAAGAAGGAGATGACATTAAAAAAGAAGAAGTCATTGAAGAAGAAGAAGAAAAACTTCAGGATTAGACTCAAGGGTTAGAAGGAGACAAAGAGGAAAGTGCTGAGGTTGAAGTAGCCAAGGAAGCACCAGTCAAGAAAAAGACCACAACTCCATCTGCTCCTAAATCCAAGGGGAAGAAAGTAGCTACCCCAGCACCAAAAAGACCAACCACAAGGGCCACAACTCAAAAAGAAAAAGAAGAGGCTAAAGGGAAGAAGAAAGACTCAAAGAAGACTGCTGCTGAGTCAAAGAAGAGGAAGTTCATTCCCCAGCCTGAAACATATGAGGAGGAAACAAAGTCAGAAGACAACAGTCAATCTCAAGAGGTAAGACAAATACCCCAGATTGATGTTGATAAATTATGTATAGAAATTAGAAATAATGATTTGAAAGGATTAAAGAATCTGAATTTTTCTAAGCTCACCAAAGGAGAGCAAAATAAATTAGAGGAGTCTGTGTATGCTATGATGGCTGAATATAAGCACACACCTCTAGAATTAGATGACTCTATGCCGAGAGAACTGTATACAATCATAGAGGATAAATGGCATTTTTGTTTACAAATGGAAAAAGAAATAAGGGAGTCAACATTGGCAAGATTGTTGCCTGATTTGATTAGAGATCAAATAATAAATGCCATAAAAAGGCATAATAACAGATTCACTCCCAAGTATAGAGCATTCAGTATTCTACAAAATAAAATTGAAGAGGTAGTTACCAAATCCACAAGATTGTGGAAAATAGTTTACAAGAAGATTGAAGATGTATATAATGAGGAATATAAGGTAGAAGCAATTGCCAAGATAAAAGAAAAGGGAGCATCAGAAATAAAAGAGAAGAAACTAGTGGAGAAGGAGAGTAAAGGAGAAAAGGAAGGAGAGGCACTCAATGAGGAGAAAGAGGAAGAGAAAGATATAGCTGAGCCACAAGATCAAAGTATGCAAGACGTACAGGTATCTCCTCCTAGTCCTCCTCATGCCACCATCACACCTGAATATTTCATAAAAATAAAGGATTTTACAGAAATTTTAGTTCAAAACATCAATCCATTAACTGCAGAGGATTTGGAAATCCTTGACCAATCATTTTTAGTAGCAAAATTAAGTTCAAATCCTATATTGGTCAGTGTTGATGAATTACAGAATCCAGAAGTCAAAGAAAAAGCAAGGGTAAAAGCACAAATGCCACCTTTGATCACACAAACTACCGGTATTCTATTCCTTCCACCACCACCTCCACCAAGTATAAGTACTGATACACTCCAAGTGCCAAGTACAGCAGCAGGGGAAACAAAAGAAAAATCTGAATAGCCACCAAGTTCAACCCCATCTAGCATTCAAAAAGGGGATACTCAAGCTGAAGAAAAAGAGACACAGAAAAAGGAGGAGATTGCAATACAAACACTGGTTGCATTACCCAAATCTGGGACTCCAACACAAACTCTTCAGCAGCCAAGCACAGATGGATTACAGCTGAAAATCAGAACACTAGGCTCGAGTTCATCAAAAGCAGTCAGGAGACTTCACTATGGAGTTCCTGAGCTTGATGAAGAAATTGAAATCCCATATTATGAATCTAGCACTCTTACAGAAGAAAAGATTAATGAAATTCAGAGTGCACTAGACAAAAGAAGGAGACAAGAAGCACTAAGAAAGGAATACAAGCATAAGCGTACATTGAATGAAATTAAGGACATATTCATGGAAGCTTTTTGCTTACAATCTCCAGATGAGTCAAGACCAATCATGGAACAACTTTCTGATATAGTTGACCAGGTGACTAATGAAGACCAGGAAACAAATGTAAAATTACTTGAATGGTCAGAAAAGAAGTTCCAAGGAAAAGTAAACAGTAAAATATCCAGTGATATAGCACTAGCACAAGAAGAACTGGCAAAGAAAGTTACAACAGTTAAAATTGTACTAGGAAACATCTTTTCCCTGTACAACAAGTTGTGTGATTTTTCAACATTCACACAAGACACTAGCTAGAAAATACTGAGTTTGGAAAGCAATCTGAAAACTTCTAGTATGCAACTCCCTACAGATCCAACTCAGAGTGAGAAGCATTTTGTCCAATTGCTTCACACACAAAGAGAGCTAGCCGTTTTGGCAGCAGAGGAGGCGACTACAAAAGCCAAATTGATACAAATGCAATCATCAATTACTCCTCATTTGGGATTACTTCATAAGGAGCAAATAAATGCAGTGACAGTCCTTAGGAAAGACCCCAATCTTTCTTCATTTGATGGACTTGTACACCTAGCAGCAGAGATTTCCATCCAGCATAAGACATTAGATGTCGCATTAGCAAATTGGGATGCAACTCTGAAGATACTCCTTAAAGTAAATAGCACATTTTTGGCCAAATATGGCATTTCATTGTAAAGATCCTTGACATAAGTGTCAAAAAAGGGGGAGAATAAGCAATTAAAGAAAGAAGTTGAGTACAGGAATGAAATGATAAGTATAATAAAAGGGGGAGTAAGTATAATAAAAGGGGGAGATAGCAGAGATAGCCAATTTTGAAATTTTGACAGGGAGATAGCAGAGATAAGCAAATTTTGGAATTTTGGGGGAGAAAGCAAATTTTGGGAAGCAAAGTTTGAATGAAGGATTAATTACTGAGTCACATGGGTTAAGTGTTTTTGCCACTCATGTCAAAGGGGGAGATTGTTAGCTTAAAGAATAAATTTGACAACTGAGTGTCAATACACTTAACCAAGATCAAGAATAGGTGCCGAGTGCAATAGATGCCGAGTAATCTTCAGGTGCCGAGTAAAGTGTAGGTGCCGAGTAAAGTGTAAATGCCGAGTGAAGATCAGGTGCCAAGTAAAAGTAAAGTGTAGGTGCCGAGTAAAGTGTAAATGCCGAGTGAAGATTAGGTGCCGAGTAAAGTTTAGATGCTGAGTAACACAGTTTTGTGTAAGTGCCGAGTAACTCAGTAGAACAACATGTGCCAAGCAACAAAAATATTTTAGGAGCCGACTAATCTAGGATATCAGCATAAGAGTTTGGAATTGCACAAACTATGATGAAAACAGTCTTTACAGCTGACATAAGGAAATCTCGAAGGATTTAATGATCAGATCGAATCTTTTATATTTCCTATGTAATTTGCATGCAGCCAATAAGAAAAATGATAAAGGCATGCAACCAATCAGCAAAAGATAAGTATTAAGCGAAAATGAAGATTGAATATGGATCGTAGATCCAGACCTAACCCTAAATCCTCGAATGTCTTTATAAGGAAGACGATATCTCATAGAGAAGGAGATGATGAAGATGATGATATAGAGGAGAAGATATAGAGTGGTTGATATACTATTTTCAGAAGCGAAAGATATAAGATCACAAAGGATCAAGATCAGACGAAGCAGAACAGAGCCAACATTTAGCAATCAAGGATTGTAAATTATCAGGTTCATTTTACCTAATACTTTCTAGCCATTGTATTAGCATGGAAATCCTATGGTGATAGGTTAGCTTAACAACTATTTCATTGATCCTAGAGATAGGTGATTAAATCCTTTAACAGGGTGACACTTCATGTTAAGTGTTTGTAAATCCTCTAACCAGGTCGCTATTGACACAGTGTAAAGCCTTTAATAGGGCAGGCCTTTAACAGGGCAAACCATCAGAAGTGGTTAAACAATATTGCTGCAGTAATTTTTGTGAGTATCATCCCCACCCCAGTTTTACCTTCTTATTCCTGGAGGGTTTCTGGGTTACCAATTTCAGGTGTTATGTGTTATTGATGCATGTGTTAGTTTCATGTTTACTTAATGTATTTACATGCATGCAATTTATTTCCACATAAAAGTTTTATAGGACAAATTTTAGTACTTTTGATTCACCCCCCCGCCCCCCCCCCCCCTCTCATAAGTACTCTTTCCACATTTGAATATTCCAACACAATTGTGTTGTAACTCTTCCACAAAAATTCTTGTGAGGTCATTGTGTTCCCAAGGTAATATAATGAAGTTGACTAAGGTTCTCCAAAAAGATCTCAAAAAGTTATTTTCATATTTGTAATGAAATTTTTTCTATCTTTCTCTTACACATATAAAAAATATTCTTTTGGTGTTGGGTGGGGGAGGGCTTGCCTTGGACAAGCCCTAGATTGAGAAGTAAACCTTAAAATTGAAATGTAAATATATGTAAAGGAAACAAGATGAATGTAAGTATTCACCTTGCTTGTAATAACCCTTGTCAATAAGGTTTTTGTCTTGTTATATGTTGAATTTGATATGAAGTATGTAGCATATCTCTACAACTGCAATGGATCTACCATATCCATATCATGGAGTCATGGATGTAAATGTCCATTAATGAAGAAGATGAAGAAATCCTTAATGTAGATATCTTCCCTTGATGACTAATAAAATACTAGATCTTGATGAGGAAATGCTCATAAAGGATCCTTGAATGCTTAAATAAAACTTGCTTTCTTTCTTTCTTGAGTGCTTGAATACCTTGCCTTGCATGCTTGATGCCTTTTGGATATATTGTGAATGCTTGATGTGAAAATGAGTCCCCCAAACCTCTTTCTATACTAGTTTTTGGGTGGGAAAACAATACAAGCCGATTGGAGAGTAAAATAAAATAATTAGAAAGTTTAAGACACTTCCCTACCTGTACTCCAAAATTTCTTGGGAATAGGTCAACCTAGTTTAGTACAAGTTGACATAGTCTTGAATAGGTCAACTTGGGTCGACATGTTCTAGAGCTAGCTCACAAGGAACTAACCCTGAGTTCTCAAATTTTATAGTGGTGAAAGTGAAAGAAATGGGATAGAATAGGAGAAAAAAGCACATTGAGGACAGACCCATCCATAGTCTAAGAAGTCACTATAAGACAAGCCCTAAAAGTTTGCAAAAGACAAGTGCATCCATTTTAAGATGGTACGCATATGCAAAGCTCTTAAATAAAATCTTCATATGCGCATCTTTTTATGTAAAGTCATCATAGGTTAGTTTTTTGAGATATAATGATAACTAGATGTTTAGGGGTATAATGTAAAGTTTTTAATTGGATGTAGATCTCCACTTTACATGCTAAATCATTCAAATATGTGAGTGTAGGGAAAGAGATAATCCCCAAATATGATTCCTCTTTGAATCCAAATTAGATTAGCAAGGCCCAAATAGAAATGGATGCTAATAATGAATTTGAATTATGAAAGGAATGCGATATAAGGAAATACACTCTTTGGCATGTGCGTGATGATGTGTATGTCAAATTTAAGTAATTGATTAAGTAATGTAAATCTAGAAGTAAAGTGTATTCAATTAGACCAATTAAGATGCAGATCTATGCTAAAATTATGAATGAAAATAGATAGAAGTCTCACCTTGTAATACGTAGAGGAAGTTGTGTTTTATATCTAAAAAGTATTAATATGGACTTGTAACTAAAAATGTAATTGTGAATCCCTGAACATAATGAAAAATCAAGAAAAACCTATAAACATATTTTCAATTGAGGATAAAAGAACATGTTGACTTGGTGGTAACTGTTCCAAAATGATTCCTGCAAAGACATTGTGCTCATGGGGTGTTCTAATGAGGTTGACCCAAAATCTTTAGAAAGCTCTCAAAAAGTTATTTCTAGATTTGCAATTACAATTTTGATATTCTCAAAGCTATGATCTTACCATCTTATAGGGAAAATACAATTATAAATATTTTATCCAATCAAGATCAACCTATTGAATGATGAAGTATATAAAAAATATGACAAACATATATACAAGGAATATTTGTCGATCTGGTAGAGGCAGAGTAAATCTTCTTGAGATAGGTAAATTCCAAAATGGATGAGGACATGGTTCCCAATGCCTTGAGGAAAGATTCCAAGATGGGTACGAATGTGCAATCCTAATGCCTTGAGGGAGCCTACTCATAGATGAGTGTCTAGTTTCCAAAGATGTTTAAAATTTCATCCTCTTAAGGAGGTCATGTAAGAAGTAAAAATGGTTGAGCTCAATATGATAACTATTGAAATCAATTTCATTTTAAATGCATAATAATGATCCTCAAAGAAACTAGTAGATGGATCAACTCCATTAAAAATATATTAAAACTATGAAGGTCAATCAAATCATGTCTTTTGATTTTTGAAGATGTTAATCAAATTTTGCTTGGAATCATTTGAGGCAACCAACCAAACTTGACATTATGAAATCTATACTTTGTCACCATATAACATACAATCATCAAAATAAATAACTTGATTATGCTTGATCAATCACCTAAATGAGAATCAATCCCACTTTCACCAATCTAACCACCACATGGAATCACTTGCACCACTGATCAATATAAGTACACTTAATTCCACTTTTCAAACTACCAATTATATTATTTAATTTAAATTTGAAACTTGAATAAGAGTCATGGATTGATTGTAACCTAGCCAATAAAATTAAAAACAATAATTTCTTGAGGACAAGAAATTCCGAGAGGGTATGACTATAATATCCCCCTTTATTAATATTTTTATATATTAAATTTTAATAGTTGAAATATAAATAAATAATCGAGCATTAATATTAAATCATGAAATAAGAAAATTTAGTTTAATTAATGTTTATATTAGATACTAATTAAATAAATAATAATTAAATTTTTAAAATAAAGTAATAGTTATGCAATCAAATATTCAAAGTGAATCTTATCAATTATAAAAAAACATATATAACAAACAATATTTATCTAATCAAATATTATAATTAAATAAGTGGGAAGCCACTTAGTAGCCCATCACGACCTCCATATCCACCTCGTGACATATATTAATAGGAGGAGAAACAAACATGGACACCATCCATTGGTAACAAAAATAGGTAACCACAACAAGGAAGATAAAACATATGGTCAAAAAGTGATAATTGAATTACTATTGTTCATATAAAATTTATATTTGCAGGTGGCAATGAAAGGAATGGAATCCATTTAGTAGTTTGATCCATGCACATAAATTTTAAAAATATTTGATCCGTATTAGAAAGGGGTATCATCAAATAGAACATTATCGAAAAAGGATAGGTGAAAATGTGGAGTAAAGGAACAACCAAAAACCTCATAGAAAGGGATAATGCGACTATTAATTAAGGTGTTCGCTAAATTGGACATTCATTGGGGAGATAATGTGATGTCTCTCTACTAGGGTTTTCCATGTAGTATGACTTGTCTTCTGAATTATTCTCTGTGTATTCAACCTTTCATACTAAATTTATTGTAGGAGCATTAGGGTTTTTTTATAGTGGCTTTGACCAACTTTAGCCCAGTTGATATTGGTGCTAGAGTTTTTGTGATGAATGCTCATGGTGCCTCCACCAAAAAAACTCGCTCGCAAGTTTCTTCCAAAAGTGTTTCATTAGGTAAGACCCCCCTTGATATTGTTCTTAACATTTAGGATTTTGTGATTGGTTAGAGACACATAGTTTGATAGGATATTTTGTGGGTAGAACACCTCTTGAAGGAATGCTTAAAGAATGGGTTATCAAAGCTTCATCTCCTCATGGGGTCCAACTTGAAGGCATTCAAAGCTTGACCAAGGGATTTTTTTTGTTTCAGTTTGCAAGCCCCTCCCAGGCTAATGCAATTGTTAACCATAGGCCCTAGACAATTAGGTCTGAGATGACAAGAAGTTGAGGGTCTCTGTGTGGGTTAATTTCCCAAGTCTCCATGTGCCATGTTGGTCATTTATCCATGCCATTACACAAACATTTGGTAAGGTGCTGTGCATGGAACCAAAAATAATTTTCAAAGGAGGGTCTGCATTGAAGTTGATCTTTCCCATGAGCTCAAGGAAAATGTCAACATCCATGTAGGGACTCATATCTTCACCTAGGGATTTATTTATCTAAATCTACCAAACACTTGTTATCAATATCAATCGGCTAAGCATAAGATCAAGGATTGCTTGTTGGTCGTACCTCTAATTTGGCTCCTAGCAAGGATACACAGGTTAAGCCTATCAAGAATGGTAAAAAAGAATTGTCAAAAGGGTTAAACTTCCTTGCCTTCTAAACAACCAACATCTTTTTCTACCCAGCCTTCATTGGAGATTGTTTCAGTGACTTTTGTAGTTTCTCTAGTCATGCATGGTGGTACCTCTTTAGCCTCCACATGTTTCAAACCCTATTGGACAGGGGATGGTGGCATTTTCAAGTGTCTCTCTACTTGCTTAGGTCTACACTCCGCAAGCAACTTCCATGATTTATTCTCAGCCTTTGTGAAGATCTCATAGCCTAGATGATATTGGAGAAGATTCTAATAGTGGTTCTAAGAAGTAGAGAATCATCTCCAATGAAGATTCTTCTCTTAGCTTCACTACTAGTTCTTTCTTGTATAATAGTTCCTCCTCCTTGGGGGACGAAGATGACATGCAAAAAAATTATCATGAATTTTCTCTCATGGAATGTGGGGGGTCTTATATGCCTTCCTCACAAGTACTATGTGTGAGACACCAGATGCTGACTTGGTTTCCCAAATATTTTATGTTTCCAAGAAGTAACAATTTTAGGGTCTTTTCTCAATGCTGCTTGATAAGTTATTTGACTAGACATTGCATTTTTTTCTTCCCAGCATGAAGCTAGTTGAGGTGGTGTGGTTACTCTCCTTTCTACTCATTTAATTTCTTTAGCTATTTCTCATGGATTTGACCCCATGGAATGAATTGTTTTGGATTTTTTGGTCCTTCAATAATCATTCCTTTGGTATAGTTAATGTTTATGCTCCCAATGATATTGTTGAAAGATCACAACTATGGTGTTGGATGAAAGACTCTCTACCACCTACCACTTGGGTAGTATTTAGGGACTTCAATATGCTTGAGATGACCTTTGACAAAGATGGAAATTTACCTTTTTGATGAAAAATTAGGGAAAAGCATGGTATTACATGCATAATAAATTTGGCCTTTTTTTATCCCAATGCTCATTGTTGCCATCATAATGGGATTTGACATACTTGGTCTAATTTTAGAGCTAGTTTTGCTAGTATTTTTAAGATTCTTGACCATGTAATGATATTTTCACAATATTTTTTCTCCTTTTCTAAAGATAGGAACATTTCATTCCTCTGCATGATGTGACTTTTTTAGATCACTATCACATCCTATTTACTATCACTTAGCAAACTGTTAGAAATAATAATCCACCAAGATAATTGAGGAAGGGGGGGGGGGGGGGGGGGGTGAATCAGTTATCCAATAATTATCAATCTTAAATAATCTTAACCATTCAATCAAAGTAAACAACAACCATATTAAAATGCACATACACAATTGCACCATATATGTTAACTAGGGGAACTCGTGATTAGAGGGAAAACCCTAGTGGGAATGATGCCCACAAGATGATGTACTAATATAAATATTCCTTGTTAGAGGATAGACCCTCTTAAGAGTCTTTTAGAACATTTAGTACATATGAGTCCCTGTTAGGAGAGTTTGAATCCCTGTTAGGAAATTCCAACCCTGCTCGGAGTTGTGGAAGGTAGAAGGACCCACTGTCCAAACAACTTCTGGGGCAAGACCATTGAACTCAGTGTCCAACTGATCTTTCAACTATTCCTTATAGAATAATTTTCTGTACTATACTCTAACTTCTTTCCTCTATCCTGCCAACTGGACCAATTACTATTAGACCTTGTAGACCAGGTCACAAACCTCAGATCCAAATATCAAACTTCAGATCTCATAATAAAACCTTGGCAATGAAGTTTTCTTCACCTTTTCTCTACTCTACTTATCTTCACATTCCACTCCTTGTGCTTCTTTCAATCAATCACATATCCCATACATGATAAAGGAAAATGTCCTTCCTTCATATCAAATCTATAACATAATTCCCTGAGTCAGTTGTTACACCTTCTCAATTAACTATTATAGGACCTCATTAAGAACACGTTACACTTAGCGATAACATTAACCTTTCACCTTGTAACTTGAATAACTTTTTGTATGTGTAAAATTATGATGAGCGAGCTTAGCTACATCATCTTCAAAATTTCTTCTTCACATCTTTAACTTCATATTCTCAGAATAACAACTTTGCAAAGAGATATAACAAGTTTACAAGAACACGCTTTTGTAAACTCTATATGAAAACAATCTTCACCAAAACTTTCATAACTTCATCTAGACTTAATATCATATGCTTCTAAGGTTAGCTACATATACTAGACACCTAACATTATCTCCCTTTAACCTCACTTAGTAAAAATGCTTAATTATCTATTCGTACCAATTTGATCTTTACCACTATTCTTCTATTAAATAGTACAGAAAAATGCTTGGTTGACATCAATGACAAACACAGTCATGAATGTAACATAACATCATGATAATAATCTAATCATGTTTCCACAATACTCCCCCATAGAAGTATCATCAACATTGATGCTTCCAATAATCTCCCCCTTTGGCATTACTTGGGTAGTATGTAGGGACTTCAATATGCTTGAGATGGCCTCTGAAAAAGATGGGGTTTTACCTTTTTGATGAACAACTAGGGAAATATAAGCATGGTACTACATGCACAATAAATTTGGCCTTTTTTTAATCCCAATGCTCATTGTTACCATTGTAGTGGGATTTGGCATACATGGTCTAATTTTAGAGCTAGTTCTACCAGTATTTTTAAGAGGCTTGACCATGTAATGATATTTTCACAATAAATTTTCTCCTTTTCTAAAGATAGGGAATTACATTTCATTCCCCTGCATGATGTGACTTTTTCAGACCACTATCCCATCCTATTTGCTATCACTTAGCAAACTATTAGAAGCAATAATCTGCCAAGGTAACTAAGAGGGGAGGGGGGTGAATAAGTTATCCAATAATGATCAACCTTAAATAATCTTAACCATTCAATCAAAATAAACAATAACCATACTAAGATGCACATACACAATTACACCAGATATGTTCATTAGGGAAACCCTTGATCAGAGGGAAAACCTTGGTGGGAATGATGCCCACAAGATGATGTACTAATATAAATATTCCTTGTTAGAGGATGGACCCTATTAGGAGTCTATTACACAATTTAGTACATATGATTCCCTATTAGGAGAGTTTGAATCCTTGTTAGGAGATTCTAACCTTGCTAGGAGTTGTGGAAGGTAGAAGGACCCACTATCCAAACAAATTCTAGGGCAAGACCATTGAACTCACTATCTAGTTGATCTTTCAACTATTCCTTGCAAAATAATTGTTTGTACTGTACTTTAAATTCTTTCCTCTATCCTATCAATTGGACCAATTACTGCTAGACCTTGTAGACTAGGTCATGAACCTCAAATCCAAACATCAAATTTCATATCTCATAATAAAACCTTGGCAATGAAGTTTTCTTCACCTTCACTCTACTCTCCTTATCTTTGCATTGCACTCTTCATGCTTCTTGCAATCATTCACATATCCCATACATGATAAAGGAAAATGTCCTTCCTATTAGGAATGCTTTAGAGTAACTAAGAGTGGGGGTGAATTAGTTATTCAAGGTCCAAATGTCCAATTCAAACTTTTCATAAAGTAAAGTGAACTTAATAAATTGTTAATTCATCCAAGCTTAAAAATTTCTATTCAACAAGTTATTATAAATTAGCATGCAAGCATAACACATGAAAAGATCAACACATGACACAATGATTTACTTGGAAACCCAATTTGGAAAAAACCACTAGTAACATGTTACTCAATTCTCACTCTTTTGAAGTGATGGCCTATAAAAGGCCTACCCTGTTAAAGGCTACAACACACTATTAAATATGACTTGGTTAAAAGATTTAACCACTCTGTTAGAAGTGGGCTTGGTTAGAGGACTTTAGAACATTCACTTGGAATGCCACCTTGTTAAAGGATTTACAAATGGCTATTAAACCAACCTAAGTCCATAGGATTTCTACCCTAATTGATACAATTGCTAGAGAGTAACAATAAGGTGTTTAAGGGAAGATGATGGGCACTCTCTCTAATTTTGAATTAGCTAGAATGCTGGAAGGCAAGAAACTGGTCGGAGAGAATCTGGCAAGAGGTACAGACCCAGGGGGAACCACAGGGGGATCTAGAAAGAATGACGGGACATATTGTTGTCTTCTGGCTGATGTGGACATTGGTAAGTGTGGGGTCCGTGACCTTCCTTTGGATACTTCTATTGCTTTGTTGAGGAAGGCTCTTGAGAAGGAGAAAATCCCTTTGGATGGTGAATCTATTACGAAAAAGATCTCAGAAGGGCAAAAGGTATCAGGCCAAAGGTCTTGGTCCTCCCTATTAGGCAAAAAACTCAATGGTAAATCATCTTTCCCTCCGTTGACTACTAAATCTTGCTAGGAGAAAGGTGAGTTTCAAATCTTTATCCCAAATCTTTTAGTTGATTTTTCTGTGTCTTCCATGGATTTTACCCTGGTGGGGAAATTTTTAGGGGCAAGACCAGATTTAGAGTCACTAAGGAAGATGGTCAAACAAAAATGGGTTATTCGAGGAGAGGTGGATATAGCACCCATGTCGAATGGTTTCTTCTCATTTATCTTCAACTGTAAGGAAGATTTGAATCTAGTTCTTTTTGGAGGACCGTGGTCTTTTGGAAAATGTTCACTCACTATTAAAAGATAGGAGCCTAATATGGATCTTTTAGATTCTTTTTTCTTAGCAACCCTGATTTGGGCTCGTCTCCCTAGCTTCCCTTTGGAATTTTTGCATGAGGAAATCTTTAAAGGTATTGCCAGTTCTTTTGGTGAACTGGTGGCTCTAGATCATGCTACAGCTGCTAGAACTAAACTTCAAAGTGCTAGACTTTATGTTAAAGTGGCTGATTTGAACCATCTTCCAGATAAGGTGGAACTAATTTCTAAGCTTGGTAAAAAGACCCAAGAAATTATTTTTGAAGATCTCCCAAACTCTTGCTATGTTTGTAAAAAATAGGGACATTTGGTTAAAAATTGTCCTGCCAAAAGTAAAGATTTCCCAAGCATTGAAAATGAGGTGAAAAAGGCTAAAATCCAACAAAAGAAAGTTTGGAAACCCAAAGTTTCTCATCCAAAAGAGAAAAAGAGAAATGTGGACTTAATAGCTCAACATGCTGAGGCAGAAAAAGTTATTGAGAACTTTCATGAGAAAGGGAATGTTTTTGAGCCAGATATTGAGGGAGTTAATATTGAAAAAGAAGGGAATGGATCTCAGCTTAAATCCATGGTGCCTGAACAAAGTATAGATGATCTGGCTGATTTAACAAAACAAATTGTTATTTACCAAAAGATGGAAGATCAGTGGGAAGATGTAGATGATAAGATCTTGCTTGAGGAAGGTGAAATCTTGGTTGAATCTAGAATCCAACCTGAGGAGGGATATTTACATTGCTCCCTATCTAGGGAGATTCAGGTGTTTGACTCATTAAGTTATCAGGATGATTTTGATACTTCTAGAGATGATCCTCTGATCCTAGAAGTTTCAAAGGAAAAGGGAGTAAACTCAAAGCTTAAACCAAATCAAAGGAAAAAGGCTGAAAAAAAGAGCAATACAATTGTGAAGGGGGTAGAGACTAGAAGCAGTAAAATAGATCAGCAAACCAAAGCGAAACCACAAACATCTACCTCGAAAAAGTTTGGAAAAAGAGCAGATCAGCAACTCAAGGTGAAACTAGATGTTTGTACCCAGGGCCAACCTGGAAGAAGAACCTCTAAGAAAACCAGAGAGTTAGAGAGTATGTAGAATATTGCCGATGGTAGGCAATCAACTATTCTAGATTTTACCCCTAAAAGATAGAAATGAAAATTATTTCCTAGAATATTAGGGGGCTGAATAGTGTCCATAAACTAGATGTAGTTAGGAATTTTGTTAGAGAATAGAAGCCAAATTTCCTTCTTTTGCAAGAAACAAAGATGGATATAGAGAAAGCTGTGCAGATTAAAGCCTTTAAAAACTATTCAATAAATGCTAGTAGTTCAGTGGGTGCTTCAGGGGGAACTTTGATGTTATGGAAGAAGAATTGTTACTTTGGAACAATTCTATTTGCTAGTAAATATCTTATGATAGCCAATTGTTAGAAGTTGTAATCTTTCCTTGGTGTGTTTATAAACCAAGGTTAGACCTCCTTTCTTTATTGTTATAATATATTAGGATATAAGCCAAGGTATCCTAATATATTTCTTTTTTGTCCTTTTTCCACTACATCTTATTTTGTCATCTAATGGAATATGTGAGGACAAATATTTATTGTAATGTGTAATTTAGATTATTCCTCCTTAAGAGGAATCTCACACTTGGCCTCACACACTTATGAATGGTGGCATTCATAGACATGGGAGTTACATTCTAACTCCTCTCTCTCATCTCTATTTAAGAGATGACCCTCCTCTCTCATTTCTAATGAGGTTTCTTCCTCTTCTCAATTATTGTATGAGCGATTGTTCTCTCTCTCTCTCTCTCTCTCTCTCTCTCTCTCTCTCTCTCTCTCTCTCTTCTTAGGCTTTTCATGCCTCATTCATAATGTCACAAGGGATTTTCTTTGCTTTCCCCTTTTCAAAGATCTTGTCTCATGGTGTTGGATCTTGAAGCTTTCTCTCTCCTATCTTAAGGTAATATCTCTTCATGCATTAACTCACTTAGATTCTTTCCTGGTATTGCTTATTTACATATTTCTTTTTCCATTTCTAACACCAATATTACTAGTGTTGACCAAAAGAAGGGTTGGTATATTGTTAATATATATGCTCCCAACATTAAGAACCTAAGGAAAAAGGTTTGGGATGCTATGTCCAATATTAAAAGTAATGATTATTCTAGATGATGGATAATTATGGGAGATTTTAATGTACCTCTCTATGATCATGAAAAAATGGGAGGTAATGCTACCCAGTTGGAGGGGAGATTGGATGTTATGGAGTTTATAAACAAAGAGGGTTTGATGGATGTGGATCTTCAAGGAATCCAATTTACTTGGAGTAATAAGAGAGTGGGTAATGATTGTATCCAAGTGAGGTTAGACCGTGCTCTTATTTCTTTTGACTGGACTAAAGACTTTGTTTGCAAGCTAGAAGCCTATCAGAGAATTGGTTCGGATCATTTTCCTCTCATTTTCACTGTTGCAAAGATTAATTTTAAGAAGAATTTTCCTTTTAGATTCGAAAAGATGTGGATGCAACACCCATTGTTTGAAAGTAAGATGGAAGAATGGTGGAGTATTGATATTGAAGGTACAACTTTCTTTAGAGTTGCCTCTAAGCTTAAAAATATAAAAAAGGAAGTTAAAATTTGGAATAAAAATTGTCTTGGGAATATTTTTGAGAATAAAACTGCTATGAAGGAGGAAATCCAAAAAATTCAGGACAAATTCAGAAAGAAGGATATACTCCTAACCTTCTTTTAGAAGAAAATGAAAAGTTGGCCCAATATCATGACATCATTACTAAAGAAGAAATCTATTGAGACAGAGGTCTAGATTGATATGGTTGAGTGAAGTTGATAAATTTACCAAATTTTTTCATCTTTCCACCCTTAAACACAGAGCCAAAACTCACATTTCACATCTTAAAAAGGGAGACTTAAAAATTACTGAAGATAAGGACATTATGATTGAAATGGTGAGTTTCTTCTCTTCTCTAATGACTAATGACCCTACTATTAATTTGGATAATCAGGCTAATTTCCTAAGAGTAATTCCTCCATTGGTTATGAAGGAACAAAATAAATTGTTAAACTCAATTCCAAAGGATGAAATCTTTAAAGCTATTTGCTCTCTTGGAGGAGACAAAGCACCTGGTCCAAATGATTTTCCTATGTTTTTCTTCCAAAAACTTTGGAAACTTGTTGGAAAAGATGTTTGTGATGCTATGAAGGAATTCTATGGAGCAAAATAGATACTGAAGGAAATAAATTCCACCTTCCTTTACCTGATTCCTAAGAAAACTGGAGCTAACTCTCCTGATAAGTTTAGACCGATTAGCCTTTGTAATTCTTTCTATAAAATTATCTCTAAAGTGCTCACTTCCAGATTGCTCTTGGTGATTCCTTTGATCATTGCTAATCAGCAAAATGGCTTCATCCTTGGTAGACAAATTCTTAATTCTGTTATCTCTGCTTATGAGAATATCCATTCCTTGTCGTGTTTTAATAATCAGGGCTTTATTATGAAATTTGACATAGCCGAAGCCTATGATAGAGTTGATTGGGCTTTCCTCTCAAAAATTTTATATGCTTTTGGCTTTGACCAAAAGGTTGTTATTGTCATTCTTCAGCTAATTTTAACTTCCTCTATTGCAATTTTGGTTAATGGTAGCTCTTCTCATTTTTTTAATCCCTCTCGGGGTTTGAGACAAGGAGATCCTTTATCCCCCATTCTTTTTGTTATTATGGCTGACTATTTGGGGAGATATATTGGGGATTTGGTCCAAAGAGGAGTCATTAAGGGTTTGCAACCCTCTTCCCACCCTCTTATTTGTTCGCATGGTCAATTTGTTGATGATACTATTTTTATGGGTAAATCTGAAGTTAAGGAAGCCAGAAGTCTTAAGCAAGCCATTAATTTATATTCTTCAGCCTCAGGTCAATTGATTAATTGGAATAAAAGTGTTGTTTTCTTTTTCAATACCCCTATTCCTAGACAAAATAAAATTGCTAAGATCCTTGGTTTTTCAATAAGGTATCTCCCTTCAACCTATTTGGGTCTTCCTCTAGGCTTGAAAGTCCCTAATTCCTTTTGGGTTGATCTCATTAGTAAATTTAACAAGAAATTGGCAGGTTGGAAATGTAATCTTCTAAGTCAGGTAGGTAAATTAATTCTTCTCAAAGCTTGTCTCCAAAGCATACCTACTTATGCCTTGATCCTTTTCAGAATTCCTTTAAAATTTGCAAAGGCTATTGAAAAAATTCAAAGAAATTTGTTATGGTCTGGCACTGAGGAAAAAAAGAGAATGCATTTAATTGCTTGGGATCAAGTTTGCAAGCCCTTCAATGAAGGAGGATTGGGAATTAGGAAAATTAGAAGTATGAATAAAGCTCTCTTGGCTAAACAAGGATGGAGAACTTATCATGATAACAAGGAATGGAGTACCATTTGGAAAAATAAGTACCTTTTCAATGTTAATTCTCTAGCTGATTTCTTCTCCTCTCCTGATGTTATTCATCCTTCTATCATATGGGGAGCTGTTCAAGGGACAAAGAAGACTCTTGTAAAAGGGTGCTCCTGGAAAATTGGAAATGGGCACAAGGTGAGATTTTGGGAAGATTTTTGGTTAAAGGATCATCCTCTGATTGAAGATTGTTAGGATAAGGCTCAGGTTGATATATGCAAATAGAGATATGGCATTTTAATTTCTCACTATTGGCAGAATACTTCCTGGGTGAATTTATCCGATATTGATCAAGGTTTCAATAACATTCAACTATGTCTAAATGTTGTCTCTCTTTATCCGTCTCTTTAAGATACGATAATATGGAATGCTGATACAAGTGGCCTATTTAAAGTTTCTACTATCTTTGCTTCTAGGGAAAAGGGCAATCATCCTTTGTGGTCTTATGCTTGGATTAAGGGTCTCATACCCAAAATTAATATCTTCTATTGGTTAATGCTTCAAAATAAAATTTTGACATTGGACAATCTGCAAAAAAGAGGCATTAATGTGGTTAATAGGTGTTCTTTATGTAAAAATGGTTTTGAAGATAGAGATCATTTCTTTATGAATTGTGCTTATACTCAACAAGTCTGGGCTGAGATTCTTAACTACTGGAGCTTGACTTGGATTCACCAAAACAATGTTGAACTTTCTTTTAAAAGTTGGAATTGTCCTTCAAAGGACCCTAATGTTTAAATTCTCTAGAAATTAACTCTTCCTCATCTCTGGTGGGGCATTTGGAAAGAGAGAAATAATAGAATATTTAGAAATAAAGAATTACTAGGATGGGTGCTTGGACAGAATATCATTAAAGCATTCAAGGATAATTTTATTTCTCAGAGGAAAATTGGTCCAACATTTCAATTTGATACTCCTTTGTGATCTGAAGATCCTAATTTGAAAACTGATAATCTAAGAATAACCATAAGATGGAATACTACTCCTAACAGTTGGATTAAAGGGAACTTTGATGAAGCTGCTAAGGGCAATCTGAGAAGAGCAAGATGTGGAGGAGTTTTGAGAGATCATGTGGGAAATGTAATAGATGCGATCGTAGTTCCTATAGGTCACTCTAACAGTCATATTGCTAAAGCTACTGCTGCCCTATACACTATAAAGATTGCAGTTGATCTGGGATACCCTAATCTATGGTTGAAAGGTGACTCTTTGAATATTGTTGACATTTTGAATAACAAAAATTCAATTTCATGGATGATAGAAGCAACATTCATGGAGATCAAATCCCTAATACATAAATTTGAAAAAGTTGTCATTTCCCATACTTATCGAGAGGCCAATGGGGCTGCTGACTAGATAGCCAATCATGTAGTATAGTCAGGATATAAGGTGAGGTGGCTTGATGAGTTAAACAAGCACGTTGATTTAAAAGCTATCATTAATTATGATGCCATTCATTTCAAAGCGAGAAAGATTTTCTCGAATTAGAAATTTAATGATTTTATGGAGTGACCTTACGACTATCAGATCACCCTCCCCAAGGAAGTACACTCATATGAATGTAATGTGGCCTTTGCACGTATCATTGAATAAGCGAGCTCCTTTTCAAGTGATGAAAATCTAGTTTTATTTTAACTTGGCTCTCTATGTTTGTTTGTTTTTGGTTCTTGGCTCTATCTATTTTTTGATTATGGGGGGTGAACCATGGAAGCAAGAACCTAAAAAGTGTGATGAATGGAAGGCTCAGAAGGAAGTTTGGAACATCTTATAGAAATGGAAGATGACCAGTTACCTGGAGAGACTGCATGATTTTAAACCCCATATCATGACTGCCTTTTTTAATAACTAGTCCATTGATAGGGTCCTTCTTCATGGAGTCACTAAGAATTTAACGGAGGACTTTATTTTTGAGATCATGGGGCTCCCCATGGCTAGCATTAAGTTCACCAAATAGACTAGTATCTCCAATGTTTCCTAAAAATTTGTATTGAAGTTCGATGCTAAGGAGAAACAACTTCAAAAGAATGGAGATTTCTCTGATGTGGAGCAGATAAAAGAAATTTGGTGGGATGTGCTATGCTGTATTCATGAGTATTTCATCCTCGACGGTAGAAATAAAAGGGTCCATAAATTTCATTTTTTTTTTCTCAATCATTTCAGGAATAAGGATAGACTTTCTTTCCCTTTCTATCTGCAGTTTTCTTTGCTTCAAAGTTTGCATGCTCATAGGAAGAAGGAGTCTCGTCCTATTTTGCATGAAGGTCTGATTCTTCTCATAGAGGGTTATTGTAAAAATAAATCTATATCCTCTACCCCTTCTGAAAAACATAAGGGTTCTCACTCAAAAAAAATTAAGAAGGAGAGTAGTGTAAAAGGAAAAGAAAAGGACCCCAAGCGTAAACCCTCTAATACTCAAAAACAAGTTGTGGAAGAGGTTTCTGAGTCTGAGAATATTGTTAGCTCAGAGAATGATATCTGTGAGGAAGAGGATGGTATGGATGTTGGGGATTTTAGCTCAAATTTGGAAGGATATCAGGAGACCAAAGGAAAAATTGAGAAAGGGAATGAGAAAGACATAAGTGAAGGAAATTCATAATAGAGCAACCCTGAAAAGGAGGACATTCAAACTATTTTTCATGGAGGGGTTAAAGACAAAGACATTCTTATTGTGAATCCTATTGAGGTGAGAGAGGCAGATCAAATGGTTAAACCTACCTTACCTACTATAGAGACTGGAGGTCATGACAAGGAGGACCTTGTTCAAATTGAGAATCCTATTGACACTAGGGAGCAGGAACAGAGGGATAGGGAGGAACATGTAGATATGGTTGGCTCCCCTCCTCATGAGTTTGCAGATGGTACCACTGATTCTCCAGAGAGGGAAACCAAGCTCTCCTTCTTGCATTTTGCCAAGCTCAAAGCTGACTCCATTCTCTGTGTTGATTCTTGGATTTATAATGAATTGATGGGGCTAAAGAAGAAAGTGAAAACTTTGCAACACATCCATGATACCAACCGTGCCAATATTAGCCATTTGGAAGAGCAAATGGCAGATATCCTTAATAAACTAAAAAACTATGAGCAGAATCTCAGAATGCTTATCAAGGAAAGTGAAACAAGGATGGAACAGGCCACATCTAGTATCTATGTTGCTGCTGTGAGCCTTTGAAAAAGAGTCAATGAAGAAATTATATCTCCTGAGGGTCCAAGCAAAAGAACAAGGCAAAGCTCGAGGAAGAAAGCCCTGAAAGATGCTACTGCTTTAGCTATTGATTTCATCTAGGATACTACTATGATTGGTAAAGAGGGTGTCAAGGTGATTACAGAGCTGCAATAGTTGCCTTGGGTTTTTGTTCTTTGGTTTTGTCCTGTTCTGGTCCTATTCTTTGGATGTGGTACTTGGTACTGGTTTTTGGTCCTATTTACTGATTTTTGGTCTAAACTTTTTTAGTGTTTCTAGGTCCTTGTAAAACCTGGGTTCTCTTCTTTTGGACTATGTTTGTGGTTTCAGGTCCCTGTAAAACCTAATTTTTTTGTTGGTTTTAAGACTTCTATCCTAGTGGTTTTATTGCTTTATCTTTTCTCTAGTTTTTAAAGGGTTTCGGGGTCCCTTCAAAACCTGCTTTTACTATAATCTAAAACAATAAGGGGTTTTGACCTAATTACAACTTACAACTTATCTTGCAAATTTTAGATCACTCTTTAGCTCATAACATTACCTGGCTTTTAGTCTCTGCAACTCTTGACAGCTTGCCCTCTTTTCAAGCTTGGTCTCCTTGAGTCTTCATGCTTAATGTACCAGTACAATCTTCTTTTTGACCACTAATCGAAGTAGAGTCTCTATGCTCTGTTATTCCTTCTTGATGTCTTCTCCTTGACACCCTTCAACCACTTTGTAATTTTTGGCACTCCAACAACTCTTACTTCTTGGTCTATTACTTCTTAAATAGAAGTCTGGAATTTCTTTTCTTGCTTGATTCTTCCCTTCTTTGATTTCTATTCAAATGGGTTAGGTAGGATTCATTGAATCTAATCCACATTTTTTTCCTTCTAGAAAAATCATGAAGAATCCTCTTGAATTCACTCAAAAATAGTTTACATATAATTTTGTGCCACCAACTCATCATCCTTATCCTCCATATGGTTCACAAAGTTCAAGGTAACAAACTTGTTGGCTCAGATTTGGGGAATCTTTGACTTTTCAATAATGTAGCGGCTCAACACTATTGAAATTTTGGTGCTCGACACATATTGTGTTACTTGGCATCAACTACATTTTACTGATGCTCAACACCTACTATGGATTCACTCGACATCCACTAAGTTTTTTTCGATGCTCGGCACTTGTTACTTTTCTCGACATCTAAATACACTCAGCTCCTTCTATATCATTTGACACACACTAAATTTTTCATTTGTTCAGCACTAACTAAAAATTTTCTCATCTTGATTTAACTTGCTTGACACTTACTAATGAACTTAGTTTAAGCTTTGCAATCAATCTTGTTCCAACTTATTTCTTCAATGTTTCTAAGTGTGGCCAACCTCTATATCTTCAAGTATGTTATCAATACATCATTTAACTATTGTCTTAACTAATCCTTACACTTTATTACAAAACCATAACTCAACCTTTCCCTTGGGTTCTTTTGTTACATCTTATTGATTAGATCCTCTTCATCAATCAACTAAGTGATAGTACTTAGATCTTATAAGCAATTGTCATTCTAGCTAATAGAAGGTTTGACATCAATGACAAAACAATGATTGAAAACATTTTTTTAACAAAAATCTCCCTCTTTCAATCAATCTTCTTCTTACAATGATCTTTTCAATCAAATTTTCAACAATCTCCCTCTTTGGAATTGATGGAAAACCAAACTAATCAACCAAGCTAACAAAATGCTAACTAGGTTAAAAAAATTAATCAAATGCCAAAAGGAAAACTTTATTCAACTATCAACAACATAAACTAGCTTATGACTTCCCTCTAAATTCTTTTGTTGATAAGCTGTCTTCCTCTAATTGATTCTTGTCTGGACTATTTTTCTCCTTCTAAGCTACTATTTCCTTTTTCATAGCTGAACATTCTTTTGCTTTACTAACTCCCTCTTACATTTTCTCCTTTTCTATGCATTACTCATCTTTTCCTATTCTGGTATCTAACTATTTCTCTCTTTATCCATAAATCTAATTAGTTTCTTCATTCTTCTCCCTCATTCTTCATTTTTTTCATTCTTCTCCCTCAATTGTTGATTAGTTTTCTTCATTCTTCTCCGTCTTTGACAACAATGCCAAAGACATACTATTTCAACATCTTAACATGCATGTTTAGCATTTGTAGGTACTCCAATTTTTCCCTCTGTCAGCTTATGTGTGAGTAATTTGGAATTTCATCACTTTGATTACTTCAGGAACGATCCTAAAGTAAACATCCTCTACATCAATGTGTAATATTTCAACAATCAACTCATTTGATGCATGGAAGTCTTGTTTTGTGTTAAGTAGTCTTGGCTAGGGGTATCACCCCTAGCTTACCTCTAAGATACTCAAATTGCATCTTTAGGTAGTGCTTTTGTGAAAATTTCAGCAATCTGTTTCTTTGAGCTGACGTATTCCATCCCGACTTGCTTGTCTTCCACCAATTCTCTTACATAGTGATACTTGATTGCAATATGCTTTGTTTTGGCATGCATTACAGGATTCTTTGATATGTTGATGACACTTGTATTATCACAATAAAATATCACATGCTCATTTACCTCAGCTTTCATGCCTTGAAATAGATGTTTGATCCATACAATATTAGTGCAACTAATAGCAACTGCAACATATTCAACTTCTACTATTGACTGTGAGGTAGAACTTTTCTTTTTGCTAGTCCAAGCAATCAATCTTTTTCCCAAGAAAAGTGCTCCTCCATTGGTGCTATTTTTGTCGTCAATATTGCCTCCCCAATCTGCATCAATGTAGGCTCTCAACTCAAATTTTTCACTCTTCTTATAGTATAAGCCAAAGTCATCAGTTCCTTTTAGGTAACTCAGTATTCTCTTTATTGCCATCAAATAATTTTCCCTTGGATTTGAAAAAAATCTTGCCACTATTCCAATAGCTAATGCAATGTCTGGTCTACTCTATACAACATATACATTGTCTGATCTACTTTAGCTGACTCATCATTTTTTGATAACTTATGTCATGTTACCATTGGTGTACTGATTGGTTTTGAGTCTTCTAATCCAAATGTCTTGAGTATCTCCTTGATGTATTTTGATTGGGTCACAAATATTCCATGCTTCTTTTGATGTACTTGCAATCCAACAAAGAATTTGATTTCTCCAAACATTGACATCTAAAAATCATGTTTCATTTGATCAACAAAATCTTTGCATAGAATATCTTTTCCTCCAAATATTATATCATCAACAAAGATTTTAGGTATCAAAATATCTTTACCTTTTTCTGCCTTGATATACAAGTTGTTGTTGTCATCTGTTCTCTCAAATCCTATCTTCACAAGATTTTTGTCTTGTCTCTCATACAATGCTCTAAGTGCTTGCTTTAGACCATAGAGTGCTTTACACAATTTGCAAACCATATCCTTGTTTTTGTCATCAAAAAATCCCTCTAGTTATTCTATGTAAACTTCTTCTTCCCGTATACCATTCAGAAAAGAAAACTTTACATCCATTTGGTAGACCTTGAAACCTTTGTAAGCAGCATATGCAAGTAGTGTTCTTACTCCCTCCATTCTTGTAATAGGGACAAATGTTTCCCCATAGTTCAGTCCTTCTTCTTGTGCATAACCTTTGTAGACTAGTCTAGCCTTGTTTCTTGTTATCTCACTATTCTGATCAAGTTTATTCCTGAAGACCCATTTGGTACCAATTACATTCTTATCAGTTGGTCTAGGAACTAAGGTCTAGGTTTTGTTCTTCTCAATCTGATCTATCTCTTCTTCCATGGCTTTATGTCAGTTATCATCTTGTAGTGCATCTTTCACTATTTTGGGCTCAATCTTACTTAGTAGACATGATTCATTTCTTAATCTATTCCTTGTCATAGGTCTTGCATCTTTGTCATGAATGATTTATTCTGTAGGGTGATGTCTTCTCACATACTTAGCTAGTCTTGGTTGTGTCCTTCTTACCATATTTGGTCCTTTAGCTTCATAGTCATTTTGCTCTTCTCCATCTAGTATTTCATCATCTCTTTCATGTGTACTATTTTTAGAGTTAGAATTTGCATTTTCTTCATTGTGTATCTTGACTTCTAAATGCAACTCGACATTCTCTGGCTGTGACTTAGCTGATACTGAAATTTGTTGCTGATTCCCAACTTGATTTGCAACTTCATCTTTAATTGGTATTCCTTCATAGAAGTATACAAAGGATCTATAATCTTTTGGTTGCTTGAAGTCATCAACTTGAACTTCTGCATGCTCATCAAAATTTACATTTGCACTCTCCACAATCTTATCAATTTTAGTAGTCAAACACTTATATGCTTTGCTTCTAGTGAAGTATTCAAGAAATATGCCTTCATCACTTTTTGCATCAAATTTGCCATTTCTAGTATCTTTAAAAATATAGAATTTGCAACCAAATATTTTGAAATGTTTTACATAGGTGAGTGACCATACTATAGTTTAAAAGGTGTTGCATTTGTTCCTTTTTTGACTTGGACTCTATTCAGGGTGTAAGCAACAATATTTATAGCTTCTTTCCAGTACTTTAGAGCAACATTTTTCTCCATCATCAATGTTCTAGCATAGTCTATCACTGATCTATTTCTTCTTTCTACAATGCTATTCTATGGTGGAGTTCTTGGTGCTAATGTTTGTTTTTTGATACCTTTATCATTGCAAAATATCTCAAATTATTTTGATGTAAACTCTCCTCCTTTGTCTAATCTTAGGCACTTTAGACTTTTACCTGTTTCCTTCTTAACCCTGGCTAGGTACCACTCAAACATTTGAAATGCATCATATTTTTGCTTTAAAAACATAGCAGTCATCATCTTGGAATAGTCATCTACAAATAGCATTATCTATCTATCTCCTTGGTAGCTCTGTACTTCTATTGGTCCACATAAGGCAATATGGACTAGTTCTAGTACTTCTTTGGAAGTGTAGGTTTTGCTTTTGAAACTTGATTTGGTCATCTTTCCTAGTTGACATTGTTTGCACATTGTGTTTTTAGGCTTCTTTAGTTTGGGTAAACCTCTGACTTTCTTCTTTTTGCTAATGCTAATCAGATTGTCAAAGTTAACATGACACAAAATTTTATGCCATAACCACACATCATCAAATTTAACAATAAGACAAGTTGCATCTTTCATATCTAGATAAAATAGATTACTTCTAGTTTGTTCACCTTTTCCTATAAGATTTCTATCATTGTCATACATTTTGACAATTTTGTTTCCAAATTGTACTTTCCAACCTACATTGTCTAACTATGATACACTCAACAAATTGTAGTTCAATCCTTCAACATAGTATGCATTATCACATGAAATTTTCTCTATAAGTTTAATTGAACCTTTTCCTTTGATTTGACATGGAGCTTCATTTCCAAATCTAACACTATTTCTATCATATTGAGTAAAGGTAATAAACTTACTTTTGTCTCCTATCATGTGATGTGAGCATCCATTGTCTATGATCCACTTGTCATTCTTGTTCACATAGATTACTAGTGCTATTGCCTCATCTTCATATGATTCTTCCTTCATGGCTACATAGACTACATCATCATTCTCATCAGACTCTTCTTCAACAATGTAGCATCTTTTGCCTTTGTCCTTGTAATCTCTGCTATCATCTTCTCTTTTTCTCTTATACTTGTTTCCTTCTTTGTAGTTCTTCTTCTGTGTATACCTTGTAGCAATATGTCCTACTTCATCGCAATTGAAACAAATGATAGGAAGCTTACCTTTGAATTTACCTTTGCCTATGTGGGATCTTTTTGCCAATAGTGCTTCCAATTGTTCCACATCTTCTTCATCTATGCTACTGTCACTGAATGCATGTTTTCCTTTTCCACTCTTCCTCTTTGTTTTCACTTCCTCAGTATCTTTCAATGTTAGCTTTTCCTTGAAAGTAGATTCAAGATTCTCAGCTCTATAGTTGTCAAAGTTGGACAACTGAAATGTAGTAAGTCTTCCCACTATTCCTTCAAAGGTTAGTGTGTTTCCTAGTACACACCTTAGCTCTTGGATTGTTGAAACTCTAATAGCATAAATGGGAAGCAAAGTTCTTAAATATTTTCTATTAATAGTATTGTCATCCAAATGACCACCTAGACTTCTTATTACACTTATCACTTCTTTTATTCTGGAGGCATATTGAGCAACATTCTCACCTTCCTCCATTTTCATGTCATCAAACTTTCCTCTGATACTTTCCCTCTTTACTCTCTGAACATTCTGATCTCCTCCATAGATATCTGATAGGGCTTTCCACATCTTGAATGTAGTATCACAACCTTTGATGCCATCAAATTTAGCATAACTGAGTGCAGAGGCAATCTCCAACATTTCCTAATTGTGCTACTTCCTTTTGTTCAAATCATCTACAAAGAGGGGTCCAACAAGATCTACATGTTCCACTCTAATTGAAATTTTTGCATAATCACCTATTGATCCAAGGTGCAATTTCATCAGACTCTATCATGCAACGAAGTTATCTTTGTTGAGCTTGGGAACTTCTCTCTTGGACATCTTGATCTTCCTGCTTCTAGTACCTTGAAACTAAATCAATAGATAGCTCTGATACCAATTGCTAGAAATGTTTTAGAATAACTAAGAAGGGGGGTGAATCAGTTATTCAAAGTCCAAATGTCCAATTCAAACTTTTCATCAAGCAAAATGAGCCTAATAAATTGTTTATTCATCCAAGCTTAAACATTCCTATTCATCAAGTTACTGTAAATCAACATGCAAGCATAACACATGAAAAGATCAACACATGACACAATGATTTATATGGAAACCCAATTTGGGAAAAAACACCAATAACATGCTACTCAATTCTCACTCTTCTAAAGTGATGCCCTGTGAAAGGCCTGCCTTGTTAAAGGCTACAACACACTATTAAATGTTACCTAGTTAAAGGATTTAACCACACTATTAGAAGTGGGCCTAGTTAGAGGACTTTAGAACATTCACTTGGAATGCCACCTTGTTAAAGGATTTACAAATGGCTATTAAACCAACCTAAGTCCATAGGATTTTTACCCTAACTGATAGAATTGCAAGAGAGTAACAATAAGGGTTTTGACCTAATTACAACTTATAACTTATCTTACAAATTTCAGATCACTCTTCAGCTCATAACATTTCCTTGCTTTTAGTATTTGCAACTCTTGATAGCTTGCCCTCTTTTCAAGCTTGGTCTCCTTGAGTCTTCATGCTCAATGTACTAGTGCAATCTTCCTTTTGACCACTAATCAAAGTAGAGTCTTTGTGCTATGTTCTTCCTTCTTGATGTCTTCTCCTTGACACCCTTCAACCACTTCATAGCTTTTTGCACTCCAACAACTCTTACTTCTTGGTCTATGACTTTTTAAATAGAAGTTTGGAATTTCTTTTCCCACTCGATTCTTCCCTCTGATTTCTATTCAAATAGGTTAGGTAGGATTCATTGAATCTAACCCACATTTTGTTCCTTCTAGAAACATCATGAAGAATCCTCTTGAATTTTCTCAAAAATAGTTTACATAGAATTCTGTGCCACCAACTCATCATCCTTATCCTTCAATTGGTTCACAAAATTCAAGGTAACAAACTTATCAGCTTAGATTTGGTGAATCTTTGACTTTTCAATAATACTACAGCTCGACACTATTGAAATTCTGGTGCTCGACACATATTGTCTTACTCGGCATCAACTATGTTTTATTGATGCTCAACACCTACCATGGATTCACTCAACGTCCACTAAGTTTTTTTTGATGCTCAACATCTATTACTTTTCTCGACATCTAAACACACTTGACTCCTTCTATATCACTCAACACACACTAGATTTTTCATTTGCTTGACACTAACTGAAAATTTTCTCGGCTTGATCTAACTTGCTTGACACTCACTAATGAACTTAGTTTAAGCTTTGCAATCAATCTTGTTCCAACTTATTCCTTCAATGTTTCTAAGTGTGGCCAACCTCTATATCTTCAAGTATGTTATCAATACATCATTTAACCATTGTCTTAACTAATCCTTACACTTCATTACAAAACCATAACTCAACCTTTCCCTTAGGTGCTTTTGTTACATCTTGTTGATTGAATCCTCTTCATCAATCAACTCAGTGGTAGTACTTGGATCTTATAAGCAATTGTCATTCTAGCTAATAGCAGGTTTGACATCAATGACAAAATAATGATTGAAAACATTCTTTTAAAAAAAACTCCCTCTTTCAATCAATCTTCTTCTTAAAATGATCTTTTCAATAAGATTTCCAACACTTCCTTTATATCAAATCCATAAAACAATTCCCTGAGTTGGTTTTTACACCTTCTCAATTAATTATTATAGGACCTCATTAAGAACATGTTATACTTAGTGATAACATTAATCTTTCACCTTGTAACTTGAATAACTTTTTGTATGTGTAACATTATGACAAGTGAGCTTAGTTATGCCATCTCCAAAATGTCTTCTTCACATCTTTAACTTTAGCTTCTTCAAATAAAAAATCTGCTAAGAGATATAACAAGTTTACCATAACATGCTTTTGTAAACTCTATCTCAGAATAGTCTTCATCAAAACTTGCATAACTTCATCTAGAATTAATATCTTATGCTTTTGAGATTAGTTGTATATACTAGACACCTAGTATTATCTCCCTTTAACCTCACTTAATAAAAATGCTCAACTATCTATTCGTACCAACTTGATCTTTACCACTGTTCTTCTATCATATACCATAAAAAATTGCTATGTTGACATCAATGACAAACACACTCATGAATGTAACATATCATCATGATAATGATCTAATCATGTTTCTACAATACTCCATCATAGAAGTACCATCAACATTCATGCTTCCAAAAATCTCCCCCTTTGGCATTGATGGAAACATAGATGAAAAACATCAAGTTCCAAAAATACCAACTGTAAAAGATTGTTAACATTTCTTTTTAAATCATCTTCATCAATCATTCTCCCCCATTGATATACCTCAATATGCTCTATATTATGCCACAATCTCTCCCTTCAATGTACTCTATATCAAATTATTTTTCATGCTATAATCTCTCCCCCATTGACATCAATGTCAAAGGTTTCAATAACCATCAATCTCTGCAACAACTATCTCTTACTTTCTCAAGTGTCCAAAGACATTGTTCAAAATAACATCCAATAAGAGTCTTAGATGACTCTATCCATCACAAATACTCCCCCATATAGGAAACATTAATATTTAGTCCAGAAAAATAATAGTACTTTGTTACCTTAGATTAATGCACTCTTGCACCATCTACTCTGATGTAGGAAGAGGCATAACCCCTTGAATACCTTGCAAATACTCAAAAGTATCTTTGGAAAGAGTCTTAGTGAAAATATTTCTTTGTTCCTTACAACTTCTCCTTGTTCATTCATCTTGTTCCTGAATACCCATTTTGTTCCTATCACATTCTTGTCTATTGATCTAGGGACCAATTCCCATATCTCATTCTTCACTACTTGATCTAATTCTTCTTTCGTAGCTTTCTTCCAATAGTTTTCTTTACATGCTTCATCTGCATTCTTTGGTTCGACTTGAGATATCAGACATAGTTCTTCATTGATTCTACTTCTTGTCATCGCACCTTTATCTCGACTTGCAATGATCTGCTCTGGTGGATGATTCTTTATCATATTCTTACAAGAAGTAGGAGTCATTATCTCAACTCTTAGGTCTGTTGAAGGCTTTGAGCCTTTTTAATGCCTTTTCTCTCCTTCATTCTACAAATCATTGTTAGTCTCAAAGAATACTTCATCATTCATTGGATTAGTAACAACAACATTCTCATCATCAAAATTGTAGTCAACTATTCTTTTTTGTATCCTAAATTTCTCATCAACTCTTACATTTGCACTCTCAACAATAGTCTTAGTTCTTAGATTATAACATCTATAATCTCTACTTTTCAATGAATAACCCAGAAACATACCTTCATCACTTCTAGCATCAAACTTACCAATATCATCGTCTCTTTTGATATAACATTTACTACGAATTTTTTTGAAATACTTAATTATAGGTGGGTCACCAAACCAGAGTTCATGAGGGGTCTTGTTTGTGTCTTTCCTAACTTGCACTCTATTCATAGTGTAGACTGATGTATTCATAGCTTCTCTCCAAACATATTGGATACATCATTCTCAACTAACATAGCTCTTGATGCTTTTGTTACTGACATGTTTCTTCCCTCTGCAATGCCATTTTGTTTAGTGGTTCTCAGAGCTGATAACTATCTTTTGATTCCATTAGCTTCACAAAAGATGTTAAACTCATTTCATGTAAGCTCTCCTCATCTATTTTATCTTAAACATTTAATCTTCATACCTGATTCATTCTCAACTCCATTCTTGAATATCTTGAATTTATCAAATGCCTTAGATTTTTCTTTAAGAAATGCAACCCACATCATTCTAGAAAGGTTATCAACTAAAATCATGAAATACCTTTCACCATAGAATCCTTTAGTCTTCGTAGGACCACTAAGATATGTATGTACAATCTCCAATTTTGCTGTAGTAGTAAACTTCTTGTTGGGAAAAGAATTTTTGGTATGCTTTGCCAATACATACTCCTTGCAAATTGTGTTTGTAGGCTTAACAATCTTAGGTAAATCTCTAACTTCAAACATACTACTAGTTTTCACAATGTTGTCAAAGTTTATATAACAAAATCTCTTTAATGCCATAACCAATTGTCATCTACCTTAGCAACCAAACATGTCATTTTAGTTGGATTTAGCTAAAATACATTACCTTTAGATCTGGTTCTTGTTCCAATTACCTTTCCATCTTTGCCTCTAATCATGCATGTCTTCTTTGTGTATTGTAACTAATAACCTTTATCTACTACTTGTCCAACACTTATAAGATTGTGTTTCAAACCATAAAAAAGAAATACATCCTCAATGTTAGTCTTACCATCAAGAGTTATAGATTCAATACCTTTAACATGGCACCTTGCATTGTTTCCAACTCTAACAATGCCTCCATCATGACTTTTGAAGTCAAAAAACTTGTTCATATCACCAGTCATATGTTGGGAACAACCATTGTCAATTATCTAATCAAATTTCTTTTCAACCTGTGATACCAAAGCCATTTTCTCTAGACTTTCTTCTTTACTAGCTATAAATCCTATTTCATCATCACTAGTACTTACTACTTGTTCATCATAATCATCTTCTTCATTTGCATACAAACACTCTCTATCTATTCTAGGTTTGTTCTTTCCTTTATACTTTTTCTCTCTTTTAGGAAACTTAGATGCATAATGACCAAACTCATTACAAGTCCAACATTTAAAATTTTTCTTACCATCCTTTTCTCTTCTTACCATAAGGTCTATTCCTTCTTCTATCTTTATGTCCTCATTAGATCTGCTACTATTAGTAAAGTCTCCCCTAGCACTTGTGCACCTTGATAAACTAGGTCGAATATTTAGGGCACTAAAAGCTATTTCTATTATGGTCAATTCTATGGACTGTCTAAGCTCATTCTCAATTGCTTCAAGTCTACCAAGCAATGTTTCCTTTGTGAAATCTTCAGTACAAGAGATCAACAACTGTATCATTTGAACTGCTTTCTTAAATGGTGGCATTAAGCTCTTCAATATCTTTCATATCATCTCATCATCTTCCTTGGTTCCTCCTTGAGATCTAATACCTGCAGTAATTTCTGATATCCTGTCTATACATATATTCTTATAGATTCATCTTCCATCATTTTAGCATCTTGAAATGCACAAATCTAGCTTTGTTACCTCAATTTCTTAGAATGCATCACCTTCAAAACTATTTTCCAAAGATTTCTAAATCTTATGAGAAGTATTAAGTGATTTTACCTAGTTGCACTCAATTTCAGGAAGTGTAGACAATAGTGCTTCTCTAGCTCTCATGTCACACATGAAAAGTTCTCTTTCTTCCTTGGTACAAGTTTCCAGAGCACTTTCAAAAATAATTTCCTTTTTTGATTTTGTCAATACACAATAGATGTGTCTTCATCTTTTTGTTCCAGCTGTCATAATTTTTTCCATCGAACTTCAGACTATCCTTTCTAAATATATTTTCCATGGATCTCCCAGAGTTGTTAAACTTTATCTTCAAGGACTTGAAGCTCTGATACCAATTGTTAGAAACAATAGTTCACCAAGATAACTGGTGGGGGGGTGAATCAGTTATCCAATAATTATTAACCTTAAATAATCTTAACCATTCAATCAAAGTAAAAAAAAACCATAATAAGATGCACATACATAATTACACCAGATATGTTAACTAGGGAAACCCTTAATTAGAGGGAAAACTCCAGTTGGAATGATGCCCACAAGATGATGTACTAATATAAATATTCCTTGTTAGAGGATGGACCCTATTAGGAGTCTATTACGACATTTAGTACATATGAGTCCCTGTTAGGAGACTTTGAATCCCTATTAGGAGATTCCAACCCTGGCAGGAGTTGTGCCAACCTTGTCAGGAGTTGTGGAAGGAAGAAGGATCCACTGTCCAAATAGCTTCTGGGGAAAGACCACTAAACACACTGTCCAACTAATCTTTCAATTATTCATTACAGAATAATTGTCTATATTGTACTTGAACTTCTTTCCTCGATCCTATCAATTGGGCCAATCACTATTAGACCTTGTAGACCAGGTCACGAACCTCAAATCCAAATATCAAACTTCAAATCTCATAATAAAACATCAACAATGAAATTTTCTTCACCTTCACTTTGCTTTGCTTATCTTCACATTCCACTCTTCGTGCTTCTTGTAATCATTCACATATCCCATACATGACAAAGGAAAATGTGCTTCCTTTATATAAAATCCATAAAATAATTCCCTAAGTCACTCATTACACCTTCTCAATTAATTATAATAGGACCTCATTAAGAACACATTACACTTAACAATAACATTAATCTTTTGCCTTATAACTTGAATAACTTTTTGTACATGTAACATTATGATGAGTGAGCTTAGCTATGTCATCTCCAAAATTTCTTCTTCACATTTTTAACCTTGGCTTCTTAGTATGGATTTTGTTCTTGGATTACCTAAGACAACAAGAAGGTATGATTCCATATTTGTTGTTGTGGATAGATTTTCTAAAATGACAAATTTCATACCATATAAGAAGATATCATATGCTTTACATGTTGTTGAGCTTTTCTTCAAAGAGATTGTTAGATTGCATGAATTACCAAGAAGTATTATTTGTGATAGAGACAAAAAAATTGTTGGTTATTTTTGGGGGATATTGTGGAAGAAGATGGATATTGAGTTGAAGTTTAGTTCTATAATTCCATCTAGAGATAGATGGAAAAAGAAAGGTTGTGAATAGAAGCTTGGGTAATTTGATGAGATGTTTAGTTGGAGATAACTTGAGTAATTGGGATATGGTATTGGCAAAATCTAAGTTTGTATATAATAATTCTATGAATAGGAGTACTGGAAAAACACTTTTTGAGATTGTTACTAGAATGCATCCTAGAGGAGTACCAAATTTAAGGGATGTTTTTGGTGAAGAGAAGAGAAGTGTTGAAGGCAAAGAATTTTCTAGTTTTATGAAATCTTTGGATGAGGAAGTGAAGTTGAAGTTGGAAAAAAGTAATTAGAAATATATGGAGAATGCTGATAAGTCTAGAAGACATCATGTTTTTGAATTTGGTGATGAGGTGATGGTTTATTTGAAGAACGGAAGATTTCCTGTTGGAACATAAAGTATGTTGAAAATGAAGAAGTTTGGTCATTGTAGAGTTTCGAGGAAGTTTGACACTGGTAATGCTTATGAAGTCGAGTTACTTGATAACATGGATATATCTCTTATATTCAATGTTGTCTATTTGCATAAGTATCATGAGTCAAATGATGAAGTTTTTGTGCTAGAAGAGTATCCTAAGAAGCAGATTAAAGAGGTTGAACATGTATTGGATCAAAGAGTTTGTAAAAGCACAAAAGGAAAATATTACTATGAATATTTGGTGAAGTGGTCAATTGTAAGACTTAACCAATTAAATTTATATTGCAATAATAAAGCTTGTGGGTATCATCCCCACCCTAGTTTTACTTTCTAATTGGAAGGTTTTTGGGTCACCGTATCTTGTGTCAAAGTGTTATGAATGTTTAGTTGCTTTCATTCTTTCATACATACAATTAGATCATAATATTATATGAAAAAATTAATTGGTGAAGTAAGATAAAGTTTTATTGGTTCCTAATTCACCCCTCCCCTCTCAATAACCTTACCTACCTAATATTTCCAACAATTGGTATCAGATCTTTTGGTTCTAACATTAGAAGTCTAACAACTTGAGATAAGATCAAAGGAAATGGAGGTATACAAGCTAGATAAGGCTATTGACAATGAAAAGTTGGATATGGAATTGGCCATTGGAAAACTCAAGAAAGAAAAGGAGCAACTCTCTCAATCATTGAAAAGAAGGAAAGATCTTGCAATACAAATGAATGAAAATATCTATACATGGTGTAAACACGTATTCATGAAACCTTAATGTAGAATGCAAATGGATTGACGATGAGCTAAAATAAACCCAAGATATCATCATTAGAATGTAATCTCTACAAGTGTTACATGTTTCCCTAATTACAACCGCTAAAATAGCTCTCAAACCAACATCTTAGTGATAGTTCTAGAATGAGAGAATGCCGAAAAATAAATATACAATGAATAAACAAGTGATAAACGATGTTAAATAACACAAAATAATGCTAAAATGCTACAATAAGAATGCTAGATGATGAATCAAAATGTGCCTATAGTGCAAATGCCTAAGACTTGGGTCCTTTTTCTCTTGAATTATCCTTCTATTTATAGGATTTTAGAAGGGGTTGGGGTAAGAATTTGGGTTTTACCTTTTCACTTGTTGGGTAGAAGTGAAATTGAAAAAGAGCTCAAAAGTCTTGATTGGAGGCTCCATGTGATTTTCATGTCAACAAAAATGTCTCATGAGAGATAAGAGAAGGAGCCCAAAAGTCATGATTTGTGGCTAAATAAGGCTTTATTTCAACAAAAATGTCTCATGAGAAACAAGAGAAGGAGCCCAAAAGTCATGATTTGTGGCTAAATATGACTTTTATTTTCAACTAAGTATATGACTTTTATTTTCAACAAAATTGTCTCATGAGAGACAAGAGAAGGAGCCCAAAAGTCATGATTTGTGGCTAAATATGACTTTTATTTAATTCTTTATATAAAAGAAGGATTTGCATTTTGTGAGAATAAATGGATTTATTGATTTAATAAAAGTTCCATTTATTCTCAAAATTTGCCTTTTCCCTCTCTTTTTTTGAATTCCATTTTATGATTTTGAATTGCTTCTCTCCTCTTTTGAAGTTGATTTAGGTCTTATTAATTTGATAGATGATTTTCTTTTTAATTTGCGCTGATTGATCAAAATTGCGTCATTTGGGTCTTTGCCAATTTTCGGGTGTC